>NW_004624802.1:9901983-9915604 GCF_000247695.1 Heterocephalus glaber | reverse complement strand
AGCAAAGAAAAAAATTAAAAATAAGAGAAAAATAGTGGTAATTTTGAAAATAACAAATAAAAGATAAAATTGAAGGGCCTCCTTCAGGGTATGTCTCTGCTGTCACAATAGACAACTTGGGCAGGAGTGTGCAGTTATAAGTCAATGAGTCTCAGCAAGCCAATAGTAGACCTGTGAGATTCAGGCAGATTTCTGGCTGCAAGTCCCAAGTTGTGCTCCCTGTCCTCCTGCAGGGTTAAACTGTGCAAGATTCTGTTGCAGTTTCCATCTGCCTTTCCCCTGAAGATATTCCAGGTTCTGATTGGAGGTGATGATCCCTCCAACTTACCAAGCACTGTGGTCTGTTGTGCCTTCATTGCAGGGATTCTCTTCACTTTTCCAGTGGGCTTCAGTTTTTATCCAGAAGCCTGAGAGAGGCTCTCTCTCTGTTGTTCACTTCTGCAGTTCAGGACAATGGCCTTTATGCTCTCCTTTGCCTCTGTAGTCTGGATCCAAGTAGCTGTACAGACAAGAGTCAGGAGTGGGGTGTTTGTTGTTGCGGCACCTGCATGGCCAAGCTGGAGACTGGTGGGCAAGCCTGGGGGTCTTCCCTGGTTCAGTCTCCTGATTGAAAGTGGGTGGGGTGAGCCAGACTGAGCAGGATGCACTCAGCCTGTGCCTGCTCTGCCACATGCATGGCCAAGCTGGAGGCTGGTGGGGAAGCCCGGGGGTCCTCATGGCTTGGTCTCTCGCTTGGTCTCCTGGTCGAAAGTGGGCTGCGATCCTCTGGATTTCTGCTGGATCTGTTGTAATTTCCCCCTTTTCATTCCTAATTGCATGGATTTGTACCTTTTCTTTCCTTTTCTTGATAAAGTTGGATAATGGTTTGTCAATTTTATTTATTCTTTTGAAGAATCAACTCTTGACTTCATTGATTTTTTGTTTTTGTTTTTGATTTTTGGTACCGGGGATCGAATTCAGGTCCTTGCACTTGTGCACCACTGAGCTATATCCCCGGCCCTCATTGATTTTTTGTATCATTCTCTTAGTCTCCATTGCATTGATTTCTGCCCTGATCTTTATAATTTCCTCATTTCTAAGGGCTTTGGGTTTGTCCTGCTCTTCTTTTTCTAGAAGCTTGAGGTTCAGCATCAGGTTGTTTAATTGGGCTCGCTCTGTTTTCCTCATATGAGTATTGACTGCTATGAATTTCCCTTGTAAGACTGCTTTCATTGTGTCCCATAGATTTTGATATGTTGTGTTGTCATTGTCATTTAATTGAAGGAGCTGTCTGATTTCTTCTTTAATTTCCTCTGTGACTCATTGGTTATTTGGAAGTGTGTTGTTTAATTTCCATGTGTTTATGAAATTCTTGTATTTTCTTTTGCTATTGATCTCCAATTTCATCACACTATGGTCTGATAATATACAGGAGATAACTTCAATTCCTTTGCACTTACTTAAACATTCTATGTGTGAGTATGTGGTCTATTTTGGAGAATGACTCATGTGCAGCTCAAAAGAATGTGTATTTTGACTTTGTGGCTTGGAATACTCTGTAAACATCTGTTAAGTTCATTTGTTCAAGAGTTTGCTTGAGTTCTAGTATTTTGTTGCTGGTTTTTTGTCTATTGATCTATCTATTTGTGACAGTGGGGTATTGGGATACCCTACTACTTTTGTATTAGTGTATTACTTTTGTATACTTTTGTATTTGATTTTTCATGTCTGTTAGTATTTGTTTTATATAGTTGGGTGTACTAGTGTTTGATGTATATATATTAATGATTGTCATTTCTTCCTCTTGGATTGTTCCCTTTACAAGGATGTAGTGTCCTTCTTTTTCTCTGTTAATCAGTGTTGGTTTGAAATCCACTTGATGTGCAAAGAGGATAGCTACTCCTTTTTGGTTTTTTTTTGGTTCCTGTCACATGGAGAATTGTTTTCTGCCCTTTAATTTTCAGTCTATGAGTTTCTTTTTGAATGAAGTGTGTTTTTTGTATGGAGCATATTGTTGGATCTTGCTTCTTAACCCATTCTACCAGTCTCTTTCTTTTGACTGGTGAATGCAGACCCTTAACATTGATGGTTACAAGGGATATGTATTGACTTATCATTGTCATTACTTTTTCTTTTTGTTGGATTCTCTCCCTTTGCATTTAATTTCTTGTCATTCCTGATGGATTCAATGTGTTGGCCTTTCTGGGGTTGTGATCCTCATTGTCTTTTCCTAGGATATTGTCTAAAATTTTTGGATTCTTGTTTGGTATTCATGAAGTTCCCAAGGTGCTCTTTTTGGTGAAAGTATCTTATTTTTCCATCAATTTTGAAAGATAGTTTTGTAGGGTACATCAATCTGGGTTGGAGGCTGTTTTCCTTTAGGGCTTGAAATATGTCACTCCAAGCTCTTCTTTCCTTGAGGGTTTGCATTGAGAGGTCTGCTGTGATTCTGATGGGCTTTCCTTTGTATGTGATTTGTTTCTTTTCTCTCACTGCTTGTAGAATTTTGTTCTTCTGTTGGATTTCTGGAATCCTAACTATTATATGCCTATGTGTAGATTTTTCTTGATCAAGGCTAGTTGGAGTCCTATATGCTTGACTTATCTGTATGTCAAGTTCTTTCCCCCTGCTTGGGAAGTTTTCTGCCATACTTGTGTGTAGTTTTTTTTTTAATGTCACCTGGATTCTCTCCTGTTTCTTCGTTGACTCCCATCAGTCTTATGTTATTCTTTTTTGCATTGTGTAGCAGCTGCTGGATTAATTTCTCATGGTTCCTTATTATTTTAAAGCAATTTTTCTTTTCCTGTTCACTAATTGCAATCTCATCTTCTATATCTGAAATTCTGTCCCCACATTAGCTCATTCTTCTGTGTAAACTTTTAATGGAATTTTTAATCTCCTGGAAATCTGTTTGCATCTGTTTTTTCTTGTTTACATCTGTTTTATGGGTTCCATTTGTCTCTTATGTTGGCATTCCATCATGTTCCTCAGCTCCTCTATTTTTTTGTTTGTTTTTTTTCCATTCTAGATTTATTAATCATGTCTGGCACCATGGGCACAATCTCTGCTGTTATCTCAGAAATTATTTCTGATTTCAGTTTTTCTAGATCCTCTTTCATTGCCGATTCAGGGAGTCCAGGTGGTTGAGTATCAGATTATTCCATCTTGTTTCCCTTTGGGTTTGCTTTTGGTGATCTAGAAGTCTGGTTTTGAGACTTGTTTACATGCCTTCTCATTTCAACTGTGTGTGTGTGTGTGTGTGTGTGTGTGTGTGTGTGCACTTCTGTATGCTGCTGGCACCCGTGTGGCTCACCTCTTTGGGGATGGGGGGGCTCTGCTCCTCTTAGCTCAGGATGATGGTATGGTGGCTCTTGTATGCTTCTGTAGCAGCCTTGTGAGAACTGGATGCCTAAACATGTCTTATCACACTGTGGACATCACTTCTCTTGTGGAATTTATCAAACCACCATCTCCTGGCTTTAAATTTATTACTTGTACCTGTCAAGGGATTTCTTGCAGTAAATCACTTTGCAATTTCCTGGCTTTTTCACAGATCATAGCTGCACTAATGCTATCACCTGTCAGTTGTTTCTCATTCAGCCACACTAACAGAAGTTTTTCCACCTCTTCCTGCACTTGTGTCCTCTGTTTGGTTAAGATGGTTACTCCTTTTGCCACATCAGATCCTTTGATGGTGTCTATTCTTCAAAATAGTCGAGATCTCATACTATCAGGCCAGATCAGTCACACAAATACTGTGCTCATGCTTTTCTACAATTCCCTTCTTCAAGTCAATGGTTATTTTCTTCAAAACCTTCTTCATTATTACTCTGCACATTCTTGTCACCTTCATTACTGCTCTTGATTACTTTCTTTTTACCACCATGCTTGCTTTGCACTTTCTTTGGAGCCATGCTGGATTGAATAATACTGTACAGTAATGTATGTGCTAAAAAGCACACAGAAATGTTTCACAAGTATGGACAGGTCTGTCTGCAAACATGATCTGCATTATTGTTTATGTGGGGAATATGCCCGAGGTTGTTTGGCACCAATGTGGAATTTTTGAACATAAATAAAATTTTGTTGTATGCTTCTGTTTGTGAACTGAATTTTGTTCACAAACAGAAGCATTTATGAACTGAGGCATTACCGTATACACAATAATTAAAAAGCACAACCAAAGACATCAGCCTAAAGAGCATGTATGCATGGCAAGGGATTGGGCAGGGGCAAGGGATTGGGCAGGATCAAAGGGCATGAGCATGCAGAAGGTGGCTGTAAGATATCAAAATTTGCACAAGAAATTGACTTTTTTATATTATGGAAAGAGAAGGGGCTGAGCACATGCTATATTTTTGGTACTTTATGTTATTGTATTAATTCTTATTAACTTTCTGAGATTAATGTTAAGAAATATTAGACAGTTATTAATCACAAGAAATTCTAATATGCAATTAAAACTAAAAGTTAACTTGACAGATTGAATTTTTTTCATTTCAAAGTTTTAAAAGAATCATTAAATGCTTTATCTCTACATGCAGGAGACTGCAATATTGATTATGCCCCAAAGCAGGCTGTAAAAAGTGTAGGTTGCAGAGTTAACCCCACAACTGGCTTGTTTATAGAAGTGAGTGTGGATGAAGCCTACATCCCTAGGTCAGAGTAACTCGCACCTAAATTCTATTCCCATAACTAAAACTTTCTTAACTAGAAGGACAATGTTCTAATTGCAACCATATATTTTGTCTATTCTGTTCCTAATTCAAGAGTGCATTGTCTTGTCTTTTTTTTGGTTTTTTTGAGACAGGGTCTCCCTTTGTAGTTCAGGCTGGCCTTGAATTCACTATGTAGCCCAGGCTAGCCTTGAACTCACAGTGATCTTCCTGCCTCTGCCTCTCAAGTGCTGGGATTACAGGCATGCACCACCACACCTGGGCTTGTCTTGTCTTTCATGAGCCTTGCTTACATTAAGTTCCATAGAAAGCACATGGCTGCACATCCTCACACATAGTACTGCCCTTGCAGGTAGCTTGCCTTTACCCTAATTGATTACTAATAAAAATCAATGGCTTGGACTGGCCAGTGCTTTTGTCAGTTGCACCAGCATTGGTCATCCTGGCACCCCACTTTCTGTCTCTCTTAGTCTTTCAGTTTTTTCCCTCTGGCCTGTGTTGTGCATCAGAAGGAGACTGGAGCCAATTGTAGAAGTTTCTGGTAACATTTCAGGAGTCCCCAGAATCCACAAAACCCACACACAGCAGCAGGGTAATTTATACTTCTCAAACTTACTTTTCATATGTGTCATAAGTAGTGAGATCAGTGGAGAACAAATCCCTGAGACCAAGAAGGTCAGATTGAATTTGGGATACAATAAAATCAGGGCAGACAGATGGAAAATTTCATCTTTTCCTTTTCACATTTCTTCCAAGGATGTCAAAGCAGAATGGCTTTGCATGGTTCTGAATGCTCAGGTGTATGCAGAATTGCTACTCATTTTATCTTCTGTTGCACCAAAACTTTTCCTTAATAAATTCCCTTATTTCCTAACAAATGCCTTTTTATTCCTCATTCATTTCTCATTTTCCTGATAGGAACTAACTTCACTAATATAGTATATGCTGGGCAACTACCTTTTAAAAAGAACAATAAAGACCAAACTTGGGTTTAAATCACAGATAGTCAAAGGAGGTAAAGCCTCTAGATGAGGTGGCCCAGGACCTCTTGTTTTTCTCATGTTGTTCTGAGGATGTTTTGAGAGGATTTTTTTTTCTGGAAAACTGTGGAATATTGTAATATTCTGGCAGATGAGATCCTTGAGTCAGATGTGACTCCCAAGTTTGGACCCTATTCCTTTAATAAAATCTAAAATTGTTCTTTACCAAAGATTTTTGTCTTCTTTTAAACTTCCCAAGATTCTCACAACTAAAAGGAAGGCATATACCTCTGAAACTGTAAATATTATTATTTTAAAGATGCAGAACCTGAGGCTCAGAGAAGTAATGTCAATTGGCCAAGGAGACATAACTGGTAAGAGACAGAGTCAGGACAAGAATCCCAGGTGTGCCTGACTGTAAAGTACATGCTCCTTTATATCACACCTAAGATTGTAGGATCACTTCCAGAGCAAGGCATCTTGGACCATGGAAATTGGGTTAATTTAGGTTTCTAGGTTTTAAAAATTTTATTCCCCAGTAACTTTCCAAAGCCCATGAGTTACTTTAGAGCCAATCAAGACGACCCATTTAACACAAACTCCCTGTACTTGGTTATTCTGCTTCTCTGATTTTGCTGGACTGTATCTAAACCTACCCACACCCATAGGTTATTTTCCTACAGAAACCACACTCATACACAAATATACTCATGTAAACTATTTGAATTCAGTAAGTACAAATCTAAGTGACTTCAAGCAACAGCTTTTCCTTAGTAGTTACCTTTAATTCCAAATAACCTATTCATTAAAGCCTGTTTTAGTTATTTACTGCTGTGTAATAAATTACCTCAAAAGCTTAAAACAGTGATTAAAATTTAGTATCTTTTACAATTTCTGTGGACCAGGAGTTTGGGAGTGTGTGATGGTGATGAAGTTTAGCTATATTCCTCAGAATTCATTTTCTAGTATTTTTCCAGGTGGAGTGGGCCACTAGAGATATTGTCTCATGAGAGATGAAGAATGGAAAAGGAGCAGTAGCCATTTTGTAGCATATACACACTTTCTCACTATCACTCAATCAAATACTAATCTATGGTGGTACTATTATGAAAGGATCTGCAGATGCAGAGGTAATTATGTTCTTTCTTTTGTGTTATAAAAAACAAAATTTCATAACAAAATAATAAAGAATAACAATAGTTAATACGCTGTGTATCATTATCTTCAAAATAGTTACTCAGAGTACAATATTTCTACAAAGAAGAAATAAACAGATAATAACACAAAACTTTTTTTTGTTTCGTTTTTTGAGACAGGGTTTCACTATGTAGTCTAGGCTGGCCTTGAACTCACAGCAATCCTCCTGCCTCAATCTCCTGAGTGCTGGGATTACAGGTGTGCACCACCACACCCAGCAATAACACAAAATTTTCAATGAACTGAAATAAACTAGTAGTATAAATGAAACAAATTAGCATACACATTTAAAATATTTTGAAACAATGGAACAGATAATTTGGGAAAATATTTGACTCCTCCCTGTTTCCTATTTATCTACTTCTATTTCGATCTCTCTCTCTCTATATCTGTGTACATATATATATATATGTCTCTCTATTTGTCTATTTTTTGTTTCTCAAATAAGAGAAACCATGTGATATTTAAGCTTGTGTGTCTGACTTATTTCAGATTGTTCTGGGCGGCCCTGGTTTATCTAGGTGGAAGAGAGATGATGATGTGGGAGAAAGAAAGGGGGAGAAGGGAAGAGGGGGACAGAGAGAGAAAGAAAGATGGTCGTACACTTTTTTTGGTTTTTTTGGTACTGGAGATCGAACTCGGGTCCTTGGAACCACTGAGCTAAATCCCTGGCCCAAGAGAGAGAAAGAGAGAGAGAGAGAGATTGGTTTCCCTTTGTGGTTAGTAGTTTTGGCCTGTGTCTATGGAGTTCCAGTTGGCTTGCTTGTGGTCATCCCTCCTTGATGGCCCGTTGACATGGCTTTGGTCTATACGTGTGGGGGTTCAGCCAGGTGGTGATCTTCCTTCCTGACTGGCTGCTCCATGAACTTCACACTTACTGAGCCAGCCCCCACAATTTTATAAGCCAGTTCCTTGAAATAAAATCATATGTTGCCTGCTGATTCGCTTCTCTGGTTGAAGCCAAACTAATACAGAGCAGCTTAGATGGGCTGTTCTGGCTTTTGAACTCTGGTGAGGTTGTAGTCAAGATGTTGTAGAAGGGCATTAAATACTTTTTTGCAGGAAAAACTTGAGAAGATGGAAAACCATCCATCCCATACACCCAGGGGTTAAAGCCGAGAGGACATTTTTTGCTTGCAACAGAGTAAATATGTCAAGTATGACCATATTTGCATATGCTGTATTTTAAAATCATGGTTAAAACTGCCTTTTATATTCTGAATCTGGCAAGTGGAAGGTGAGGAGGTCACCTCTACAGCTGGTGCAGGTAATAGAATTCCCATCAGGCACATTTTGAAGCTCCAAAGTAATGTGACAACTAGAGCACTCCATCTGTTGGGAGCCCATTGAAATGAGCACCAGCTCCAAGACACTGTAATATGGCTGGTGTATCAAGGGTAACCATTTATCTTAAGTATCTTTAATTTCATTTACTTTCCATGTAATTATTCTAGATATGGTCACAAATGTGAACCATAAGGAGCATGTGTTCTGGCAAGCATATACAATACTTTAGTCTTAGTGACACTACATGAAGAAATAATGGAAACATTTTTAAAAACCAAGACACCTTAAAAGCCATACATTATTGAAAACTATTTAATAAAAGCTTGGTGGCAGTTAATTTGTGGTATTCAAAATGACTGTGAACATATTTTGGATAAGAAAATGTAATAAGCCATTTCTAAAACATATTGTCACTTTAAACACTGACTGGGTCATTAAAAATAGGTTCTTAAATACAAAAATCCTTTTCACTGAATTATTAAATGTAACATAACTGAATATAGATGAAGGATAGGTTAGGTCATTGCAACTTCTACTGACTACTAATCTTTAGCATCAATATTGTCACCTAATTTTAGTAGCTTTCACCTGAGAGCAGCTGTTCTCAATCAAGATATGTCCTTTGTGAGGTATGTCATAAGAAATTTGTTATCGATAACAGTTACCAAAGTTTTAAAATGAATGGCCTGTTAGACATTAGAGCAAACTCCAAGTGATCTGTCTAATGAGGTCACCCAAGGACATAGGTTTCGCTGGCATTTGTGAACCTACAAAGATGCAAAGATGTGGGTGAGCTGAGCAGGAAGAGTCTGCAGCATGCGTCAAGTTTCATCTGTGCCAAAAGAGGCCTCAACCTCAGTGTGGCCATGAACATCATTTATCCTGGATGCTGCAGGGGGAGTAATAATAATGGGAACTACAAAATAATGTGATAAAGGAAGGCTGGTTATGGGCTAGACCCCTGGGGTTCAGGCTGATACAATTTCTCCTGCTTCTTGCTTAGTTGTCTGGAATAAGAAATGATGGTTAATGTTTCTTGGGGTCGATGACTTTATAATTGTTTGATAATTAGATGTCTTTCTAGAAACCTTGTATGCAGAAGGCTCCCAGAGGAGAGTGCCTGCATGATGAGGAAGATATGTTTTTGGGTTACTGGGTAAGCGTCCAAGACAAGTGTGACATCATTCAACTAAAGAATAAAGCAGTAAGAAGTAATAATGGGCTCTCTACTGAGCTCTTTTTATGATCCATAATATTACATATTCATTAAATGTGATAAATTTATGTTAATCACTACAACACTCTTCTGAGGTAGATATCACTGTCTCTGCTTTACAGATATGCCTCATCAAGGTTAAGAACCTTGCTTAAAGCACTGGGTTGTGAGTGACAAAGCTGGGTGAAACCCTTGTTTTTGAGACATTAATGGCCATAGTAATGTATATCTACTGTGTTGTTCTGTTGCAAAGCAAAGGGGGAGGGTCTCAGACTCCATACAAGTACAACTCAACAGATATAATAAACACTGCCATTCTGCTTACACTTTAATAGTCTATTGCAGATTACAAAACTTTTAGCATATGGTATATCACTAACTATTGAAACAGCTGGGGAATATATCTTGTATGGTTAAGACCTGTGTGTGTGTATGTGCGTGTGTGTGTGTGTGTGTGTGTGTGTGAGACAGAGAGAGAGAGAGAGAGCAAGCGAGAATTCTATTCCTTTTTACTCAATGTGAAAACAACATGAAAAAAGTGTAAAGGCTCTAAAGATCTTCCTTTAAATTGGTCAAAAGATAATGTTTCTTTTTTTAATACTGTATCTGAATATTTATTTAGATAATATTTCTTAATAAAATAAGAAAGAGTATAACCCTGACTCTTTAGAGATGACTCAGTTCTTGGTTTCTTTTCCTTGCTTTTATTTTTTGTAGTACTGGGGATTGAATCTAGGGCCTTCACACTGAGGTACATCACCAGCCCTTTTTATTTTTTATTTTGAGACAGGGTCTCACTAAATCACTTAGTGGCCCAGGCTGGGCTTAACTTGTGATCCTCCTACCTCAGCCTTTCAGAGTATTGGAATTATAACTGTGCACCACTATTCTTGGCTTTCTTTTTCATTTTTTTTTTTTTTGGTACTGGGGATTGAACTTGGGTCCTTGCACTTGCGCAGCAGGTGGCGAAACCACTGAGCTAAATCCCCAGCCCTCTTTTTCATTTTTTGATGGCCTTCCTGTCCCTGAAGAGTCAGGCTTGCACTCTAGTTGGTCTGAGTCCAGTATCTGTGAAGTTTAACCCCAAGATTACATTACTTCTGACCCGTAGGGAATGCACTCCTTTGAAAGGACCTGGGAGCTGAAGAGGCAGAGGAAACCTGGGGGAATGATAATCAGTAACTTGATCAAGTGTTGGTTTATAGGTCATGCATTCAGACTTCCAAAAATATTAATTATGCTCCCAATATAGTGGGCATTTTGAGGAATAAGAGGTAAGCCATAAGCTTGACCTTTCAAGATCAAGTTGAAAGGCATCATGTACGAGATGTGTATTGTGGAAATAACTTGAAACATCAGACCACAAGTTCAGCTTTTGTTTCCTCATGACCATCTACACACACATAACCCAAGTCCATAGGTAATGACAGCTGAGTGAGGGGGAGCCGAGGTGAGGGGGAGCCAAAGTGAGTGTGTGCCTAGAATGGTTTATCTCCCCTTGCCAGGAGGAAAGATAAAGGCACTGGGGATAAGAGAAGGACATCTTAGAGAGGGCAGAGTTCATGAAGTGTTACACAAGATTCCTGGCTCCTATCTCTTTCTCTCTTCTGCAGGATGTACTATTTGCAACCCCACCAGCCCAAGGAGTCCCAGAAGAGTGTCCCTTGAAAGATGATTCCAGAGTATAAAGCTGGTGCTGCTTCTTTCCAGAAGCTCCTGCAAAGACTTGGGACTAGAGATGTGCTGTACAACAGTTGCTTGTGGGAGAAACGTGGAGTAGTGCAGTTGAGAGACATGGAGAGAGTGGCTGCCTCCTACCACATGGCGTTTTCCTGTGGCCCCAGAACCCACCTGCAGCAGACAGTGGGGGCAATGGCTAATTTACAGTCCTGCCCTTTCTATCAGAATGTGGAGTTGGAGGGAAAGGGAAGGAAGCTGAGAAAGAGACTTGGATAACATTGACTGAAATAGTAATTCCTAAGCTAGATTTAAAAATAATACTGGACTTGGCCATGCTTGGTGAATTGGACAAGATTTAGTTTTCTTATGTCAAGTGGGAGTGGAAGCTTCTTAGAGAAGTGTGTGCAGTTATAAAAATAAAGGGAGTTTCATGTTTTCACATAGCCAATTTGTGATTGTCCAATTCATAACATTTGCACTAGATATGCTAAATCAACAGTGAGGCAGTTATTGAAAATCAGACTTTGCTCAAAAGAACATGCCTTTCTAAATTTCAAAAGCATCCTTAAAAAACCTAGTGTGGGCCTGAGGGTGTAGCTCAGTGACACCATGCCTGCCTGGCAAGCACAAAGTCCTGAATTTGATCCCCCGTACCAACCCCCCCCCCAAACCCCAGACTTGGAGGGCTGAGTTGAGAGCTGTCTTGTAAGCCAGAGTGTACCATAGCTATGAAGCAGGTCCATCCCTTCCAGCAAGGAGGAAGGGCAGTCAGGGAGATAAAGAGAAAGTCAAAAGACCTGGCATGATGGCCTTGCTCTACATTCTTTTTTTGTGATTGAGTGTCTCTGGTGGTAATGGATGGTACAAATAACCAGAGGACTTTAGGAAAATCTTGAGGAGGAATCTTTCACTATTACTGGAAATTAGCCTCTCTTTAAGAGCCCAACGGATTATTATGATTATTTTTTGTTTGTGCATCTGGTACACCTGCAAGCGTTACTAACTGCAAGCATTCAGTGGCCCTCCCAGTAGGAGGATTACATATCCTTACTGCACTCTGGCATGTCTATGTGACTTGCTTTGGCAGAAGTGTGAATAGAAATGGAGGGTGTCTTTTCTAGGCAGGAGGATTAAGAAGTGTATCAGATTATACTTTTTATTTTTATCTTTACCTCTTACAACCACCAAAGCATGTGTTGAGATGATGCTTTCATCAGCTTTGGCTTTTGACAGACTGTGATGAGCAGATCCTTCTTGTCAGAAGTAAACTTTCTTCTTAAAGGCCAGTGTGCAACATGGACTACCCTTTATTGAGTAATAGAGTGAAAATTTCATCCTCACTACATAGTTTGTATGACATTATTGGCAACAATTATCCTTCATTTGCAAGTTGGGTTGAATTCCAGTATAAGGAGGGAGCATGCTGTCAGGATCTCTGCAGCAGTTGAAGGGTTATTGGGCCCTTTTTTAATGTCACCCATTGTTTTTCACCTGTACTATCTACCAGGCCGAAGATTCCTTGAAGATAAGAACAACTTCATTTTTGAATGAAAGCTCACTCTTTTAGGGTCATACTAACCAATGATAGAAACTATTGGTAAAAGCTTGATTAGGTCTGAAATAATTGAAAATAGAAGCACAATAGATACTGGGGAGTTCACAATTTACTCTGTCTTTTATACTTACATCCTCAGAACAACCTTACAATAAAATACAACCACACAAATAGGATACTATTATGTTTCCCAATTTCTAGATAAAGAAAATTAGACTCAGAGAGACTATGCAACTGGCTTAAGATCACATAATAAAGTGGTGGATTTAGGATTCTTACTCAGTCTAGCTCCAGAAATCTTCCTCTAACCACTGTGATGTAGTAGTTGGCATGTAGTAGAAATGTTTTTGAGATCTTTCCAGCTCTCAGCTCTCTCATCTGGAAGCTGTATATAAATAGCTCACACTGAAGCGTCAGGCTGAGGCTTCTCTTACAGCTGATTAGTCTAGGGATAGACTGGTCAATACTGTGTCTAATGAAATATTAGATTTTTTCCTCTAGAAAATTTGAACCAAGAGGTACAAAGTCTATAATGAGTTGATGTCAGGTTATACATAAGGCAAAAATGATAAATTAAGGATCTTTGAGGCTGGCTTGTTCTATTTGGTCCACAGAGAATTTATGTAAGTATTTGAATCAATAGTGAAAAATCAAAAAGGAAGCATGGGGAAGGAAAGGAAAAAAATCACAGGAAGCTGTTCAGTATAAAAAAGTAGCATGTGTAATATTGCACTTAAGTGTAATTATAGAGGTGTGCATACATATGTAAAGAGATGCTGTGCATAAAACATGCTTACCAAAATGTTGGTTGTGGCCAATGCCAAGAAATGAGATTTTAGAAAATATTTATTCTTCCACACAGTTTTTTGTGTTTTTTGAATATTTAAAAATGAGCTTATAAAAATTTTTTAAAAAAAATCACATTGCTTTATTGTATTTATTTATTTTTCCATTGTTTATTGGTACATTTTAGGTATAAAATACAGTTACATTCATCATTAGGATCTTTACATGATGTAAAGACCTTTACATGATGTATCTTGGTTCTTAT
>NW_004624802.1:9887271-9897943 GCF_000247695.1 Heterocephalus glaber | reverse complement strand
TTTCCACTTTTTCCATTTCTCATCATTTTTCCTTTCCCTTCTTTCCTTTCCCCTGCCCCTCCCACTTCCCCTACCCCTCTGGACCTTTTCTTCCTAATTTGCATTATTGATTATTCATTCTAATCATTGGTACCTTTTAGGTATGCAATATAATGACATTCATGGTTGGAAATTTGCACCTTTACATACTCTCTCTTGGTTCTTTTTTTTCCCCCTTCCCCTGCCCTCCCTTCAATCCCTCCAGCCCTCTCTATTTACAAAGACTTTGTTTCCATTTTCTCATATTAATTCCATTCCCTTCTTTCCTTCCCCCCACCCCTCCCACTTCCCCTTCCCCTTTGCCCTTTTCTTCCTATTTCACATTATGTATTATACATTTTAGTCCTTATTTACACTTTCAGTTTCTCACACTAGTCACTTCTTAAAATTTAGTGCCTGGATCTCTTGGCACTCAAAAGATGGTTCTTTAGAGAAAAGTCTTACAGCCTTGGGATTGGCAGCTATGTTAGGTTGTGTTAAAAGCTACAAAAGCTATGTTAGGTTATGTGCAAGCTAAGGGTCTGGAACAGTGCCATCTAATAGAACTTTCTGTGATGGTGATGATGGAAAGGAGCACTTGGAATATAGCTGAGGAAGTAGACTTTTATTTTAAATAATTTAAATTTAAATAGCCACACATCCAGTGGTTACCATATTGGGAGAGGGAGAGAGAGAGAGAGAGAGAGAGAGAGAGAGAGAGAGAGATTTAAAGTTGAACTGAGTTGGCTGAA
The DNA here is from genome assembly GCF_000247695.1 of Heterocephalus glaber. Next base: position 9,897,173 of record NW_004624802.1, on the reverse strand, counting down.
AGTGGAGATTTAAATGCAATATTGTTTTAGGACTTGCAAATGGTTGACTTAAAAGCTACTCATAACCTCCTTCAGACTGTATATTTAAAAAGAAGAGAATGGTAAGTAAAAAGGACTGACATAAGAGAATTTCTTTAGAGAGGGAAATCAGAGTGCTTTGCATTCTTTCTCCTTTCTCTCCTGCTTCATGTGAAGTGAAGAAGAATTCAGGAAGATTGCACAAAGAGGTGATGTGTTCCTGTGAATTTTCAGCACTCGGAAATGTATGTCTGGATCTCTTTGGGAAGTGTCAAAGGAGAGGCTGCCTGGAGATACCCTCACCACAGAGGAAAAAAGGCTGCAATGAGTACAACCTGTATTTGACAAAAGAGTATCCTTTTTCTAGAGAGTACTCTGTAAAAGGAAGTAGTGGGGTCATTGCCTAAGAAGATGAGATATCTGCAATAGGAAGAGTCTCTGTGGTCTACTTCTAGAAACTGCACCTGGGGTATGGAGAACAGAAAACCTGAAATGTGTGCCCTGAAAGAGAAATCTAAAGAGATCCAGCCTCCAAAGACAGGAGCACCCATCAATACAAGACCTTTTCTTCCCCTTTACCTCTCTTGCTTCCCTCTGTCTGTTAGGAAAGGGAACAATGAGGGCAAAGACAGATCTTATCTCCCATCTTCAAAGAAGGTTGCCAGTAGGAAGAATGCTATTTACTAAGTGGGAGAATGCTAAGTGAAATGTTTTACTTTTGGGAGGAGAAATCAAGAGTTCAGTTTTGTATATAGAAGAATAAAAATGGTATAAGTAATGGATAGTCATATTCTTGTATTATAATGGTCCCATTGAAAGCAATTTTATTTCATATGAGGATTAAAAGACAAAAACTAATAAAATAACTATATAAATTGTTAAGTGATACAAGTTACAAAAATATGCTGCTGTGGCTTGGATATATTTGGAGTATGTACCCCAGGGTTCATGTGTGGGGAGCTTGGTCCTCAGTGTGGTGGGACAGCATGGGGCTGTCTTGCCTTGTAACTGCTTCCTCTCATGTGTGCTTCCACCTTGATGTCATTTGCCATAAGGTGACATAGCCAGGGATATCCTCACAAGACTCCATGCTATTTTGACTTTCAGTCAACAAAACTGTGAGCAAAATAAATTTCTTTTCTTTACTAAATTACCCAGACCCAAGTATCTCACTACAGTGACAGAAAACGAACTAATACAGATTCAAATTTTGACATCAAAATAAAAAAAATGTCTGTATTTGGGAATAAAAGTGTAGAGTTTTTATGTGATCAAAGTTAAGCTGTTTTCAGCTTAGAACAGTCTGTTATAAAAGTAAGAACATTTTATGTAAGTCTAATGGCAATGACAAAGCAAAAACCTGAAGTAGTATCTTTTCTGTTCACAATGGCATAAAACTAGAAGTCAAAATAGTAGAAATCTTGGGAAATTCATAAATATGTGGAAATTAAGCAACATGCCCTTGAACAACCATTGAATCACTGAAGAAAAAAATGGGACTAAAAAATACCTGGAGACACACAACAGTCCCAAAGTTATGGGTTACAGCCAAAGCCTCTTCAGAGAAAAAAAGTTTTTTTTCTGGTATCAGGGATCGAACTCAGGACCTTGTGCTTGTGAGGCAGGTGCAGTGCCACTGAGCTAAATCCCTGGCCCAGAGAAAATTTTATAGTAATAAATACCTACATCAAAAAAGAAAGATCTTAAGTAAATAATTTGGTGATATACCTCAAAAAACTAGAAAATGAACAAAGCCAAAAGTTTAGTAGAAGGAAAGAAATAACAAAGACCAAAAGTACAAGAAATCAAGAGTAGAAAAATAATAGAACAAATTAGCAAAACTAAGAATCAGTTTTTTTAAAAAGATAAAATCAAGATGGCCTTAGATAGACTAGGAAAAAAGAAGACTCAAACAATAAACAAAATTAGAACTTAAAGGGAGACTTTACAGTTGATAGAGAAATACAAATGATCATCAGAAATTGCTATGAAAAATTATATGCCAACAAATTAGATGATCTAGAAGCAGTGAATACATTTCTAGACACATATAACTTACCAAGACTGGGTCAGGAAGAAGTGGAAAATCTGAGTAGATCAATTTTGAGTGAAGAGATTGAAGCAGTCATAAAAAAAAGCTCCAATCAAAGAGAAGTCCAGGACCAGATGGCTTCACAGCTTACAACCAAACAGTTAAATGAGAACTAATACCAGTTCTTCTCAAACTTTTCCAAAAAGTTGAAGTGCAGCAAACACAACCAAACTCATTTTATACGGCCAGCATTACCCTAATACCAAAGCTAGACAAGGACACTATGATAAAAGACCCCTCACTCTTTTAACAGAATTTGGGATTGAACCCAGGGCCTTCTTACTGAGCTACATCCCAAGCCATTTTTACTTTTAATTTTGAGAGTGTCTAATGGACTAAGTTTTCTAGGTTAGGCTAGAATTTGTAATCTTATTGCCTCAGCCTTCCAGAGTGTTGGGATTACAGGTGTGTGCCATCATGCCTGGCTGGAAATGTTGCCATTCAGTTTAGGGTTCTTTTGCTCAATTCAGATGGAAATTGTGAATCAGCAAAGTATAGCTCTACTGATGACACTGGATAATGCTGGGTGCTGACAGCTGACACAACCAGCTGCTGGTTATTGCCACTGCCATTTATCACCGTCCAATGTCAGCTTGTGCTGGACGCTGTAGGTTGACTCGACCAGGTGCTGGTCTCTGCTGCTGCTATTTTTTTTTTTTTTTTTTTTTTGCTGCTGCTCTTTGGTGGCTGCTGGTCCCCGGTGCTCTTCAGTGCTAACAGCTCTGAATGCTTGTTGCTTTCTTTTGAAACAACTGTTCTGTCCATGGTACTCAGGATACAAATCCCAAGCAGATTAACAGGACTTTTGGAGCCCACACTACCCGAGGAATAAATCATAGGCAGGTTTATAGGAATACAAGGCAAGTCTTTATGTTAAAAGAGTCTGTGCTACAGCACAGGGGGGTCTTGCACAGGAGGAAGCCCTTCCAGACTAACCAAAGAAGTGGCTAGGGAGTGGTCCTTATATAGTAGGTGCAACCCGGTGTCAGTGAAGAGCAGGGCTGAAACCAGGCAATCTTCTGGAAGGCTTGCTGTGAGGGTTTGGTTTGTAAATATCCTTCTATTAGTGTCTTATTTTTCCTTCATAGAGCTTAAAATTTATAATTATACATTTTAATCTCTTAATATGTTTTTTTTTGTTTTTTTGTTTTTGGTACCGGGGATCAAGCTCGGGACCTTGCATTTGTGAGGCAGGCAGCAGAACCACTGAGCTAAATCCCTGGCCCATTAATCTCTTAATATGTTTGATGTCTGCACTGCAGCTAGACTTCCAGCTCCTCAGGGAATATTCACTACTACATTGTCCAGTGCTTGGCAGGGTGCTAGGTCATTAGAAGTTGCTCAGTTAGTATTTGTTGAGTAAAAGAATGCCAAGGGGACTTGAATGTCATGTCTTTCATTCAATAATCACTTCTGATGGGTTTACCGGGGCAGCCAAATCATATCCCAGAGTTGGTACCAGCATGAAACTGGACCCAGGAACTTGTTGGTGACTTTGAAGTTTGATGTCTTTAAATTATGAGATCTTGATACATCTACCTCTATTCTAAGGCAGTATCTGCCAAAGGGCCTGAGCACTAAATTCTTTGCATTTGTTTTCCTAGGCATCATTGTTACTCTTCCAACAAATGTTCTTTTACTGTATGGCAAAATGACCATGCTGCAAACTAATTATTGACACAGGCCATAACAAACTTTGAATAAAAAAAGCTAGCTAGAAACACGTGATTCTTTTCCTAACTTTTCTGCCTGTTAATGACCTTTTTTTGGTACTGGAGATGGAACTCAGGACATTGCACTTGCCAGGCAGGTGCTGTGCCGCTGAACTATATCCCCAGCCCTGTTAATGACTTTTTGTTACATAAATAGTCTATAGAAAAGGAGCTACCTCTGGTGAAAGTAGAAATTAGGTGGTCATTCTGGCATACATCAAAATAGAGAACTTACTTTGCTTAATGTCAGTTCTCTTTCAGAAGTTATCTGAGTACTGTTTTTAAAAATTTTAAAAAATTTTATTAGTATATGTTTGTGATACATAATAATTACTGAATACCACTTTAGTAGAGAATACAGAAAAAATCAGGAAGAACCCAAACAAGAAAATTATACTTACAGAAAATCTGAGTCTTTATTTCCACTATTTTATAAATATTTTTACAAAAGGCATGCCCGGTAAGCTTGGCCAGACCACTGTCAGTAGTGCACTTCATGTGGTTAAATCCAGCACACTGAATTTCTTGCACTATGTGAATTATGGTACACAGAGTGGCAGAATTTACACAAACTTATGAAACATGCCAGAGCAATGTAGCATTTAAGCTAAGATATTTTAATGACCCAATTTGTTGAGATTGCTTGAGGATAAAAAAGTGATTTCATAGGATTTACTACTATTAATCACTGCAGCCCCTAGCATTTACTACATGGTGGGCAGGTGTTTTCAGAATTATATTACTAATAAAGGAAAATGACAGACAAAGTTCTTAATAGTGAAATTATAATTAGAGACAATTAGTGTAACATTTAAAATTAGAATAAAAGCAAGTTAGCATATTATAAAATATTATAATTAATGTATTAAATACGATATAATAATCTGACTTCATTTAGCAATTACTCATTCCGCTTACAGTGAATAATTTGCTAATAGATTCAGACTGAACTTACTGGGAAAGAAATGAAAGGCATTTTTGCTCAAATCCTGGTGTCTAGGAAGGAGAGAGAATAAGCTATATTTTAAGAGACCTCTGAAAAAAGTTCATTTAAAAATGCCAAGACTCAGGTTTATTATTATTCTCCTGGGGCACACACTTTGAAATGATATTTCACACAAGGTAGAATCTGAAATTTGAATCCTGTCAGAGCCACAAAATACTGAAGGTCCAGATCTCACAGGGAATAACATTTAAATATTAAATGTCTACGACCACAGCAGAGATGACAAGAATAGAAACGACCCCATTTCAAGTGAAATCTTTGTCCTCTTTGTTTTTAAAATTGGGTTAAATTAGCATTTGTGTTCAGTTTGGCTTGAAAGAATACAAAATAAATATTATGAGAGCCAAAGAGTTTGAAGCTGTAATGTTCAAATACTTAAAATGATTCTCCATTTCACTGAAGGCTGTCCTTTGCAAGGAAGTTTAGGATTGTTATTTAGAGGATGTGGGACTAAAATTACTGGGCCAACAGTCAAACTGGATGACCAGTGAAGTGGAACCCCTGCCCCCATGTTGATGAACTGAAGTTTTCACTTTGCAACAAATTGTTTTAATGTAGGAAGTTTCATGGTCATCACTTCTGGGTCCTTCCCTTCATTGTTGGGATCTGTGTCTCACACATGTACTTCACTGAGTATCCTGAAGATCTCCAGCCTGAAGTGGCCACCCTTTCTTCAAATATTTAAATAAAAATAGCCAGAGTCCCCACATCATGTGTTACAGCGTTTGAGAAGACCACAATAAATAGCCTCTTTTCATTGCTTAAATTCTAAATTAGTGGAGAAAAAATTCAAGTGATTGTGTATAAAGTGTACCTTCAAATTATTTGTAAACAGAGGGCAACATGTCACCCAGAAAAAGAGAAGGCCCTGCAAAAGGTCCAGGTTGTCATGAAAAGTGTTCTGCTGTGTGATCTAGCACATCTGATAGTGCTTGAAGTGACTGTGTAGCATGGGACAGGTGTGGAGACTTTGGCAGATTTCTATGGTGAATTATAGTGCATATCTTTAGAATTGTGGAGCAAAGCTTTACCATCTTTTGTAGATGGCTATTCGTTTGAGAAACAGATTATGGCTTGATATGCCACCTCAGCAGAGATTCAACCTTTGATCATGGTCCAGGAAATGAACATGAGTTGCTGATTATATGAATTGCTGAGTGTTGTATGATACACTAAACTATAAAGTCAGGCATGAAATACAGCTTGATCAGGTTTGTAAGGCATTTGTAAGTTGCATAAGCAAGTCAATCAGATTCTGAAGGTCCCTACTCTTGATAACTTGCCTCTTCTCTCTCAACCCACACATATGGCCTCATGAGAGGGTGTGACTAACATTGATTAAGGAGGAAAATAATTCAGGCTTGGTCTATGGATCTGTACGATACGCTGACATTTCCAAAAAGGATAGCTTAGCACTGCTGCTCTGCCCTGGTTGGGCTCTGAAGTATAGTGGCAAAGGGAATTCTTATTGGATAGTTCTTCAAGGAATATACCTAGTTAATTTATTTTTTTTCTGAGAAGAAGAGAGGGCCTGAGTTGTGGCTTTATCCTGATTCATAGATAGTGGCTCATGATTTGATTAGATGGTCAGTGACATGGACTGAATATTTATGTCCCCTAAGAAGGAACCCAACTGAAAAATTGGTGACGAGGAGATTTATGGACAGATTTTTCAAACAGTCACAATAATAATATTTGTCACATCTGAATGACTGCTCACCACAGAGTAACCTCAGTAGTGGAGGATCTTAATAATAGAATGGTCAAGATATCTTTCTTTTTGGACACTGGTCAGGCTTTTTCCCTGACCACCCCTCTCTTGCCAGATGAACTCATAAACAAAATGACCATGGTGGCAGGGATAGAGGACTCAGCAGCATGGAGTTCTACTCACTAAGGCTTCTCTGTCTACAGTTACTTCTGAGTGCCCCATGTGCCAATAGCAGAGACCAACTCTGAGGCCCTAATATAGCACCATTCCCCAGGAAGATGAGAGAGCCACCCAGTGGCGTACTGATTTCACTGGATCATATTTACCTTGGAAGAGGCAATGCTTTGTTCTCACTGGAAGAGATATTTACTCCAGATAAGGATTTGTTTTCCTTGCTCTCAGTGCTTTTGCCAAAACCACCATCTGTGAATTTATATAGTATGATTCACATGAAGGTGTTGCCACAACATTGCAACTGTCCAAGGAGTTCATTTAATAGCAACTGAAGTGTTGCAAAGAACTCATAGAATTCACTGATTCTAATAACCTTTCCCATCACCTTGAAGTGGCTGGCTGATAGAATGATGGAATAGCCTTTTGAAGATTTAGCTTCCACCCCATCTGGGTAGCAACACCTTGCAAGGTTGAGATAAAGCATCTCAGGATGTGATATGTGCTGTAAAGCATTGACAACATATGGTGCTGTTTTCATACAGGTGAAATCCATGGGTCCAGAAAAACAATGTGAAGTGCAAGTGACTCCTTTCGTTATTACCCACACTGAGACACCATGTGTGGCAGTGTCCTGTGGGGTGCCAGCCAGTCTTGTAGTTTATGCACGTTGTCACTGATCTGCTGCTCAATGACAGTGACACAAAGCAGCAGCCAAGCCCACAGCTCTGGTGGCTCCTGCTGGACCACCACCTTTCACTTCTCCAAATCCTGAGCTAGTTGTATGTATACCTCTGTGGGTGAGGGTGCCAGCTCCTTCTGTAGGTCATTTTTGTTGTGGAGGTTGGAAGTTGTGAGAAACCTGGGGGCTCCAGTTGGCCCTTGTGAGGTCCTCTTTGCCTTGTTCTGTCTTTACCATGTCTAGGTTTTCTTACTGATTTCTGGTGTTGACAGAGACTTTGACAGAACTTCCAGGTTCTACAGAGACTTGGACACATAATAAACAAGGAGGCAATAGCCTTCCCTATATGAATAGGATTTCTCAACAGCCCCCACAGTGGTATAAAGTGTGATACCATTGTAATTCCCACAGAATGGCTCGCTTTTCTGGAAAAGACTAAAAGATCCAGCATTCTCTGATATAGGAAATTATGTAGGACCAGAGACAGGGATTTAGCTCAGTGGTTCTGACACCTGCCTCGCAAGCCCAAGGTCCTGAGTTTGATCCCCGGTACCAAAAAAAAGGAAATTATATAGGACCACCAAATAATATAGGGGAAATATTTTAACTCCCAACCTGCTAGATGTCCAACAAACTGAGTTCATGTCCCTCAAAATCAAAGAATGAATTCTAAGGAACAGTAGAGGCTAAGAGTAGGAAATATTTAATGAAGGGAAAGATACAGCTCCTGAGAGGCAGGAGGAGTCCCAAATGGGTAGCTAAGGACCCCACTTCATAGGGGAAGTTTTGTAGGGCAAAACCACTTGGGTACAACTTGAGTTACAGCTATGATCAACCAGTAAGATTATAAGTATAGTTGCTTAGGTAACATTGATCCAATGGGGAAGCAAGTCACATAGCAAGTGTGCATGGAAGGAACAAAGAACTTTTCAGGAAGGGATGAGTGTGAGAGTCTTGGTCACTCACTGAGGTGACTGATAATTCTATCTAGACTTCATCAGACCAGGTGCTACCACTTATCTTAGGCCTTGTCATTTGTCTTTATCTTGAAGCCTGGCCTCCAATAGATGTGCCTCCAGCCACAGTTGCAATATGTTTTTATCTTTGTCCTGACTCTCTTGAGGGCCTAGCCCTGTCTGACTGCCTAAACCATTTTTTCCTAGATTAGCTGTCTATGTTTGAGGATTGTCAGGGGAGGACTTGGTGCTCTTAGTCATTCATTGGTCTAATTCTCTGAGAATTTTCAAATTCACTGTCATCTTGACTCCTGTGTCTGTTCTCTTTTCTATCCCCTGAGTCAATCAAAATGTAAAACATAATGTCTTCTCCTTAATTTACCTCAGGCATCATTCACAAAAGCAAGGTATCTCATAAAGATCCCATGGTAAAAATAGGAGCTCTATTGAAGCAAAATATCTATAACACATTACTTAAAACTGAATATTAATTCTCTCTGTTTTGCAAAGTCTAGCTTCCTGCCAACTGCCAGTTTTCTTTCTCTTCACTTCTTTGTCTCCCTAATCTGTGTGCCTTCCTACTCCACCTCCCTAGAAACTCAAAATTCCTTTCATTAAAAAAAGTAGAACAATTCAGCTCTCTCATTGATCATACTATTGTGTGCTTTCTGTTTTATAATAAAAGAGGCTATCACTTCCTGAAAAGAAAGTTTGCTACTACTTGTAAAAAGTATAGGCCCCTCCTCCTCCATATGTTGAGTGATCTTGCACTAGATCTCAATTGAAAGAATGGAAAAGTACATCATGTTCTCTGTCATCTCTCCACAGATTAGCTCAAAATCAATTTTCTAAAACCAAAACCTTAAAAGAAGATTGGTAAAAATAATTGTATGAGGAGATGTAGATCCTGTTAAGAAGCTGCTTTGGGGAAGTCTTGCATTAAAGGAAGTTGTCAACACCAGTGGGTTGTCGTATTTTCTCTGGCGAGTTGTTCAGGGTGCCACTGTGAATGCATTTCAAACAACACTTCCAGAAGTTTTCACTTAGAAAGCTGACATTTCATTTAAGGGTACAAAAGGAAATCCAGGCCATGGTATAGTGTTGCAATGGTGGGAAAATTATAGCACATCATTGTCCCCTGTGGAGATGTGCATGTTTGCCGTGTTAGAAATACAATTTAAGGAAGCAGTAGAATTGTAGCAGGATGGGCATTTACATTCAGAGAAGAGGGAGAAAATACAGATGCAATGGAGGAAGGTGGGAAGTTTTTTTTTCTTTTTAAATCAAGACATGAATACAAGCACTTTATTTTAACAAAAATTAGCTAGTTGTGCACATGTTGAGTTTGTTGTTCTCTCAAGAGTCAGCCACATAGACCCAGAAGGAAGCTCCCTGCCTCCATGGGAGGCTCCTAGGGCAGTGAAGCTCAGCCAGGCCCAGCACCCGGAAGGAAGCTTTCCCGCTGCCATCCCAAGCTCCTAGGGCACAGGAGGTGAGCTGCATGGGTGCCAGAAACATCCCCCCCCACACCGTGGAAATGAGAAGACACATAAA
>NW_004624802.1:9862940-9876161 GCF_000247695.1 Heterocephalus glaber | reverse complement strand
AGAGAAAGAGAGAGGGAAGGAGGGAGGGAGAGAGAGAGAGGGAGAGGGAGAGGGGAAAGGAGAGAGAGATGGGGGAGTGCTGGAGATGGAAGACAGAGAAAAACTGCAGGAGCAGTGTGTTTGAGAGAGTTTTGGGGACAGACACTCTGGAGAGCATACACTAATACAAATGCTTTTCATATATTTCTTTGGGACAGTTTTATCAAAGTGAAATTACCCTATCAGGACGTTTTTGTTGTTTTTTTTTTTAAGACTCTAGTCTAGGCTGGCCTCAAACTTGAAATCCTTTTGCCTCAGCCCCCCCGGGGGTGTGTGTGTGTGTGTGAGATTACAAGTGTGAGCCACCATACCTGGCTTGATCTAGACATTTTAAAGGCGCAAATGCTTTTTAAGGGAAGTCATATAGTTTAGACTTTTTTATGTTCTACTTCAGAAGAAAGTGCCCATATGTTGCCAATATTTTTACATTTATAGCTGAGGAAGCAACATTTTGTAGAATGTAAGTCCTTGTACAAGTTGGTAAATTCTCTGTCCAACTCCAGGGAGTACCAGGACTCTGTGCTGAAACCACAGAAAATGTGACGATGTGGGCCTTTGAGTCAGCTCTAGGAGCCCTGGGAATAGAGCTGGGGACCAAGACAGTGGGCTGTGGATCTAGATTTCAGGGATGCAACAAGGACTGCAAATACCCTTGACTCACAAGGCTCAGGAACATCCACCCACTTGCCTGACCACATTTCTCTGTTCTACTTTCAGCTGACTTTCACATTCTCAAGGTTAACCTTGTCAGGTTTGATGATCAACAAGGTTGCAATGAGTATTCATAGAAATTGGTACAGAAGTTAATGTCCACATCCACATGAAACGCAGGCAGAAATGAAGACAGTGACAATTACCAATCTTGACAGAAGGGGCAGAAGCCTAAACTCAACAAGGAAATGTTTGTAGCCCTCATCAGCGAGGTGCTGCATATTGCAGATAATACATGCATTTAAAAATTACAGGATCTAAGTGTTATGGAAATGACAATGACAATTTAAGGGCAGCTGTTGTCACTGTGGGAACATGCTGAGAAACATGTACTGCTTTTCTGCTTCATTAGGAAACCCCCAAGTCCTCAGATTAGGCAATTTCTCCTCTAAGTCTGTAAGATACAGATCTCAATTTCTTCCAAATCTTCTTAGTTCCTGGATATTTATGGTCAATTACTCCGTAAGTGGAAAAATGAAAGGAAAAAGGGAAAAGGCAAATGAGTTCCTGACTTTTACAAGTACTGTTTATTTTTTCTATGTTTTCTGAAGAAATATAATGATGTGGTACACATTCATACAATCCAGAGGATAAGCTCTATTAAAGAGACAGAAAAGAACAGATAAACTCACTGTATATAAAGTGAACAAATATTCAAAATCTGCTTGTGAGGAAATTCCAGCTTTCTGGTTTTGTTTGGGTTTGGAGGTCAGATGTGGAGATGGGAGGCTAGATTATCTGCTTTTTTGGTGTTCCCTTGTGTGACCTGCATCACCAGTGCACTCCCAGACTCAATCCAGAATCAGATGACTCCTTCTCAGAGCCTTTTCAGGCCCACTTCTAATAAGAATTGAGCTTCCACAAAAAAGGTATTCTCTGCCCTTACGTTAGGTTTTGCATGGAAATGTTTAGGAGGATGCTGTGGTCTAAATGGTTGTATTCTCCTAAAATTTGTAAGCTGAAAACCCAATCATCAATGTGATAGTGTTAGGTGGGGCCTTTAGGAGGTGATTTGATCATGGGCCACTATGAATGGAACCAGTGCCTTTATAAAAGAGGCCCCAGAGAGCTACCTTGCCCCTTTTGACTACATGAGGACACAGTGAGAAGACAACCCCAGCCAGGCCCTGAATCGGACAGTACTTTGATCACGGATTCCACAGCCTTTAGAACTGTGAGAAATAAATTATATTTGTTTATAAGCTACCCAGCTGATAGTATTTTGTTACAGCAGCCTGAACAGATGAAGACAGAGGCTGTTACCAAAATTATAGGAAATATATTCAGAAAAGAAATTAGTTTTAAATGCCATATATTTATTCATATGAAGAAAAGACCTTTAGGTAATTATTATGGTCAACAATAATAACTATTATACATGTATATGCTTTTGCATTTAATGTTGACAGCAGCTCTATGAGGTAGATATTGTTATCTTTATTTTATGGATAAGGAAATTGAGGCTTGGAGAGTTTTAGATGATTTGTTCATGGCTACACAACTAACTAGTGGACAATGAAGAGTGAACTCAAGCTGGGCATGGTGGAGCATGTCTATAATCCCAGCACTTGGGAGGCTGAAGCAGGAGAATCACCACAAGTTCGAGGCCAGCCTGGGCCACATAGTGAGTTCAAGGCCAGCTTGACCCTGTCTCAAAAAAAAAGAAAAAAAAAAGGAGCAAACTCAAACTTAGTTCTTCTGAGATGAAATTATTTACTTTTTTAGTACTTTGTGATCCCTTGTTTTAAGACAGTGTATTATGGGAGAGATCATACTTAAATATTATCTTATTTCATCATTATTTTGTTTTATCCAAAAGATGAAGGGGCTTTAATCTTGTAGGGCAAATTTTAAAATGTGTTTCCAGTTAAAAATTAAAAAGCCAACAAATCTGAAAGTAAGGTTCTGAGTTTTGACCATTAATTAGAATGTGAAAATAATAGCCTAGTCTGCTCAAAACTTAATGGGAAAAACCCCAGGAGCAATGCATTAGGTAGGAAGGCATTTGTTTACAAATAATAGAAAAAAATAGAAAAACCTGGCCACAATGACTTCACCAAATAGGGATTTATTTATTTATTTTTTATAATGAGAAGTCCAGAGGTGGGTATCCTGAGGCTGTAGGTATTCTGGAGCTGGGGCTATTACAGAGGATAGCAGAGTCATAGCTCCTTCCATCTTAGCCGCTCTTAGCCTTTAAAATTTTTATAGTACTATAGATTATTGCAGGAGCAATATAGCTGTGCTGCTGAGGTTTTAGTAAGACTATAATCATCCAATGGCCCTTAGGAAGGTTATGGTGTAGTTCCACATGGCATGTGGATGCTTATCTTGGGGTTGTTTGTCCAGCCACTAATTGGTTTTCCTTTACCCCTGTGTCCCTTGTGAAGAACATTAGGTATCTGTAGCACTTCTGGCCAGTCATTGGCAGGACACCTGTGACCACACAATGGTGAGGTTGCCTAGGTTCTAGTTTGTACCTGTTTTCCATAGTCCCATGTTCAGGCCATCAGAGTTACACAGAAGTCCATTGAAATCCCTTGTATAGGAACTGCTTATTCTAGAGAGGGAGCTGGGGCCATGGAGTTACAGCCCACTGAGGCTGGCTGGGGCTCTTCCTGTGTGTGGCAGCTTGGATCAAAATGATCAGCAGTACCATATGGAGGGAAACCAGGAAGGAGGACTGGGGCACAAAGGGCTAAGGAGAGGAGACAGTCCTGTTGTCAGATTTGCTAATATAAAAGAATAAACAGAGGAGATCTATTTTGCAGAGGCCAAAGTCTAGGGAGGCCAGACCATTGGGAGATGAGGCCAAGGGTGGGTGCTAGGTCACAGAAGGCACAATCACGAGACAGTTACGCGGTGTGAACGTCAGCTTGCACAGTAGTGGTCAATAATGGGTGAGAAGGATTGTGGAGGAAAGGTGGTTCAAAATATATAGATCTGGTTGTCTCAATGCTGAGGCTTGCCTGTTTTGCAGTGGTGGCCTGATGCTAACCAGTGAGAAAATAAGGTGCCTGGCCATGTCAGTAAAATTTTAAAAGAGATTATTTAAAGTTCTACTATTACCAGAAAACTACTTTCTAATCTACTTGGTGCAAGGTATGTCTGTCTCTGTATGCTTTCTCATTCCCTTGTTTAAAATGGAGACATTTCCTAGTTTGTAGCTCCTTGAAGAGATGTTACGAGTCTAAATGAGATTATGTAGTTCTTGGAATTCCACTGAGGAAACAGCTATGTAAATTTAATGTATTGCTATTCATGACATGTGTGGTTGAACTGAAAACTCTAGCTCCTACCAACCATGTGAACCATAAAATTAGACCTCCTATGTGGTGCACAGTAACTCTCTTTCTTACAGTAGAAGCCACAAACCAATTTTGCCTTACAGAAATGTGCTCTCATGTACAATTTTTAATATGCACTTTAAAAACTGTTTCAGGTTTACTGTGAAGTCACATCTGAGAAAAGTGACTTAATCAGGGAAAATTCTACTTTACATATTGGACTATGTTTTATGTGCTTACCAGGGGCTTATTATAATCACCAAACCAAATGACATAAGTTTTCATTTTCATATTACTTATTCTATTAAGAAATAAGTTCTAATAATATGATTGCAAACATATTACATTTCTGAACACACCTGCATCCATGTTTTGGGCAATATCTGAGTCTTTTTGATTATTCTTTTAGTTCTTTATCAGTTGCAATTTTTTCTTTGCAAATGCATTGTAAGCAATTTATGTTGTTTTGACTGTTTGCTTCTATGATATAATTTGTATTTCTGCACCCAAAGTTGTGATATGTTATAGTTTAGATAAATGTCATGGAAATACAGAAGTTATCTATGTAAAATGATTCATATTTCAGAGTAGGGACTTCTGTAAAATAAAAAAAGTATATTGTTATTAATCACACTTTTTATATTACTTTTTTCCTTGAGTGAGATTTGTTACATTTATTATTGTAACATATTTCCAAAACACATTAGTTAAATGGAGTTGAAAATCATGCATGCATATTTTATGGAAAAATGTGTAGATATATTTTCAATTTTAAGCTATAAACTATGGCTTTTCTTGAATGATTAAAATATTCTGGCCCATTTAAAATGAGCTACATAATAAAAATGATGTGCAATAATAATTTTACAATGCTTAATAATATAAAGTACTTTATCTGTAAATGCCTTTTAAAAGGTTTTATGCATAATTCAAATACTTCTGTATAGAAAATTAGTGATATGCAAGTGAAATCAGAAAGTCAAAAGAATTGATAAAATAATTTAAAGAACAGTCTTAGAGATCTCTGCCTCTGTTCTTAGAATTAAGAAGTGGTGACATGTTAAAGGTTTTATGCTGTTGGCAATTGGGAGAAGTAGGGCAGAGTGACACGATAAACATTAGGTCCAAACTTTCTCTAATATAAGGCTTCTGGTTTAGAAAAGAGGGGCTACAAAGGGCTATTGAAGTTTGTTAAATATGCTTCTTATTGTCAATTCATGTCACTAAAGAGAGTTTGCCCTTGCTCACACAAGAGAGGAGCTTTCAGATCTTCAACCAGATACCTGCCGGGAGTGCCTTTAACATGCAAAGTAGCCCGGGGAGTTTGCCTGCCTCCTCCTCAGCATCAAAGCCCTGGAACCCGAAAGAGCACACAGATCCTCCCCGTGCTGTCCCTGAGCGATCCCAAAGAAGGAGCAGGAAAAACAGGCTACAGAACTGCAATGTGTTTGTTAATGAAGGCTGGGCTATTGTTCCTTTATAATGAAAATAATTTAAAAGATGCCTGTAGTTTAAAAAGAGGAATAGCAAATCAGCCCCTACTTGGAACAGGTTAATTACAGTGGAAACAATGATTTTTTTTCCTCTTGAAGGCACTATGATAAAATACTGGTAGATTTAAAAAATTAAGAAACCCCATACATAAATTGTAAATTATAATATAATTTGTTGATTGATTTACTCTAGAAAAGTTTTAATAGAGCCTAAATGGACAAAGAATTTTGTTTTGTTGGAACAGTGTTTACAAACTGTTCAATATAGCTTAAAGCATAAAAATGTATTTAAAGTGGGTTGTCTTTGGTTCATCCTTTTACACATTAAAACAGACATTTGAGTTGAGGATCACTTTGTTCCCTCCACATATCACATTCACTTTTGAGACTTTCTGGAATCCTTAGCCAATTTTAATCAACTCCAAAAAATCACTTGTTTAGTGTTGCTTTTTTTTTTTTTTTGCCATCTGTTGCCGTTTACTCTGGTTTTATTATTTATTTTTACCTAGAGGAACACTTTAGGAAAGCACTATAGAGATAGAAATAAACAATTGTTGGTTGATTATGATTCGAGAGAGCATGTTCTGAAGTAGGGAGTTAAAGCCAACATCACTGCTCCTAATCTGGTGCCTGAGTGCTTGGTTTGTTAGAGGAAGAACCTAGTCCACATGAGGGGGCCAGGTAAGATGCCTCCTGGGCTTTAAGCTACACTTTTTTTTTCTCTTGGTACCGAGGATCAAACTCGGGTTCTTGTGCTTGCGCAGCAGGCGGTGAAACCACTGAGCTAAATCCCTGGCCCTAAACTACAATTTTGATCCTAATCTACATAGATTACTTTGGAACAGACTCTAAACTAGTTAAATGTTTGACCGGTAACAAAAAAATGAAGAAAATAATGAATGCATACTAGGGGGCACGAAAGATTTAAAGAGATTTGAATCAGCTTTGTAACCAGACATACACATGGGAAATAAAATTTATTGTTGCTAAACATTGAACATTACTCTCGAGGTATAAAATAATGAACACAAGTAAAAATAAATAGCATTGAACTAACTAGAGCAATAAGCCTTCCAAAAGAGCACTCTAGAGAGAGGCAGGAAGGGTTATTCTCTAACGCTGCCTGGATAACATAAAGCCACAATTCACCTATGCAATAGGATTAGGCTAATTATGCTCAGATAGCAGGTCAAAATGCTTAGTTCTATTCTATTTATTGACTCTTTCCTGCCAGATTCCAAAGGAAGCATCAATATCTGTTGAAATATACATGTCAAGATTTTATATCCCCAAGCTATTAAAAACATAGCAAAACTTATAATAACATAGTTTGGGTTAGAAGATGATTAGGAAGATTTCAATTCACCATGTACTGAATGTTGAATAAACCCATTAGACCTTGATATATTGTCTTGGAAAACATGAATGACAACAAAAAGTATTAGTTTAGGGAGTAGCCACCTTGGGAAAGAGTCAGAAATTCAGCACCAGAGACATTCAAAATGGGCATAAAATGTGCCAAGCAAATTATTTTCTCTTTGATGTTATACTGGGCACACATAGTAGAAAAAAATTATTTGTATCTTATCAATGTGTTTTTTTCAGCCAATTTACCATTAAGTACCTTACAAAACAGCTTTGAATCTTACAGTAAACACAGTCATGTTTTTCAGTGTCTTCCCAACAAGTCCATATAATCACAGACTAATTGTTTAGGACAGTATCAGGTTCGTCTGTTAACTAGGTGTTGACTTTCAAACTGTACCTCTCTTGAGAAATAAGATTAGTTTCTTTCCCCCCTGAAATTTCTATAAGATGTTACTGGATGTACAGGTTACTGGTTCCTAACACCATGAGGAACCAGCAACACACCTCAATTCTTTCGTGTCTTTGACATGTGGAGTTTAGGTACAGCTTATTGCAAAATGATAGGTTGAGCGGGAGCGATGAGGCTACACCTTCAAGCATGAAGCTGGGCAACGTAAAGATGGCAGTTGCACTGAATGAGGTCTCAGGTTTTGTTTATATGATTAACTGAGTCTTTCAAGGTGTAGTCTTTCCCCTATGGTCATTGTTCTTTTACAAGCAAAAAGGACTGTGTTGACCTACTATGTCCTTGTTTACTCCCTAGGTGGATGTTTTCCATTTAGCTTGTTTTGAGATCTTGATCTTTTCCTGTTCCCTCACTCATGGTCTGCCTTTACCCAGACTCTGGACTTTATCAGTGTGTTCATAGGATGTCACATTCTCTTGAGCTAAGGATTGAAACTTTAAGCTGGTGTGAATTTCATCTGTAGCTAATGATTAAGAAATTGATGGAAAAAACATCACTCCACCTTTGCTTTCAAGTAGACTCTAGCAGCTTGTCTCCAGGCCTGCTAATGTCTGACTTTCTGCCTAACACAAAATGCATTTGTCTTTTTTCACCACTGCCCACTCTGAAGAGCCATGTCTGTGCATCTTACTGACACTTAGAGATTGACTGGTTGACTGAAAGCCTTCAAAATGTGTTTTAAGACTTTCTGTTGGCAGCACCAGATGAAGGTGGCATGTTGTGGTGGATTCTGGCTTTAGCTCTAACACTAAAATGCCGTTGGACTTTGGGTCAGCCAATTAGCATCTCTGGGTCTTGGTTTCTTCATTTGCAAGAAATGTCTTTGTTTCCTTTTTTTTTTTGGTACTGGGGATTGAACTCAGGTCCTTTCGCTCGCACAGCAGGCAGCGAAACCACTGAGCTAAATCCCTGCCCAAATGTCTTTCTTTGTTCCAGGATGTTCTCAGAACTTTCCTTTATCAATTCAACCATCAGGGATTGTTAGGTCCAAGGGATAAGAATATAGAGTTGTGCTGCTGCCTGTAGGTCTTATTTAGAGTAAGGGGCAGACAGTAAATATTAGACTCTGGGAGGCAAAATGTGAGTAGTTATGGAATATTGAAAATATTACCACTAATAATGTAAAAACCATTGTTGAGGGTAGTTAAAAAAACAGCTGGTGGTCTAGATTTCATTCAGCTGGAGTTATCTACCCCTATTTTAGAGGAATAATATAAAATAATATTACTTCAGTGTGCAATCTATAATTATAGAAGTAGAAGATAAAATACTCACCTGAACTATTCTCTTCATTGAACTGACCAGCCATTTTAGTTAAGGTAGCTTTTTTTGGTTGTCTGACAGCTCTCCCTGGGCTGTTCTTTTCATTTCTTCCTCACCTTCCTTTCTCTGGTTTCTTTACCTCAAACTACCATTCCCTTTTACTCTTTTACTGGGGACAAGATGAGGAGGCCTATGGGGAGGGAGGAGAGGAAGGAGGATGCCAACAAGAATTTTAATTTCCCATGTGCCAACATAATTACAGAGCAGATACAAATCCCTCCAAATCTTTGTGCTGCTTTACATGCATTCATTATTTTCCTCATCTTTGTGTCACCAGCCAACCATTTAACTGGTTTACAGACAGTTCCATGGAAATTTATGTAGATTAGAAACCACCGACCTAAACTGAAGTCCTGAAGACATTTTACCTGTCACCAAGTTGATAGAGACTGTGTTTTAATAAATTCACTGTATCAGAAACTTAGTATCAGCTGCACAGCCTCTCATCACAAGGGCCCTGAACTGTCCTAAGTATGGAATATACACAATCAGGAAGCCTCATCTCAGATCGTTTTGGGGTTTTTCACCAGCAAGAGCCTATAATTTTGGCAATTCATTTAAACAGGTGGAAAGAAAAATATTAAGAATTGAAAAAACACATTTAACTCTGTAGGCATTTCCCTTTTTTATGATTAATTTAATTTCCCCCAGGAAGTGTTACCCTTTGAAGTTGTGGATGAATTAGACTCTTTCCTCTCAGAATTATTAACAGATACCATTCCTGACAAGTAGTATTCTTCCTATGGCACTATTTGTTTTTTCTTACATTTAAATGCAATTAATTATGAATAAATTGTCTGTTGTTATTAATAGTATTTATTGTTAATGTGACTTGGACACTAACAGTATTTTTCTTTTTGGAATACATCAGGATATATACAGGCTCTAGGATAATATGTTTTGCTAATACATTCTGACCTGTATTGTATGTCTTAAAAATGATGCCTGTTGATTTCAACTGTCAGACCAACTCTTCAAAGTAAAATGAAAAGTTGTGAGACAGGGCTGGTAAATTGTGGCTGGAGCCCAAACTATTACGAGGAATAGGTATGTGCGAGCTCATCTCCCAAACCACTGCTGCAATGAAGCCTTTTGCTTACTTCTAGGTGAAGACTAAAGTCAAGAAAGAGAGACAGACTTGACGTGCTTGATCCTTTATCAAAACCATAGTCACAACCAGGGTGTGTGTGTGTGAGTGACACAGGGGACCGATGTGTGCCTCTTAGCCTTACACTTGGAAGTCTCCCATGGACTGGACTGTAGAAGACAGAGAAGGCTTTGACTCAATTTTCTGTGTGAGGAAGGTGTTATTGCAGAATTGGGACTGGGGATACATGCTATTAGTTAGCCCTCCTTCCAACAGCCATTCCCCTCCCCCCTTTTGCAAAATAATCATTAATTTCTGGGGGGTCGTCTTACGCTTAGCTGTGGGGACTAAAATCATGATTGCTCAAAGTCATTAAATAATGATCTTTGACAGAGCTCCTCAGATCTAGGATGATCCTGTGAACTTATTCCAGTCAATATTGTGTACAAAGGATCTTCAGTGAGCTTCTGGGAAAAACTCCTGCCTTTTAGTCCAACTGATGTGTGAAGGTGTGCTGCTCATATCTGTGGCGGTCATCTTGTGATTAAGAGATAACACTCATAAGGGTGAAGGGCTGAGAGACAAGAATGGCAGTTAAGACATAAAGAAACTAAACGATTGGTGGTGTTGCCCTACATCTGGAGAGAAGTAAATATTCTCTTTGCTCATGCCAGCTATTGGATTTTCTCTCTCTCTCTCTTTTTTTTTTGTTGCTGAAGCCAAATGGATCTAAGGTCAAAATGAAGAGAGACATGCTTGTCTGTTTCATCACAAAGTTTGGAGGCATTTCAGTACTTTGAGGGGTCTTGTTGAAAAGGGCAGAGTGCAGAAAGGTGGACTGTCAGCACCCAGGATAAGTCGTGGAAGTGCCTGTGGTGGCAGTGGTATATGTAGAAGCAATGAAGGGTATGTCTGGTGGTCCCAGGAAAAATGGTGGCAGTGCCCAACAGAGGACATGCAGGTGGTGAAGCCCAGCAGATATAATGGTCCCTGACTGATACCAGGGTGCAAGTCAAGAGAAGCAAGGTTGACACATAGTGGCTGACTGGATAGCTGATTTTACTTTACAATTGTGTATGAGGCATCCTCTGGTATATTATAAAGGATTCTTTGCTGCAACAGATATACCCAGAATGTTTAATGGCTCAAACACAATAGGAATTTGTATTTCATTCACACAAACAGTTGGTGCTCAGCAGATGATTCTTCCTCCATGTGATACTTCAGAGACTCAGAAGACTTCAGTCTGGAGATTCTGCAGTTACAGGGAATTGGTTGTCATCCACATCCAGCTGGTGGAAGCAGAAAAATGAGAATACGGAGGACAGAGATGACTGCCTCTTAAAAGCCTTGGTCAAGAAGTGGCACATATTTCTCCCTACTTTAGAGTGGGGTGGTGGTGGGGAGAGGTAATGCCTCTACCTAACCACAGAGGGAGTGGGAAGTGGGTTTCTCTGGCTGGGTAGCTGCTCCCAGGTACATCTTTTTTCCTTGAGATAAAAGAATAGATTTTGATAGGTAATCTTTGCCACATCCAGGTACTCCCAGAAATACTTGTTTAGGGGTGTGGTTGGGGTAGAGGAGTTATTTTACAGAGCACTGGAATTCTGAATTAGCTGCTAGGGTAAGCCAGTGACACATGGGTAACAAAGCCAATGACCCAGCCAACCATCAAGTGTTGCCAGTGAGAGTAGGCAGAATTGACACTTCCCTGTCTTCCTTGCTGGACTATTAAAAATTGCCAAAAAAGAAAAAAAGGAAAAAATTTTTTCATTTGTTCAGTTTTTAGATCTCATATGTTCATAGTATTAAATTTCATTTACAATTTAATATAAACCATATATCACTGGTCTAAATTCTAATATATGTATCTGCCAAGTCCTTTTATTATTGAGAACAAAACACTTAAAGGCATGTAATAATTTTTCTCTTTCTTTTTAAAAGCATGTTTGATGACTACATGGGTTATGACTATTAAGAAATGTAATTTTAAAATGAGCATCAGACTTATTTTTCAAGTGCCTTATCATAAATGCATTGCTATCCATGTAATAAAGTAATTTTCCTTGTGTGATAAAGATAGCACTAAAGAAGAATAAGCCTTGTCTGATAAAATGGCTTTTATTAATCTCTTAATGTTTTATTTTGTTCTAGAATTATGATTAGTTTCAAGAGAGTAGCAAACAGGTTATGATCAGAGTTGGATATTATTGCTATCCAGATACTTTTGGTTAATGCCTGCTGTTTATTTCAAACACAAAATGCCTCATTAAGAAAAATCAACTATAATGGTCTGACTTTATTATCAAGAAATTATACCTGTTATGTAAACCTTGCTAATTATAAGCACTTAGGTTCATTTGGGTGATATAATAGATGAAAAAGGCCATTTATTAGGAGAAGTACTTCGTGTTTGCACCAGCATAATAATAAAAGACAATACTAGGAGTAATAAAAGACAAAGAAAGAAGAAATGTTAATAATGAAGAATGAAATTTTCCCAGGAGTAACTTACACTAGGAGACAAAGTGGAATATGGATGAATACGGGGAGATTTATCGTCAGTATTGATTCTCTTCATTTACTTGTATCAGCCTATCCTTATCTTCCCCTCTTCTCATTGTATTTCTACTTTCCTGCTGAGCTCACATATGTACCTGCTTTAGCTTCTACTGTCTCCTAAGTCTTTACAACTTCAGCATTAACCTCTTGCCCACTGTCCAGTCTGCCTTCTAACCATTCTCTACCTGGATGTCTCATAGGCACCTGAACTCTGTGTGTCCAAATAGAATTTATGTGCTGTCCTCTACCTTAACTGGAGGAGGCACCCAGGCCTCCTCCTCTCACTCCGCATATCCAGTCAGCTACATCCTCTTGTTTCCAGTTAGCAATTTCTCAGTTCTCACTTCTACATACACTTGTACTCTCATTGCCTTGGTCTGGGTCATCATCACTTTTTGTTTTAATTACTACAACCAGTACAGCTAACCAGTGGACTCATAGCATGTAGTCTTTAAAGCAATTACATTTTTGTCTTCTATTTTAAAATTGTTCTCTCAACTTTTTATTTCAAGCCCATAGAAAAATTTGGGGTTAATCAATAAACACATAGGCACAGAACACGCTGAATCAGCCTGCTACAGACAGGCAGGTCTGTGCACGCCCTACCGAGGTCCCAAGTCATGCAGAAGAAGCTGAATCAACCAACTGCAGACAGGCAGCAACCTGGTTCCACACTACAAAGATGCAGAGGACACCAGACCACCAGACCAAGGTACTGAGTACCACTGCTCCTGGCCCAGAGGTAGGGGTTTCTGAGCCACCATCCCACTGTTCCTGGTCCAGAGGAAGGGTCTTCCTGGCCACCATCCCTCTGGCTGCTCCCAGCCCACAGGAAAGGGCTTTTGGGTCACCATCCCTATCGCTGCTCCCGGCCCCTGTCCCACC
>NW_004624802.1:9831622-9843974 GCF_000247695.1 Heterocephalus glaber | reverse complement strand
AAGAACCAACTCTTGGCTTCATTGATTTTTTCTATCTTTCTCTTAGTTTCCATTGCATTGATTTCTCCTCTGATCTTTATAATTTCTTCCCTTGTATGAGCTCTGGGGTTGTCCTGTTCTTCTTTTTCTAGAAGCTTGAGGTTCAGCATCAGGTTGTTTAATTGGGCTCGTTCTGTTTTCCTAATATGCATATTCACTACCTGCAGGATTCTTAAGAGAGGTAGAATTTTTAAAGTTGTTCCATATTTTGCATTTTTATTATATATTTTCTTGGGATGATGGGGGAATGTATTTATCACTCTCACAACCTAGAAGTCTACTAGCTTTTTACAAGTTGTTTATTCAGTGTGTGATTAGGTTCTGAAGGTAAAAAGATCAATCAAGATGGTTAGAACCAAGGTAAAGACCAAGATTTTCATTAAAATGAAGTCTGTGCCTTTGAAGAGTGGACATTTCTGGGATTTGTTATAAATGGAGTGTGAGTGTGTGTGTGTGTGTGTGTGTGTGTGTGTGTGTGTGTGTGTGTGTGGGTGGACCCTTCTTTCCCTCTCTGGTGCAAAGATTCTACTACAGACCTGGGATTAAAGAGATGGTTAAGAATTTTCCTTCAATTTCCTTCTATAATTTTGTGGGAGAAGTTGGGTGAGCCTTTGGAGAATCTACGTGTAGAATGTTTAGCTTTAGAAGGATGAGAGAACACTTAGTTTAAGTTCCTTTTCCTCTCCTCTTAAAAAAGTCTTTTTAAGATGAGAAGACTCTCAGAGAAGTGGAGTCACTGTCACTAAGGTCTCAATCTTTGATGTTTAGTCTACCATTCTCTCCAGGGGCAAGGACTTACAAATGCTCTCTGTAATGTCATATAGGATACTGTCTCGTTTCACACACAAATGTGAGTATGAGTCTCTGGCAGGTAAATATGATAGCTCAGGACTACTGTATTCCACTGACAATGATGAAGATTTGTGTAAAAATGGCAATTTTATTTTTATTACATATTTTATTAGTACATGTTTGCAGTACATAATGTTTATATTTCTTGTGTGAAGGTAGTACATGTACATAACACATCTTACCTCCCCTTTTCATCACCTTTTCTTTCTCTCCTTCTTCCCTCCCCCAATCTCTTAATCCCCTTCCCATTTGAGAAAGATTTATCTCCCCACTTCCTATTATCTATCTCTTATTTTGCTCTTTATTTATAATTTGGGTTTCTCATATAAGAAATACCATGCAATATTCAAACTCATGTGTGTGATTTATTTCACTTAACACTATGGTCTCAAGGTACATAATCCTCCCATAAATGACTCAGATCTATCCCTCTTTATGGCAGAGTAGCTCTCCACCATGTTTGAGTACCACATCTCCTTTATCCATTCATCTGTTTTTTTTTTTTTTTTTTTTTTTTTTGGTACCGGGGATTGAACTCAGGACCTTGCACTTTCAAGGCAGGCAGCGGAACCACTGAGCTAAATCCCTGGCCCTCCATTCATCTGTTGATGGACACACATGCTACTCTGAGATCCAGCTCTTGATATAAAATACTTGACAGTTGTCTTTATTCCTTTCCTCCCTCCTTTATCCCTCCAAATCTGCTAATTGCATTATAGCTTGCATCTTAATTCTCTGTCAATTCTGCTTGCCCCTAAGGAGAGACTTCCATTTAAGAAAGGAAGTTTGGCGAGGCCAGCTATAGTCACAGTAGAATGACTAATACTATTAGCTAGGACTCTCTTGGTGGCAAGTGGAAGAAACTGAACCTAAACTAGGGAAAGCAGAAAAGAGGACTTATTGGTTAATGGAGCTGAGAAGGGCAGAGTGGAATCAGCATGAGGGACAACTGGAACCAGGGATTGAATATTGTGAGGTCTCCATTCATCGCCTGCCTTGAGCTTTACTGATCTTCAGCTTGATGTTCAGATGCACTTCTCATATGGCCAAAGCCAGGTTGCTGCAGTTCCAGTATCACCTATTTATAGTTCTAAGACAAGAGAGGATAGGTCCTTTTTCATCAGTTTAAGTTTGAAAAAAACTCAGGATAGAATTCCAGTTGGCTGGACTTGAGTTACATGTCTACTCCTAGGCCAATCACGGTCACTAAAGCAACTTTATAACTGGTATGATTAGGTCAAGTCCCCACCTCTTGGCACATGTTGGAAGCATCCATCAGAGCCACATAGTTTGAAAAGCATCTTCCTTGAAGTTGCTATTCTGGAGACCCATTTTAATAGATTTTTCTTTGAAGTTCTCCTTTCTTTGATTTCTTATATTTATGTGTTTATAAAAATGACATCAAGGATAGAACTTCAGTTAGGTCCTAATTCCTCTTTACCTCATGGCAGTATCTGACTATCTTTAACAAAGGGGAGTGGCAAGTGTCTCTCTAACAAAGCATGGTCAGGGTAGGAGCCCCAGGAGTTCAGGCCTGTGTTCAGGCTGAATGATCCCAGGAAGCCGGTCGTACTGGACTTAACTTTGATTGGCAGGGCACACAATTAAGGAGCTGTAGTAGAAATCCTGAATCTGTGATACTAGAGGGATTTTTGCATTTCTGGCTGCTAGCAGATAAGCAACAAAGATTTCTGTGTGCTGCAAACTGGAGTAGAGAAAGACAAGTGCTTTTATAAGAGGAAAGAGAGGAAAACAGAGGAAGAAAGAGAACATCTATCTTGTTTCTAATCTTCGTGTGTATAGCTGCCTTCTCTTTTTTAGCTTGTCTCTCAATTCAGTTCTCTGTTCCGCAAAACAGGAAACAATGTTTACTAATTTTTTGGTCACATTTTTAATCGACTTGAAAATTTAATCAGAATAATGCCAGGTACATACAGATGTACGAAAAAAACCCCCTATTAATTAGCTACCCACAGGCTGCCTTCTCAAGCTCAGTTTAAACCCCAAGGAGAAAATAAAATACAGCTCTGTTCTATACCACCAGGTATGGGAACCACCACCTGGGGTTAGAACATTAGTGAAGATATTGCTTTCGAGGAATTCAGATTTTAGATGAAAGGCGGTTATGAGAGCTCATTCCTGTATCACTCAACTGGCAAGAATTAGAACTTCCTTCTTTTCTGTTTTATATGTGCATTGCAGTTCTGATGTGACAACAATCTCATAAAAGGCCTAACCTTTACTCAGCTAAGGGCAGTTGACATCTGTAATCACCTGAGCAGCAGTGATGCCTCATCTTAGGAGATGTTCATGGAGAGGGTAACAATCAGCCTTCAGTGTAGACTGTTTGGGGAGTGAAACACTCAAAATGTACAAAGACTTAGTTTAGCTCAAAAACACATTTCAATCACTCAGAAGAACCAGAACACATTTCAAACACTCAGAGGAGCCAGCTGGCCTTCCATACCTAACTTCTCTTCACACCCTTTGGTTCATCCACTTCTCCAGAAGTCAGTCAGGGGAGCTGTCATGCCTGAGCAGTGGTGTATTCACTGCCAAGCAACCTGTATATTAGGTCCACATTGTTTCACTGTCTGTCTTTGTCTGTCTCCTTCCACTCTTCAGTCCTTGCTAACATGCAGATCCTGTCAATAGGGCTGGTTGGGGCCTAATATTCTGGATTTCAAATAAGTCCCCAGGTGATGCTAGTGTTGCTGGTCTTAGGGCCACACTTTGACTAGCAAGGGTCTGAGTCACAAACACATGAGAAAGGAGCCCAGATACCTTAGTATGACAGTCTGGGAACTTGCCCTGCAGAGGGTTCCAGACAAGCCCTAGTTACTCCTCTGACTCCACCTTTTATTTTTCCCTGCTCTTCCATGTACCTTTGAATCAGAGGCCCCATTATGAACAAATCTGAAGGGATTCTATTGTGTTCCTTGCAACCAGGTGCACGTTGGCTCGATTGGGAAAAAGATACATCAGCATTTAGAGAAAAGCCCACAGAGGCAGGTTGTGTGAAATACCAATAATCTTGGGCAGTGGCCCGACAACTTTTCCTGTTCTCCTGCCTCTCTTCACCAGCTGACACCTCTTGTCCCCATCTTCAGGGCAAGCCTTCCTGTGACCCTGTTAACTTGCTCATTTCTTCAGTCACCTCCTCCAGTTAAGAGATGCAGTTTCTATACAGAAACATTTCCAATACCACAAACTGGAGAAAGCAGAAAACTTAGCTGTTTGACATATACAGAATTAGAAAATATAGTAAATGGATCCATGGTGGGACTGCTAATGAATACATTTATTTTGCAACACGAATGTCACGTCTTTTGTGCTTTTACTGTGGCCCACAATAATTTCTTGTTATATTCACACTAGTAGAAAATAGCTCATATTCTATTATTTAACATATTCACAAAATTGTTAGAAGACCAGGAAGAATTGAATATACACATGTACCTGTCATAGGGTTGTTTTAATGTTGCTCTTGTACAGTATTCAAATTCAGTTTGTCTTAGGCAGTGGAGACAAAGTGGACAACTGTATTTAATGACATATATAAGAATAAAATGATAAAGCTGGGTGTGGTTGCTCATGCCTGTAATTCTAGCACTTGGGAAGCTGAGGCAGAAGGATTGCCACAAATTCTAGGCCAGCCTGGGCTATATAGTGAGTTCAAGATCAGCCTGAACTACATAGTGAGACCCTGTCTCAAAAAAAGAAAATAAAATGATAAAAACAATAGGTTCTACTCAGCACTTGGTATGTGGGCACAAAAGGAATCCGAGCTGTGTAACATTCGGTCACTCAAGATGCACTGAGCACCTACTTTTGAGCAAGACACCATGCTAGGTGAGGCAAGGGTTCGCAAGTGAGCATGAGAAGCCAGGCATGACCACACACCTGTGATACCACCACTCTGGAGGAAAAGGCAGGAAGATTATGAGTTTGAGGTCAGACTGGGCAATGTAGCAAGTTGGAAGTTACCCTGGGCTACAAAGAGAGATCTTGTCACAAATAAATGGACAAACAAACAAACTAAAAAAATGAGCAGGATGCTGTGCTTTTCCTTGAGGCTCTCACATTTTAGGAAAAAATGACAAGAAATGGGGTTTCTTTCCCCCTGTACTTCCTATTACCTGGCCCCATCTCTCACAGAACTCACATAATCACAAATATTTTTGAGGAAACAGTTCCATTATTCTATCAACCTTTACCATGCTGAGAAATTTCTGCCTTGGTTTTTGTATCTACCAGTGAAGAAATGACAAGAGCCAGATGGTAAAAATGGCATGACCTGGTGAATTCGGTGAGTCCTACTACCCAGCATCCACTCTGCCCACGAAACTTCCTCCATCTTTTATTTTTGGAAACAAAAGTATGTCACAGTGAATAATAAAATGTGCTGGGGCCAAGGGTACCATGAATAGAATTGTGGGCTCCTCAAATTCATACATTGACGCTCTAATGTGAGCTATATTGAAGATAAAAAACCTTGAAGAAGGTAAATGAAGTTAAATGAAGTCCTAAGAGAGGAGTTCTGATCTGATAAATTAGTGCCCTTACACAATGAGGAAGAGACACCAGAGCTCTCTTTTTACCATGTGAACAAGAAGCTAGACAACTGCCAGGAAAAGAGCCCTCACTGAAACCTGGCTGTGCCAGCAGAAGAATCTTGGACTTTATGTTAGCTTTCTATGGCTGTGACAAATACTTGAGACAATCAACTTAAAAGCAGAAAATGTTTATTTTGGCTGATGGTTCCTGAGGTTTCAGTTCATGGTCACTCGGCTGTGCTTGGACTTGTAGTAGCATAGTCCATCATGGTGGAAGTGCATGGTGGAGGAGGATCCAAACTTCATGGTGGCTGGGAAGCAAAGAGAAAGAGACCAGAAGGAGCTGGGGTCCCAATATCCCTTTCTAAGGATCTTCCCCCAGTGACCTAACCTTCTCCAATGAGATGTCATTGACTAAAGGCTCCACCACTTCCCAGTAGAGCCATGGGCTGGGGACCAAGCCTATAATGGACAGGCCATTGGGGGACACTGCATATCCAAACTGTAGCAGACTTCAAACCCTTGAGAAATGTGAGAAAATAAATTCTGTTGTTTAAGCTCTCCAGTATGTGGAACTTCGTTATGGCAGCCTGAGATGGCAAAAGCACAGGAGGGAAGACTGGGTGACTGGGAGGAAAGGTGAGATGGGCAGTGGGGAGGGAAGGGCAGCGGAGTGTGACACTGAGCTGAGGGCTGGTAACTGGCATGGCTCCAGGGAGAGATCAGTTTCATCTTTTTCTTCAAAGATTTAAAATCAACAGCTGAGAACTGTGATTTCACTTCTTATGCACGGGTAGCAAGAAAAGCTGCCCGCAGCAAGATGTACTTTATATTTAATTTGGGAAGTTCTTGCAGGGACATTATTTTATTTTAAATTACAAAGAATATGCACATCTTATGATGGAAATGGTGAAAGAGTTATGTAAAAGTAGGTCTTTGGCCTCAGAACCAATCTTATGAAAGTCAAAATTTGAGTCCTGAATATTTCCAAATTTTTGAAGGCCCCAATAAACCGTACATTGAGTCCATGGCTTCACAAACTACTGATCTGATCATAGGGTTTCTATTTCTTAGGAGTTATTAGGAAGAAAAACAACTATATCCCAGCTATCAGAAGATGCACAACCACTGATAATTAGAATGAAATAAAATCGATGACTAAATGAATGTGCAGTTTACACGCAAAGGTAACCTTTTATTCTTTCCAATTAGGCTTTCTCTTGTGGACTTGGCAGATGAGGCTGAGTTATAAATAGAAGTGATATTTTGTAGGGCTCTTCTAACTAAAATGTGCATGAGGTCAAATTCTAATCAAGGTAATATATATAAGTAATGAGCTGAACCTACATTCTCAGGCATTTATCCATTTAGTGGTAATAAATGTGCAAAGATGAAAAGAGAGCTTTCAGACAAATGCAGCAAAATAGTTACTTGTGTGGCTGGAGCAGAGCAACTTATCTCTATGTAATGAATGCTTCCCGGTGATAATTGACTTCATTTGTTAATTGTATTCACGTTATTAATGAGCTCATTAGCATAACACTCACATCCTATTCTCCTGCGGTCAAAGTCTGGGGAATTACAAGTTTTGCACATCTTGTTGCTGTAGATATACTTATGCATCCCAATTATGTACAAATTCAAATGCCATCTGTGTTGGCTTTATGCAAGGACACCCCGATATCATCCTTTGCCTGTTTTTAAGGGAGATTTTTGAGAATTTGGTAGAAATCATTCTTTTCAGAGTAATGAGGTTCATATTCATGATAAAGATCCAAATTTAGCTCCTGTTATTGGTAAAATGATCTTTTCTTTCCTCTGCTAAAATCCACTCACCTCTGAGACTTAGTTACAAGCTAAGATTGTGGAAGAAAGATTCTGGAATCTGGAAGGAGAATAAAGTAACAATGGGAAAGTGTCAGCAAAAGAGGAAACAGAAGTGACAGGGGCCACAACACATACCCCAAACCATGGCATCTTGGCATTTGAGAAAACTACTGAAACAGGAAAATCTCTCAACTTTCCCTTACTCTTCTTCCCTGGAGGAGGTCATAAGACCCTTGTTGGAGAGGTAGCCTCCATGTTTCCAGAAGAAAGAAATACTCTTATCTCTGAAGACACAAGAGATGGAGGAGAATCTGAACAAACAGGCCTTGCTCAGTTGTCCCTCCCACCCAGCTTATTACCATTAGATCAGACCTCCTTGTCTGCCATTATTCCCCAAGACTGTGCACCTTTTCATCAAACTTAAGAATGAAAATGCATTGTTTCCTCATTTCTTAGGGTTCTCATTTCTAGTCTCCCATGTTAAGTAAACTTACAATAGATGAATTAACTACTTTTCTCTTGCTAATCTGTCTTTTGTAATAGTGATGGGTGAGAAAAGAAATCTTTCCTTACAGAAGTGAAAGTTCATCCCCTCTTGCTTGGAGAATTGTGGGTAAAATACAGAAAAGGCTTGATAGGCAGAGGAGAGATAGGTTTGCTGGATAAGATCTTCAGAGATAGGAGAGTTTTGTTCCAATGCAGATTTGGGACTCTGGAAAGGGACTGGATTATCTTTTTCTTCTGTCAACCAGTTTATGGGTGTGGAAGTGGCCCAAAAGTGTCCACAAGCTGCTCTCTATCCCCAAAGAGAACTGTATGAGAGTCAGCAAGCCTGGCTTGGAATCTGGCATGGCAAGAGGAAGATGACCTTGAGTAGCCAGATAGAGGATGTTGCAGAGCTCAAATGAGTCAGCAAAGGAGAACTGTCAGCTCACTGGGGAGGTACAAGAGGGCAGACCAGCCACAGCTTTCTACAGGAGACATTAGCTGACTGCCTTGTAAAGTTCCTCACCTAACAACAGGTTAGTGTAGGCAACTTGTAACAGGGGACGCTATGGTGGAATCAAAAACCTTTTCCCATCCTTCGACATCACCTTGAGGAAGAGTAGAAGGAACAAAGGACATACGGAAGACTGACATTTTTTTCCTAAAGGCCTAATATTACCTAAGAACTCTGTTTAGGTTTTGAGATTGGCCTGAGATAGTAGAATTGAACTAAAATTTCTAGTTCCTTCTTTCTGCTTGCATGGGGGAGTGGGGGAAATTTTTAAGAGAGATTAATTAATGAGAAAATAAATAAACTTCATTTTCTTTGGGTTTATCAGTAGTGTAAGTAGGCCTGAAACCCCTCTCCTTGTGAAATTGCTATAAGGAGGCAACTTCTTTTGATTCCGCTATACTTCCAGATGTATTCCAATTATTTACAATGATTTTTCAGCACAACTACAGAGAGGTTAGAGGTCTGGGAATCAATATGACTGCTCTGCCACAATGAACCAGGATCTGAGGTATAATCTGAAGTTCTGGAGTTTGGTCTTCCTTTATTATCCTTGTGGTCTCCCCTGACTTGGACCCTTTATTCATGATTCTTTTGATACCTGGAATTTTTCTGCTTTCCCTTATGATCTTGACATGCTTGGTGGGGAAGGGATGCCCTGTAAGTCTGTCGACTGGCAGGAGCTACATGTCTATATTGTGCTTGCTGGTGTTCTCATTTTACACACAGGGCACAAAGAAGCCTCATGCAGTGAATGGCAGAGCTGGGGTTTGAGCTCTTGTCAGGTTCCACCATCTCTGTGCTTAACTCTATCTCTGCTTATCATTTCTGAACATTGTGGCCCAACCAAGTTGACACACAAAGTTAGCCATCACAGCATCCATCAAAATGTTGGTCAAAAAGAGTCAGGGATTGGGTTAGCCTGGGAGAGTCACCATAGTGAGGGCCAGAGACTCACTAAACACTCAGCACCCAGGAAAGAAAGCAAAAAAAGTTTTTCTAGCTCATGCAGGACTTCAGGATGCTATGCCCACCAAGGCTCAGCTTTTCCTCACCTACTTGGCAGCTTAGCTCAATTTTTTCAACCTACACGGACACATTTCACTTTGGAGCTAACATCATTTGCTACTGAAGTTATTAACTGCTAAATTGTATAATCCATTGTTTTCTATTATCAAAGTCTAAAATTCAGGATTGGACCCTCAGTGGAGAGAATGTCTTCATGTTGTGCCCATTCCAATAACAAGGGAATCCTTTATTGTGATCCCTGAATCTATGAGGAGAAGGGATGGAAGGAGGTGGTTCTCAGAATGTTGAGCTGTTGAAGCAATCAACTCCAAAGAGTGTTATTTGCCTTACAACTCTGCTTGCATTCTTGATTGGCTGCCCCAAATGAAGAGGTGTTTCCTTCAGTGTTCAAGACTGCTCCCTCCCACCACTGAGTAGAAGTTGGGTAATGCTTTATGGCTGTCTCGAACTCACTCAGTGATTAAGTTTAGTAGGATAGACCTGGGATAATGTCAGCCAAGTGGAGCTGCTGTTCTCTTTTTTGTTTTTCATTTTGTTTTTAAGGTACTGGTACACTTGGTGCACCCTTCCAGGTCTGTCCCACTGGGCTATCTCATCTCTAAACATTTTTCATTCTTCCCATCAATACCACCTTCCCTGGCTCTTTTGGGCAACATTCTGATGGATGGCATGATGGTTAACTTTATGAGTCAACTTGGCTGGGCCAAATGTTCAGATATGTGGTCAAACATATTTGGATGTTTCTGGGAGGCTGTTTTTAGATAAGATTAACATTTAAATGGATGGACTAGGAGTAAAGCAGATTGTCATCTCTAATTTGAGTGGGCTTGACTCAGTCAGTTGAAGGCCTGAATAGACTAAAAACCTGACCTCCCCCAAGCAAGAGGGAATTCTGCCAGCCCATGGCCTTTGGATATGAACTGCAACACTGGCTCTTCCTGAGGCTTTAGGCTGCTGGATATGTCACCCCCATACCTCCCCAATCACATGAACTAATTCCTTAAAATGAGCCTCTCTGTAAATATATATCCTATTGGTTCCTTTTCTCTGCAAAGCTCTAACACAAACGTGATTAAGATAATGGTTGTAAAACAACTGCAATTCAATGTAGTGGTTAAGAACATGGGCTCTGAAATCAGATGCTTATGTTTAGATCCCTGTTCTTCTGAAAGATCTGAGATAAAATACTGAATCTCTGTGTCTCAGTTTTCTCATCTGTAAAATGGGGACAACAGTACTTGTTATCAAATGGAATCCTTTAGTGATTAAGTGAAATAATACATGCAAGACTGTTAATAAAGTGTCTGGCAGATAGTAAGTGCTCAATAAATTACATGGCTGGTTAGTGGTAGACCTGGGATTTGAACTCAGGTAATCTGCTCCAGAATATGTGCAGCTACCATTATGCAATACAGTTTTCTTGAGAAAACAAACAAAACAAACAAACAAACAAACAAGCTGTTTTTCCTACTCTCACTCTCATTACAGAATACTTCACCTCTGGTCACCAAAATGTGCACAGATTTCTCTCCGCTAACAACCAATCAATTCTCATGTGGCTACCAGGTGAGTGTTCTATAACTTACTTTAATTCTGGCACTATTGATTAGGGGATAGCATCAGATCTCATAGAATAAAGGCTTAATTCCAAAAGAGAAAACATGCTGTATTTGTTCTTGTGTGTCTGACTTATTTCCCTTAACATTATGTTCTCAAGTTGCATCCATTGTCCTACAAGCACTGCAAGTTTATCTTTCTTCATGGCAGTGTAGTACTCTGTTGTGCATAGATATCACATTTTCCTTATCCATCATCTGTTGATTGACATATATATTGTTTCTAAGATCTAGTTATTATGAATTGTGCTGGTATAAACTTGTGAATGCATGTATCCCTGTAATCTGATGATTTTACCTCTTTGGGGAAGATTCCTAGAAGGGGGATAGCTGGGTCAAATGGAATGGGAAGTGTAAATCTAAGATGACCAGACTAATTGTCTGGTGATGGCTTGCTCTCTGCTTTCAAGAAGGCATCTTTTTCCTGCATCTCCACTTGGCAGAAGGGATGAACGGGGCTAAGGCACTCTCTTTAACCTCTTTTGTTTGTTGTTTTTTTGAGACAGAGTCTCGATATGTAGTTCAGGCTGGCCTTGAACTCATAGCAATCCTTCTGCCTCAACCTCCCAAGTGCTGGGACTAGAGGCACACAGTACCATGCCTGGCTGTCTTCAACCTCTTTTATAAGGGCATTGATTTCATTCACAAGATTGGAGCCCTCATGATTTAATCACTTTCCAAAAGTGCACATCTCTTGATTCTATCACCTTGGGGCTTAAATTCCAGCATATGAATTTTGGAGGGATATCTGCATTCAAACCTTACCACATCTTTATTTTTTTTCTTTAAATTCTTTTATTGGTATATTTTAGGTATACAATACATTTACATTTATCATTGGGTGCTTGTACCTGTACATGATGTATCTTGGTTTTTATTTTTTCCCCATTCCCTGCCCTCCCTTTACCTACTCCACTCTTTCCCATTTACATAGACTTTGTTTCCATTTTTTCCTTTTCTCATAATTTTTCCTTTCCCTTCTTTCCTTTCCCCTTGTCCTCCCATATCCCCTACCCCTTTGGACCATTTCTTCCTATTTCAAATTATCAGTTATTCATTTAAATCATTTCAATCCTTATTTACACTTTCAGTTTCTCACAGAAGAAAAACTATTTGGTATTTACACATGTGCATTCTATTTATTTCATTTAAGAGTATGGTCTCAATATGCATCCATTTACCTGTAGATGTCTCTAGTTTCTCATTCTTTATGGCGAGTAGTACTCCATTTTATAAAAAAACCCACATCTTCTTTATCCAGTTTCCAGTTGATGGGCACTTGGGCTGTTTCCAAGCTTTAACTACTACAAACTGTGCCTCTATAAACATGGGTGCACATGTATCACTGTGGTATGATTCTTTTAATTCTTTGGGGAAGATACCCAGCGGGGGAATAGCTGGGTCAAATGGGACCTCTAGTCCTAGTTCTTTGAGGT
>NW_004624802.1:9797061-9807694 GCF_000247695.1 Heterocephalus glaber | reverse complement strand
TAAAGGTACAATTCCCAATGAGAAATGTAATTATGTTGTATACCTACAGTGTACCAATAAAAGAATTTAATACAAAAAAACAAGGATCTGTAGACAAATTATTTGAATTGATAAGAGAGTTTTATAAGGTTTCTGAATACAAGATAATCATGCAAAAAAGCCATGCATCTCTATACATCAAGAGCAAACAGTTAAAGAAATTTAACAGGTATAATTTACAGTAATTAAAAAAGATACTTAGATATGTATCTCACTAAAGATATGTGAGTTGTTTATGGAGAAAATCATAAAACTTTATTGAAAGACATTTAAAAATAAAAAGCCATAAAAAGATGCAGCATATCATCAAAAGAACCATACACCATGACCAAGTAGGCTTCATCCTAGGAACTCAAGGAAATAGGCACAGAAAGACCTTATCTCAATCTGGTAAAAGCCATTTATGACAAACTTATTGCCCTCATCATATTAAATGGGGAAAACCTGAAAGCTTTCTTTGTAAAATCAGGAGCAAGAGAATGTTGTCCATTCCGGTCCAACATAGTCCTTGAAACATCAGCCAGAAGAATCAAGCAAGAGAAAGAACTAAAAGGGATATGGATAAGAAAGCAAGAAGTCAAAGTATCATTATTTGCAGATGACATGATCCTTTACTTATAAGACGTCCCCCAAAATTCCTATACACTAACAATGAACTTACTAGAGAAAGAAATTAAGAAAACAACACCATTCACAGTAGCACCATGAAAAATATTTAGGAATTAACCCAGCCAAGGAGGTGAAAACCTGTACAATGAAAATTACATCCCTCTGAAAAAGGAAATTGAAGAAGACATCAGAAAATGGAAAGATATCCTATGTTCCTGGATAGGCAGAATCAACTTAGTCAAAATGGCTATACTTCCAAAACTGATATATAGATTTAACATAATCAAAATTCCAACAGCATTCCTCACAGATTTAGAGAAAATCATTCAAAAATTTATAAGTAACCAGAAGAGACCAACACAGCAAAAGAAATCGTGGGTAACTATAGCAAAACAAGAGACATCACAATCTCACATCTGAAGTTATATTACACAGCTATAGTGAAAAAAATCCAGCATGGTACTGGCAGAAAAACAGATATGTATATCAATGAAACAGAATAAAGGAAGCAGAAAAAATTCCAGGCACACTCAGCTATGTATTTGATTTTTAACAAAGGAGCCAAAAGCACACTGGAGGAAAGATAGACTAATTAATAATTGATGCTGGGAAAACTGGATATCCACATACAAAAGATTGAGTCTAGACCTATATATATCATCATGTACTACATTAAAATCAAAATGGATCAAAGCTCTAAATGTCAAAAGAAAAACACTCAATCTGCTGGAAGATAAAATAGGGAGAACTCTTGAAGACAGGCAAGAGCAAGGACTTTCTGAACAGAATCCCAATGGTACAAAAAATAGTAACATGACTCAACAAATGGAATCATATCAAAAAACTTCTATACAGCAAAGGAAACAACCAACAGAGCAGAGACAACCTACAGAATGGGAAAAATTTTTGCCAGCTATTACTTGGACAGAGAACTAACAGCTAGACTATAAAACAAAAACAAAAAACCCAAGTAAAAGACCCTATCAAGAAACTGGCAACTTAAATGAATAGATACTTCTCAGAACAAGTACAGATGGCCAATAAATACATAAAAAAGTTCAACATTGCTACCTATTAGAGAAATTCAAATTAAAACATCATTGACATATCATCTTACTCCACAAAGAATGGCTGTC
This sequence comes from Heterocephalus glaber, assembly GCF_000247695.1. Next base: position 9,805,910 of record NW_004624802.1, on the reverse strand, counting down.
ATCAAAAAATGAAATAATAACAAATACTGGTGAGGCTGTGGGGGAAAAGAAACCCCTCTACACTGGTGGTGGGAAGGTAAATTAGTACAACCAATATGGAGATCTCTATGAAGATTCCTCAAAAAACTAAAACTAAAAATCCAATTCAATCTAGCTATTTCTCTTCTAAGAATCTTCCTAAGAGTTATGGCCCTGAAATTACAGTGATACTCGTGTACCCATGTTTATGGCAGCACAATTTATTATAACTAAATTTTGGACACAGTCTATATGACCACAAACAGATGACTGGATAAAGAAAATATGGTATTTTTTTTCTACAAAGGAGTATTGCTTATCCATAAAGAAGGATAAACTTGAGGCATTCATTGGTAAATGGATATACCTTGAGACAATAATGTTAACCATTTAGCAGTTTACCTTGAATGTCACTCAGGTAGCTCATTTGTTTATGTACTGACTATCCCAAGAGTGGATCAGGCAGGTGTCATTTCAACTGGTTGATTCTTGTTTGCAAAAGAACTAAAAAATTCTAATAGTAGTCAATGATTATAATAATTTTAGGATGATATTGACAGAGTTGACAATGTCTAACAGGTTATCCTGTAACTAAGGAGTGAGGAAACAATATCATTATAAAATATTTATGCACTTTCTGGACCAAACAGTATGGAACTTTGTTATTTATTCAAAACAAGGGGGTTCAAAAAGTCTCTTACAATTTAGATTAGGTCTAATAGACCAAATAATTGAAAAATACAGGATAGTGAAATGCCAACCGGGACATTCCTTGTCGACGTCTTCACTATTACAGTTAGTGGGTAGATATTTTATTGAAATTATACCACTCACAGAAAAAAAGGAAAGGTCAACATGACTGTAGTGTGTATTGTTCAAAGAAAGATAATAATGCAAAAAGAATCTGGAAAGAGACTAGATACTACTGTCCAGATTGTAATGTTGTATTGCATACTCAATTTTTTTTTTTTTTTTACCAGAGATTGAACTCAGAGATTGAACTCAGGACCTTGCACTTGTGAGGCAGGTGCCGGAACCTCTTAGCTAAATCCCTGGCCCTTGAATGTTTTAAGATATGCCATACCTAGAAAAGTTATTGAATAAATTAAATAATATTGTCTTTTTATATTTTCTGTGATATTACTTTATAAAAAGTAATGAAAAATATGCAATTTTTGGTCTTCCTATATTTAAATAATTGGACTGGTAAGTGGTGAAGTAAAATAAATCAGACCCACAAGTTTAAATTTCACATGTTTTCTCCTATATGAGAAATCCAAAGTATAAATAGAGCAAAATAAAATATAGATACCACAAAGTAGGGAGATCTTTTTTAAATGGGAATGGGAACAAGAGATGGAAGAAGAAAGCAGGCAGGGAAGGAAAAAGAGGTAAAAAGGTAATTGAAGAAAAAAATGGAAATAGAGCTTTTTCAAATTTGAAGGAAAAAAGGGGGAGCAGGGAGGGATGGGAAATGAAGGGGGTAAAAAAAGAATTAAGATGTGTTACATATATGTACCAACTCTCCCACGATAAATATAATCATACACAAAATTAATTCTGCTAGGATTAAGGACTTAAATGTTGAAAGTTTCAAACTTTTGAAAGAAAATATTGGAGAATATCCTTTTTGCCTCAGAATTGGAGAGGCTATTTATACATTTCCACTGCAGGTTTGTTAAAATGTAACTGATAAATAAAAATTGTATATATTTACAGTGTATAACATGATATTTTGATACATGTATAAATTGTGAGGTGATTAGTTAATTAACATATCCACCATCTCACACACTTATAATTTTTTTATGTTGAGAACTTTAAGACTTACTCTCCTAACAGTTTTCAAGTGTACAATACACTCATTATTAACTATACAGTTAACATGCTATATAATAAATCTCCAAAATAGAAAGGCTTAAAAAAGATTAAAAAGTATTAAGATGTGTCATGTTCATGTACCAACTCCCCATAGTGAAGGCAATCATCATGGTTTGCAAACATATACTAATAAAAAAAATGAAATCGGAAAAGTTGAGCTTGGTGGTGCACACCTGTAATCTCAGCACTTTGGGTGGCTGAGGCAGGATACAGAGTTCAAGACCAACCTGGTCAATTTAGTGACTTGATGTGATCTTGTCTTAAGGGGAAAAAAAAGGGTTGGAGATGTAGCTCAGTGCAAAAGCCCTGGATTTAATCCCTAGTACTGCAAAAATAAAGAAGTAAAAAATAAGATACAAAAAGCATGTATGTACCATTAAAGGAAAAGGCTGATAAATAACACTACATTAAAAATAACTTCTGTTTTCTAAAGAAGCACATAAATAACATGGAAGATAAGACATGCCTGATCAGATCTTTCAACTCCATATGACTGACAATGGTTTAACTTCAAGAACTCATGTAGAATTTCTGAAATCAATAAAAGAAAGACAAAAATATGACAACTCATTCCCTCACAGACTCTGTGGAAGATCCCTATAGATAAATACTAGTGCCGACCTTTAAGGGTTTTGAAGCTGAGTTCCACCATCCTCCGTAGATAGCTAGTATCTTTTTAAAATTTTTTTTGGTACCGGGGAGCCAACTCGGGTCCTTGCGCTTGCGCAGCAGACAGCGAAACCACTGAGCTAAATCCCCGGCCCGCTAGTGTCTTTTTGAGAAACACCTGGCTTGCTAGCTAACCTTAATAGATGTTCGGTATTGACTATGGGCCAAGTTACCATGTGACGCGAGATGCCTAACACCAACACTATGAGGAAGAGACCATATTTCTTACATTTCTGTTATTTTCCCTCCAGTAAGCATGGCCCTGAGGTGGTTTCCAATCCCCGCCCCCCTCCGTGGCATCCACAGTAGTGGTCTCAGTGTCTCTTCTCAGACTATGGGTGTTGGGAAGCATGATGTAGTGACACAACATCAGAGGTAGTATGTTTCTTAAAATCAGTAATTGAGGCACTGACTACACAGTGCCTCATCTTCCTGGTCACAGTAGGCTTCAGTTCCTTTGCTGGATAAGTTTTGTCTCACTGGGAGTTGTTCCTGGAAGCTCAGTGTACCTGTTCAGATTGATTGGGAAGCAGATATCAGGATGGAATCAGATGTATGGGAGATTTATTGGGAAAAATGTCTACGAAGAGTAAAGAGCACAGGGAGCAGAAATGAGCAGGAAGAGCTTAAGCCATAGTGAAATTCTGACACTCATGAAAAGAACAGGAAAAGAAAGGAGAGTTGGGTTGGAAAATTTGTAGGCTAAAAGTCTTGGCCAGGTGGGTGGATAGTCAGTCCCCCAGAAAAGGCTGCACATAAGAGGAACCCTGCATTAGGCAGGAACAGCCTTCACTCTGGAAACCCCCTGGTGTGGGAGTTCTTGGTATGGGAGCAGCCTAGAGAATGTGGTGCCTTGTGACATTGCTGTAGTGGATTCTGAAGGGGCCTACTGAAAACTGTCAGCTAACTACTCTTCTCAGAGCAGAGCCTTCCTGCAGAGAGTTTTGGGCAGCATACTCTCATGGCTGCCTTACTAAGCCTAGAGGCTCCTCCTCTTGCCTTTCCAACACATTTTTAGAACATCTAAGTTCTGTTTTAAATCACTCTCAACTTAATCTAACTGGTATTTTTTCTTTTATTTGCAGTTTAATGCTGACCAATATAACCAAACCCCAAGCTCAACAGAGTATGTGGTATACTGTAGATGATCAATATTTTTTTTTGCACAAATGTATTAATGGGTGGCTAAAGATCTTTTAAGAACAGGATACTTAATATTTCATTGCTGATTGGTGTGAAATAGCAAACAGATCTTCTAGCAAAATCTGATAGACTCATGGAACCATGTGCAGGGGTGATGTGGGCGGCCCATCCTGTCTGCTGTTGCTTATGTTGAGGCAGCAGGAGGTTCCCTGCTGTGGCTGGTAATAAATGAGTCATTCCTGATGCAGAGGACCCCATGCAGGAGCTAGTGGAAGGAAAAATATACCGAAGGGAGGTTACCGTAGGAATGGTGGAGGATGGCAGAGGGTGGTATCTGGGTTTGAATGTAACCAGTGAATTTCATATATATTTACATAGCTCTTCTTCAGAGATTTAAAAAATTAGCCATGGAGCCACTTTCTTTTTTCTCTCTTGCTGTCATCCCAAAAAATCTTTAGTTCTATTTTACAGTCAAGTAATCCCCTTAAATTAAAGGAGAAGGGCAATCATCCTAATATAGACTACCCTTGGGAAGGCTGATGTGCTTATGAAATCTCAGCTATTTTCTGGGAACTACTTTTATTAAACTTCAAACTCTACCATCAAATTCCCCAAAGATATTGAATATAACAAAGACAAGTATTTTTGAAAGAGGTAGATATCAAAGAAGTTTTGCTGAAAAATTCCCAAAGGAGAAAACATATTTAAAATATCTAGACTTCTACAATTAAAATATAGTCAGCACTTCCCTACAAATGTTCTGCTTTTTGCTGAGAAAAACCGTAGGAAACTTAGGTGGAAATGGTAATTTGTCCAGGTAATAAACACTTAAGAACAAGAGCAGCAATCGAAGTTTCTACTCAACCATAGCTCAGACTAACAGAGCAGAGGGTTTTCTGGCTGGGCATTCCTCACTTCTGCATACAGAACCACTCAGGCTGATGACTGAAATCAATCCAGTATTCAGCTTTGCTAAGCACTGTTTAATATTCCAAATGAAGAGCTATGGGTCTCACTTGAAAAGGAGGGCACGTTTGAACCAATGTCTATTTCTCAAACTCCCTTTTAATCTCTTTCTCATGGTGATGTGGTCCTTCTTTCTGACTAGTGCTTTAGTTCATTATTGTGTCTGATTACAATAATTCAGGGACCACACCCTTCATACAAAAATAATTCAGTCATTTGAAAGGTCCCTTTAATATATTTAAAGTATTTTATATGCATATGACCTGCTGATAATTATGACTTATTTATACCTCTTGTATCAGTCAGTGCTTGCCAGAGAAACAAATGTAATGAAAGATATATAAATATATAAGAATTTCCAAGCTTGGCTTACAATGGCTTCCCACTGAGTCAGGTGTGGAAAAGTGCAAAAGGGCAGCCTGTGCATTGGAGATCTGAAGGACCCAGTTGAAGGCCTGGAGCTCATTACAGAGTCCTGTGTGAGTCTGTATCAGGAGGTCAAAGCATCCGTGCTGGAAGCCAGGAGATAATATGCAAGGTGAAGGTGAAGACTGGAGCTCCTCTGAAGAACAGAAGTGAGCCTTCCTTTTTTGTTTTCCTTTTTTACCATTGTGGCAAAAAGCTTACTCAGGGCAGGCCTTCTATCTTCAGTAGATCCCCTCAGCCACACCCAGAACTATGCTGATCCAATTTAGTTGGGCATTTCTTACTCAAAATGATACAATCAGTTAGCTATCATACCTTTTTAAATAATTCTTTTGAGCAGTTTTAGGTTCACAGCAAAATTCAGAGGAAAACATACAGATTTCCTACTATTATATACTCATTACTGCCACACAAACACGACCTTTCCCCTTATCAATATCTTCCACCAGAGCAGTACATTTTTAACCACTGAGTAACCTACACTGGCATCATTACTACCTAAAGTTCATAGTGACACTAGGGTTTACTCTCGCATTGTACATTCTGTGGGTTTAGATAAATGTATAGTGTCACTTATCCACTATTGTAGTACCTTATAAATATTTTTGGTTTTTTATTATTTATTTAAAAACTAATAATAGTTCTTTAATATAAGATATTCAATGTGTATTAAAATTTCCAAATATCTCTTACGTGCTATACAACATTTTAGTCCTACAACCTTTTTAAAATTTTTATATTTTGTACTGGTAATTGAATCCAAACCTTCATAATGACCTACCTTCCCAGCCCTTGTTTTGTATTTTATTTTGAGATAGGATCTCACTAAATAACTAAGCTGCTCAGGTTGGGCTTGAACTTGTGAGCCTCTGAGAATGCTGGGCTTACAGCTTCATGCTACCATGTGCAGCTAGTCTTACACTGTGTTTAAATCAGGACACAAATAAAGTGCATACACTGAAATTGATATGTATTAAAGCCTCTTTTTATCTATAGGACTTTCTTGAAAACCCTTCCCCTCCAGTCCCTCTTTGCAACTTATTTGTTGGAGAAATGTGGTCACTTGTTCTACAGTTTGTCACAGTACAGATCTTGCTGATTGTGTCTCCATGATGTGTTTTAACAAATGGCTCCATCCTTTGTATTTCTGTGCATCGGTAGTTGGATGGCGACTTGATCAGATTGTGTTTGCCTCTGGCGAGACTCCTCCATAGATGGACTCCTTCATGGATGGTGCTCTCTGCTCCCATCAGAAAGGGGATGATGTCCAGCTGTCTCTGTCACTGGGATGGTGGCAGCAGCTGTGGTTCACTGACTACATTTATGAATTCATGAGGTGGGCCTTGACTTTTTATTTTGAAAAAAGTATAAACTCAGAGGAAGTTGCATAAATTGCAGTGCCACATATATCCCATACCCAACTTTTCTCATTTATTTAAACAACATATAACCCTAGTGCAATGTCAAAACCAAGAAATTGACTCCAGTACAATAATAAAACACTCATTTTAATCTGCTCTGGTATAACATTTTTCCATTAAAAAGCCCAGTAAAAGAATCAAAATTAAAACTGTGCGTGGTCTGGTTAATTTTATACATATATATATATACACACACACACATATCTTTCATAGTTTTGTTCCACCTCCAAATCAAGATCTTTCTCTGAAATTTAATTTATGAGTTTAGGTTAAAAGTGCATCAAAACTAGTTTTATTTTGGGCTGAAGGTAGGATTGACACTGATCCTGTTTCAGGAGATTTATTTCTAATTCTGTGTTATAAATTTGGACTCAGGGCCCACCCCTACTGTCAAAAGCCCAATTTTCCTTTTGTTAGATACAACAAACAAACAGACAGACACAAACAACAGCCTTTCACAGTTGAGATCACTTTTTCCCCTTGGAATTCAAGTAATGTACTTATATAGTGACTTGATAGAAAAATAACATGCCACACAGCTAACAAGACAACAGATGCATATTTAATTTACAGATACTTTAAAATTTACAAAATGTACTTCAGTTAAGTTAAACTATGCTGTGATAAGGTGTCAGAGCTTAAGAGTTTGTGGAGGGCATATCTTGCTTGTAATGAATTTTTTCTTTTGTGACAGGACAAGAAAACTTGGATTTTGATGTGTACAGTGCTGCTTATAGAAGCATAAAGATTCTTACTCGGAACATTTCTGAAGACTCTTGTCTAATTTTAAAATTTAAAGTTGTTCTTCAGGTTTGTTACTTGCAAAAGAAGAGAAACCTGAGAAATCATTTGGGCTGCCTGCTCCTGTTACAGATGAGGAACCGAGCAAGGCCCAAAGAAAGCCAAGAAATTGGCTCCAGGTTAACCAGCTGGCTGTGGACTGGGCTAGCCATGCTGTGGGGCTGAGACAGTATATATGAAGGGACAGAGATCAGAGAGATGTGTTCCTTTCAAGGATCTGGAAAGGGGCTCTGAGCCCCAGGAGGGCATGGACATGTCTTCCTGGTCACAATTGTATCTCCAGGCCTGACTGCAGTGTTTGGGGCAGAGGGTGTGTACGAGGCGTGTGTGAGGTGTTCAGTGAGACTCTAGTATAGGATTTGCGTGCGGAATGCATTTGCAGATGACACTCTTCAAGCTGGCAGGGACAGTTTATTACACACTTTTTACACCATGTTAGAGTTTGAACTTTGTGTTGAAGGATTATTTTAATATAACACAATCAAATGACTATTTTAGAGAGATCATGCAGCCTTAAATTAAGATGCAAGATGAACAGCTAAAAGCCGATGAGCCTGAAACAGAGGCATCACATAGAAAGCTATGGGGAGAGGAGGGAGCAATGATAAAGGTCAGAACTGAAGCAGTGACACAGAGTTTAGAGTTTAAAGATTTAATTTAAAAGATGCTTAGTTGGAAGAAGTGATTAAACAGTGACACAGTGTATAGAGGGTTGGCTGGGAGAAGCATGGAGGCTGGCTCCCATGTTTTCAGAGTGGGAAAGGGGTTGGTGGCATTAGTGGGCTGAGATAAGAAGGCAGGCTTGCTGGAGGAGGGTGAGGAGATTAAATCTAGGGATGATGGATAGAGGTCTGCAGTTCAAGACAGCAGTGCTGGCTCCTCAGCACAATGGAAGTGCACAGATTTAACTTAAAAACAGCTTTAAAAACATCATTTTGTCTACACAAAGCAATCCTCAGTATGTTTCTGGCACTAAGAAGAATGTCACTCAGTCTGCTGTTTCTTTGCAGCAATTCTGAAAATAACAGTGCTTCTGATGGTTCAAAGAATTTTAAACATGATGTCAATCTCTCCTTTTGCTTTGTCCACACTTGTTTGAGGAGAGGCTGAGATCTGTAGAAAGGTAAGTGAGAAGCAGGACCCCCAGGGGAGCAGCTCCTCTTGCACATATCACTCAGTAAAACAAGCCTTCGTTGGGGTTAGGAGCTGGTGTTTCTTTCTCAAGTGTGCTCTCTGGTTCTCCCCACCTGCCTCCCACCCCCATTCCTGTCCTTGAAGCAGCTTAGCCAAGTATTCCTTCTAACTCATATGATGACTCCTCTTGAGAGGTGCTCTAAAAAATACAACTTCCCTTTCTTGTTACATTTGCACCCTCTCAAAGGTGATTTCTCATTTTATTACTTTTTTTGGTTAAATTCTTTTATTGGTACATTTTAGGTATACAACACAATTACATTTCTCATTGGGAATTGTACCTTTACCTAATGCATCTTGGTTCTTATTTTTTCCCCATTCCTAGCCCTC
>NW_004624802.1:9743165-9753996 GCF_000247695.1 Heterocephalus glaber | reverse complement strand
TCATGGTCCTTTACAATTTTAAAGAAATTTTTGTTTTCCTGGTCACTATTTGCAATGTTATCATCTATATCTGAAATTCTGTCTTCATATTGGCTCATTCTGCTGCATAGACTTTCAGTGGAGTTTTCAATCTACTGGAAATCTGTTTGCATCTGTTTTATGCTTTCCATTTGTTTGCTGTGTTGGAATTCCACAATGTTCCTCAGCTCTTCTATTTTTTTTTTGTCTGTATCCTCTCTAGATTTATTAATCATGTCTTGCACTATGGGCACAATCTCTGGTGTTATGTGAGAAATTATTTTTAATTTCATTTTTTCCAGATCCTCTTTCATTGCTAGTTCATGGAGTACAGGTGGTTGAGTATCAGATTGTTCCATTTGTTTCCCTTTAGGGTTGCTGTAGGTGATCTGGAGGTCTGGTTCTGTGGCTTGTTTACATGTCTTCTCATTTCGATAGGTGGGGGGTGCTGCTGGCCCCTGCTTGGCTCACCTCCTCTGCACTGGCAACTGTGGCTCACTGACCCAGAAGCCTCCTCTGCACTGGGTCCTTTTGCACTTTTTAAAAGTCTCATTTGTATTAACTTCTACTCTATTGTCTTTCTTTCTGTCTTTTTTAAATTTTAATTTTAATTTAATTTTATTTTTTTTGGTACCGGGGATCAAACTCAGGTCCTTGTGCTTGTGAGACGGCGGTGCAACCACTTAGCTAAATCTCTGGCCCTCCTTTATTTCTTTCTTCTTGTTTTGGATTTGTATTGTTCTTGTTTTCCTAGAAAGTTGAGATACACCATTAGGTTATTTATTAGGAATTGCTGTATTCTTTTAATATGTGAATTCACAGCTATAGGACTGCTTTTATTATGTCCCACAGGTTTTGCCATATTGTACTTTCATTATTATTTGATTCTAGGAACTTTTATATTTCCTCTGTCACCCATTGATTATTAAATAATATATTATTTCATCTCCATGTGTTTGCATAGTGTCTGTGTTTTTTCCTTTTGATTTCTAGTTTCATTCCACTATGATCTAATAATAATATTTTGTATTTATTAAAGCAAGCTTTATGCCCTAAGATATGGTCTGTTTTGGAAAAAGTTTTGTGCGCTGCTAAAAATGTACATTCTATTGTTGGTTGAAACACTCTGTAAATGCCTGTTAAGTTCATTTGTTCAACAGTGTGGTTTAACTCTAATATTTCTTTGTTGATTTTTTTTGTCTAAGTAACCTATTTGTGACTGTTGCATTTTGAAGTTCCCTGCTATGATTGTGTTAGTGTCTACATGTCTTTTTTATATTCTGTAGCTTTTGTTTTATGAATTTGCATGTGTCAACATCCAATGCATACATATTTAGAATATAGTTAAAATTGTTATCTTTCTTTTGAGTTGTTCCTTTTACAGTGTGTAGTCACCATCTTTGTCTCTTTTGATCAGTTTTGATTTGAAGTCTGTTGTGTCTGAAAATAAAATAGGTACTCCTGCTTATTTTCTGGCTCCAGTTGGATGGAGTAGCATTTTCCATCCTTTCACTTTCAGTCTTTGTGCTTCTTTTTGTATAAAATGGTCTCTTGCTGGCAATATATGGTTGTGTTTTGTTTTAAATCTAATCTGTCAGTCTGAGTCTTTTGACTGAGGAGTTAAGACTATTGCCATTGAGAGTTATTTTCTAAATTCTCTTATTGTGCTGATTCCTTTATTTTTTTTCTGTTATGTAACAGTTCTCTCAAATGTACACTTTCTTTTGGGTTCTTTGGTGCCGGTGGCCTCTCTGACCATAGAGAATTACCTCGTGTATCTGCAGTGCTGGCTTAGCAGTCATGAAGTTCTTTAGGGTTTCTTTGTCATGCAAAGTCTTTACTTCTTGATCAATTTTGAAGGCTAATTTTGTAGGACATGGCTGCAATCTTGGTTGGCAATTGTTTTCTTTTAGAGCACGAATAACTTCATTCTAAGGTTTCCTGGCCTCTAAGGTTTGTGTTGAGGAATTTGCTATTATTCTGACAGGCTTGCCTGTATAGGTTATTGTTTTTAATGTTCTCTCTTTATGCTGAATTTCTGGGATTTTTGACCATTATATGGAGAGGCTCTTTTTATGATCATGGTTATTTGGGATTCTATATGCCTTGTTCATCTGGATATTGGATTATTTTCCTAGACTTGGAAATTTTTCTGCTATGATTTTGGTGAATAATGTTTTGTACCTTTAGTGTTGTCTCCTGACCTTTCCTTAACTTTTGTAATTCTTAGGTTTTTTTTTTTTTTGAGTCATCTAGCAGCTGTTGGATCCACCTTCCATGGTGTTCTGTTTATTTTAGGGCATTGTCAAGTACATGATCTACTACGTCAACCTTTTCTTCAAATTCTGACAGTCTCTCCTCAGATTGATTGTTCCTGTTGGCCATAGTTTCAATTCAGTTTTTCATATTTAGGATTTCTTCTTGATTCTTTTTCAGATTCTCTAACTCTTTACAAAAGTGGTCATTCGTATTGTCCATTGTTTTTAATTCAACCAACTTTTTGTTTGTGTCTTCTTTTAGCTCTTTAAACTTTATTAATTAGATCTTTTATTTAGATCTGTTTAATTAAATGTTTTTTAGGATCACTGAACATCTTATGGATTTATTAGTTTTTTCTTTGATCTCTTCAAACATTTTAACCATTTCTTTTCAAGTTCTTTTCCTGAAACTTCTTCCACTTTAGTGCCCACAACATCAGCTCTTGGGGAGTTAAGAGGTTTTGGAGGCATATTGTTGCCTTGTTTTCTCATATTTCTATTATTTTCATGGGTGGGTTGAAGATTAGTTAGGGACAAAAAAACTTTGTTGCTACTATGGAAATTTCTTTAGTCAGTGTATGCCTCCCATGCACTTAATCAATCTACTTAATGTAATAGTATCCAGTCCTGGTCACTGTGTTGCAAGAAGAGACCAACTGTCAGTTATGGCCACATCTATAGAACCTACCATATATCAGTCACATAATTTAAAAATTGTCTTAAAAATTTCACATTTTTTCCAATAACTCAGGAATACCATAAAATAGTATTGATGAGAAATAGGCTGGGATGTAGAAGGTGAGGGTAGGAGAAAGGAAAAAGAAAGGAAGGAAATAGTTCAGAAAACAGGGAAGAAGAAAAAAGAGATAACAGTAAATAAAAGAGATAGGACTCAGTGATATTATTATTATTATTATTATTATTATTATTATTTTGTATTAAATTCTTTTATTGGTACATTGTAGGTATACAACACAATTACATTTCTCATTGAGAATTGTACCTTTACATAATGCATCTTGGTTCTTATTTTTTCCCCATGCCTAGCCCTCCCTTCATGCCCTCCACCCTTCCCTATTTACAAAGACTTTATTTCCATTTCTCATCATTTTTCCTTTCCCTTCTTTCCTTTCCCCTGCCCCTCCCACTACCCCTACCCCTTTGGACCTTTTCTTCCTATTTTACATTATCGATTATTCATTCTAATCATTGGTACATTTTAGGTATACAATATAATGACATTCATCATTGGAAATTTGCACCTTTACATAATCTCTCTTGGTTCTTATTTTTCACACTTGGCCAGCCCTCCCTTCAACCCCTCCAGTCCTCCCTATTTACAAAGATTTTGTTCCTATTTTTCCATTTTCTCATATTAATCTCATTTCCTTCTATCCTTTCCCCTAGCCCTCCCACTTCCTTCCCCTTTGCCCCTTTTCTTCCTATTTCACATTAGCTAGTATACATTTAGTCCTTATTTACACTTTCAGTTTCTCACACCAGAGAAACTATTCAGTATTTATACATGTGTGTCCTATTTATTTCACTTAAGAGTATCACCTCAATGTGCATCCACTTAGCTATAAATGTCTCTAATTTCTCATTTTTTATGGCTGAGTAGTCCTCCATTTTATACAAAAACCACATTTTCTTTATCCAGTCTCCAGTTGATGGGCATTTGGGCTATTTCCAAGTTTTAGCTATTACAAACTGTGCTGCTATGAACATGGGCGCACATATATCAGTGATATTATTTTTATGTCTGGAATGGAGGGAAAAGGAGGGGGATCTGAGAGGTAATTTGTGGGGCAAGGAAAAAGAAAAAGAGAGGGGCATGTGTAATGGAGATTGGGGAAGCTGTAAGAAGATCATAGCCAATTAATATGCTAGTATAAAGCTTGTGTTTGAATCCTCCATACACAATTATTGGTGAGTGAGGGTAACTTGACATGACCATGAAAGATACTGTCTAAACTAAAGCTTCAATTAATTCTGTCTTACACATACAAACAATATATATCTCAGATATATATATATCAAATGATATATATATATCAGATGATATATATCAGATGAGAAAAGTAAAAGAAGAAACACACACACACACACACACACACACACGTAAAGAGTCCTCTCAATCCTGTTTATATTCAGTGTGAATTTGACCAGTGTGCTTTTTCTGCTTAGTTCAGAAATGGAGACCCCCTTGGGCCGGGGATTTAGCTCTGTGGTTCTGCTGCTTACTTCACAAGGGGAAGGTCCTGAGTTTGATCCCAGGTATCAAACAAACAAACAAACCAGCAAAAAACCAGAAATGGGGAGCCCTTGTCTTATAGGAGTTGGTGGGGGTGCTGAGCTCCATTCCTCTGTGGTTGTAGTGAGGAGACAGGTGCTTGAGCTGGTTCTCCTGCTAGGATTTATTCTCTTGCCTACCAGTGACTGAAAGAGATTATAGGTCTTGGCAGATGGCCAAGCATGCTTCTCAGTCCTTCTGCTAGCAGTGCTCTGTTAAGTTTCAGCTATACTCCTGTGGATGTGACTAGCTGGGGGATTTTGTCTTTGTCTTATAATCAGACACCTTCAGTTGTATTGGAGCCAGGGAGGGCACAGCAGGACTGGTCAAGCACCTGGTCTTTTGCTGACTTTTAGAGGGGCTTCCCTGATCTCTGTGTCCTTCTCTCCATGATAATCCTGACAACTGCTTATGTGTGCTCTTTCTGTACCTCTCAGAGTGAGCGTACTTGGAAATACCTTCTGACTCTGCTGCTCCTCTCTGGCTTTCTGCCAGCACCACACTCTCTCCATGCCTTTCAAATAGTCTCTGTCTAGCCTGCAGATTCAGTAGTGTTTACTGCTTGGCAGAGGAGGGCTCTTCTGTTTGTAATTCATTAATGTTTGGGAACCAATGAGAGGAAACTCACATGGTTGCTGAGGTCAGGCACTGTTGGTAGACAGTGGGATGGATCCTAGACAGGCACCAAACTCGCCGAGTATTTGGAGGGTGGATGGTGGGATACTGCATGGGCATAGAACTTGGCAACATTTTGGAGGATGGTGGGAGAGTGTCCACTCTGGCAGTATCCGGTGTCTTTTCTCCACCCACGGATCACACTGTTACAGCTGCTGCACACTCCTAAAGTTCACTGTGCTACAGATTTCTCAGTGCCTGGTTCCAGGTCCCTGTCCAAGACTGCACCCTTGTTTTTTTCTGTCCCCAGGGGTCACCAATCCTAACTCAGTCATTGCCCTGTAGTGATTCTCTACCATATGCCTTCCTCAGTGCCCTTATCTGAGGTAGTCCTCTCTTGTGAATTCCTCACATGCGGGGCTCCTCCCTGTGGGAAGGAAGCTAAGGCTGGTGGGTACTGAGCAGTGCCTGCTAGGCTGGAAACTTCCCACAACAACCTGGCTGCTGTTGCTATACTTGGCCTCAGATTCTTTTCTTGAATAAATACTCCTTGGATAATTACAAGACTTTGACTAATTTCCAGAGAGCTTAAAAAGTTGACTCTGACAGTTTTTACTAATGTTCTCCTTGCTTTTATGAGAAGAGCTGCTTTCTGAATGTCCTTATTCCATCATTCTGGGATACAGAATCACTGCATGGAGTACTTTGACTTGAAGTTTCTGTTAATGAAATATTACTAATCAGTAATGAATTTCTTTGACCATAGCAGCCAAGGCTAATTCTTAATGCATGTACCATATACACTAGTGTTCTAAGATTTTAGTGTTCCTACAAACAACTCCCAGAAACTTGCATTAGATCTAGAGAGAGGTTCAAGTATTTGCATTTTAAATGAGTTCTAGGCACTTGGAGTGGTAGGCCAAACTTTAATAAAACTCTGATCTAAATAGTGTTCATGACACTAACCACATGCCAATTTATTCTATCTGTCTATCATCTATCTATCTCTCCATCTCTCTAATTCTTATTTGCACAATTCTATCTTCTCATTAGAATAAAAACTGTGCATAGGAACATCACCCTGTACACTCTGGATTCCATAGGGCTTCAATTTTATAGCTAACCCTCACAATATTTACTGAGTGAATCAATAGATAAAAAACACTGTTTTCATGTGCAAATGTGCTCTCAGCTCCAAACTACTGACTGACCAAGAAAATCTTTTGGAATTTGAAAACTCTTGAACAAATTGAAAATTACCAACAACTGCTTTCTTAATTAAGAAAGTAGTTAATTTTGTAGAAATTTGAATTTAGAAAAATCACCCCTACTGTTTTCACACATTACTTTCTTGAAAAGTGCTGAATAATCAAATGTTAGCAAAATGCCTAGATGAAGAAATTTTCCCTCAGATATTTTGGGAGAAAAGTTAGGAAACACTGAACTGCCAAAAAGACATATGCACTGCAAGGTATTCCATTCTTTTTTCACTGGAGATGGTGGTGTTAGGTGAATGAAATGTCAGCAGTTTTGTCATCATTCATCTTTTTAGTCTCAAAGCTGCTAAGTTACAGACTTCCTTTGCTATAGCCATCTGACTCTCAGCACAAAACAGTCATGTGTTGCCAGGACTGGCCTCGGACATAGATGGTGCCATCCATTACCCTTGATCTTGGATGGTCTCTATAGTTCCACTGTGGTATGAGGTGGTCTCTTGATTGGTAAATTAACATTTTCTTGCCCAGGGAAACTAAGATACTGAAGGAATCTTGTGGGAGAGAAATGTACAGTAGGATGTTAGACTGCATGGGCACCATTCCAGATTGCTGCCAGAGGGAAATAGATTGTTAAATTGTGAGCTCAGCAAGTCTCCAGTAGAAATTAGTTAATTGGTCTGCCCAGCAGAAAGGAACTTACTAGAAATTAGTTAGATAATTACAGGTTCTCTCAATACACTGTGTAAGTAGATATTAGTTTCAGCTTATTTAAGATGACAGTAGTGAACAATGTTGTGAATGTTTCTAATACCAAACATGTTTATTAGAAATAGCAAATCTTGGTTGCATCAGTCGGGAAACAGTGACATCAGGGGGACTTAATTAATTAATTATCATTAATTTTGTACCCTTAATTTTGCTCTATTTTGGTATAATCAATACATAACAAATTGCATGTTCTTATTTTTAAATTTTGTTTTCCAGACAAGATCTCGTTATGTAGTTCAGGCTGGGCTTGAACTCACTATGTAGCCCAGGCTGGCCTCAAACTTGCAGCAATCTTCCTGCCTCAGCCTCCTGAGTGCTGGGATTACAACCAGGAGCCACCATGCCAGGCTAAGCTGTATGCTTTTAAAGTGTACATTATCAAGTCTTGACATAAGTATGTACCAAGGAAACTATTATCATGATCAAGGCAATGAACACACCCACCTCCCTTTAAAAGTGCGTCCTCCTTCATAATCCTTCTCAATTATCCTTTCCTGTCCTTTTTTCCCAGGAAACTACTGATCTCCATTCAGATTAGTTTGTATTTTCTAGAATTTTACATAAATGGCATAAATTAAATCATACATTGTAAACTCCTTTTTCTTTTTTTTGGTTTTGATTCTTCCACTCCCCAGGAAGCTACTGATCTGTGTTCTGTCCTATAGATTAGTTTGCATTTTTCTAGAATTTTAAATGAATGGCATAAATGGAATCATACATTATGCAACTTTTTTTTGGTTTGGATTCTGTCACTTAGTATAATTATTTTGAGTGTTACTCATAGAGTTTATCAATAATTCATTTCTTTTTATGAGTGTTGTATTATTCAGAGTTCTCCAGATAATCTAGAAATTTAGGATGAGAAAATGGCTCATGAGATTATGTAGGCTGAGAAGACCCACCCAGTGTCTGTGTGAGTAAACTAGAAATCCAGGAAAGCTGATGGCATAGTCCTAGTTTGATGGCACACTGGAGGCCTAGGAGAGCTGATGTTTCTGTTTGAGTCTGAAGGCAGGAAAAAACCAGTGTCCCCACTCAAGGCAGCTAGGCAGAAGCAGCTTGCTGTTTTGTCCTATTTAGGCTTCCACCTGACTGCATGATGCCACTCACAGCCACAGTTTGCTGCTCAACCTACCTACTCAAATATCATTTTTACCTACAGTGCCCTTGCAGAAACACACATGGTAATGTTTGACCAAATGTCTGTGCACCCAAGGTCCAGTTAAATTGACATATAAAATTAATTATCACAAGTCTACCTTTTGTTAATTTGGCACCTGTATACATCTCTTTAAACTACACTTAATCTCCAAATACAGATAACAAGATCATTGTTGCATCTAACATGCTGCAACTATCCTGTGTACAACTTAAAAATGCACTAATTGTTTTCCTAGGAGAGGAGATAAAGTCTTTAAGTAATGGTTACTCTTTCTCTGATATATCATAACTTAAATACTAGGGTGTAAAATTAACAATATTTAAATATTATGATATAAAGTCAATGCATCTTATATTACATGATAAAGGATTAAGAAAAGGAAGAAAACAAATGTATTATATATACACAGGTTTTCATAACAAACTATGTAGTAAATATGACAATTTTAGTCTCATTTTTGTAACTGGTCACATGACAACTACTTTTCTCCTGTACTCATTCTGTATTGCTTCAGTAAGCACATCAGCCAGCTGTGGTTTATTTCCTGGTTGTGTGACCCAAACATTCATTCCCAAGGGTCTGGGCTGTTTATGATTCTGTCTGGATTAGGTTAGTGCAGTTTGCCTCTGGTTCTTATCACAGGGTGTGGCGATAATAAGATTTCATAATGCATATCTGGTATTTCAAACATACCCTCCTTGCCGCCATTGTGGAGTAGTCCAGTTTCCTCTTGGTAGTCAGGATTAATCACTCTGGCCAGCACAGGAACTCTTTTTTTTTGGTTCCGGGTATTGAACTTGGGTCCTTGCACTTGCGAGACAGGGGTAGAACCACTGAGCTAATTCCCTGGCCCACAGGAACTCTTTATTTGTTAACTCAGAGGCAAAAGGAGTCCAAAGTGACTGGGTGGCAGTCTTAACTTTCATCTTAATGGAATAGTTGTTGTGTTTCCTAGTGGGAAAATTTCTCCCTCTGGAATCAAGACTTTTAGGCCAGCAGAGCATAAAATTGCAGGAACAGAAAACAAAAATGTTGTTAGGAGGTCACTAGGACTAAGTGGGTATTGCCTTTCAATTTCTATCCATTGATTTTTGCAGCCATGATTCCTAGGTACTGGAGGAATAGCACTGTGTGTCATATGCACATTCAGTGGTTACATAGATTTCTGGAGAAATTTATCCCACCCCCATAAGGCATTGTCATCTAGCTGGCACTATAACTTTGTCCTCAAGAGGCCACTCTACAGCTCTACCAATATAGTTCTTTCAGGATGGCAGGGAATATGGGAAAACCAGTGAATTCCATGAGCATGGGCCCATTGCTGTACTTTGCAGTGATGTGAGTTCCTTGGTCAGAAACAATGCTTTGTGGGACATGATGGTAGTGGATAAGATATCCTGTAAATCCATAGATATAATTGTGGCAGAAGCATTGAGGCAGGGAAAGCAAATCCACATTAAGAAGAAATGTCTATTCTAGCAAGGGCAAAATGTTACCCTTTCCCTGATGAGAACATTCTGTTTTAATCAGGTCAGGCTGCTATAACAAGACTCCTTAGAGTGGGTAATATATAAAGAACAGAGATTTATTTCTCACAGTTTTGGAGGCTGTGACGTCCAAGATCAGGGTGTTGGCAGATTCAGTGTCTAGAGAGGGCCTATTCCTAATCAACAGTACCTTTTATGTGTCCTCATGTGGTAGAAGCTCAAAAAGAGATAACAAGCTCTCTCATGCCTCCTTTACTAATCAACTCCCAGAGCTAATATCAGCACTTTGAGGGTTAGGTTCCAACATATAAATTTTTTGGGAACACGTCAAGACCACAGTAACAGTCCAGTGTAATTAGCTTTTCACCAGGTAGCTGGCTTATCACCATGGGGAAAGGTGCCATATTAAGGGCTCGAGTGTTGACCTCTTCTGCTAGAATATTGGGCACTAAGTAGTGGCCATAGCTAGGCCAACTTTTGTAAATGGGAGCCCACTTTGATTGGCCCATGCATAACTTCTATCCCTGACACTACGGTCACTTCATTCATGGTAACACTGGTAGATAATGAATAGGTAGAGAAAGAGGCACATTAGTATCCGCGGAATGGGTCAACCGAGTATATTGATTCAAATGTTAATATTTTCTGAAAACATCCTCACAGGTATACTCAGATTTAGTGTCTTACCAGCTATATGGGCATCTCTTATCTTAGTCAAATTGACACATAAAATTAACCATCACACTGAGTTTTCAGCAGGTTTGGAAAAATTTCATTCATTATTTCTTCATGTATTTTTGTCTAACTTCCCTCCACTGAGGGACTCTGCTTTCTCCTTCAGTATCTAATTTCACAATAATTCTAACCTTTGTGTTTTGCATATCAGATACTATATTATACAATATATACATTAGATGCATAGTTATGTACATTGAATTTGAGTCTTCATATATCTAGACTTCTCTATTAACCGTGGGAACATATGGAATACAAATATAATATTGAGTGCAGGT
>NW_004624802.1:9719165-9736079 GCF_000247695.1 Heterocephalus glaber | reverse complement strand
GGGAAGGGGAAAAAAATAAGAACCAAGATACTCATGTAATGGTACAGGGTCCCAATTATGAACGTAACTGTATTTTATACCTAAAACATACCAATAAACTTAATGGGGGTGGGGAAAGATCAGGTCATTAGTATGGGTTCTAATCCAAGACAACTGTGTTCTTATAAAAAGGGTGGAATTTGAAAAAGTATAACCGGCACTCACAGTGGGAAGACACAGAGACACAGAGGTGAAAAGGTAGTGAGAAACCACCTATATGCTGAGTCACTCCTGGGAGTAAGATTAGGAGAAAGTCTTTTTCTCAGTCCTTGTAATGAACCGACATCTTGATTTTAGATGTTTAGTCTCCAGAGCTGTGGGACAACAAATTTCTGTTGTTTAAGTCACCCAGTTGGTGGTACTTTGTTATGGCAGCCTGAGAAAATGAATATAGTCAAGGCCGGGAGCTGCTGACCTGAGTGCATCGATTGCACACTCTGAGAGACTCTGAATTCAACCCAGGAGATCCTGACCAGTTGGCTGAAACTCTCTAGGTTGCCCCAAATTGTTTATAGGTGTGGCTGGAATTGGTTCCAGGTGTCTAAGTATTGAATTTTCTATTAATGCTTCAATTTGATGAAATGGCTGAACCACCAGGGTAGTTGCTTTGGTTACAAATAACCTCCTCTGTTGATTATCAGTATTTCAAACAAATATTATCATTTTCCTTAGGAACCATAAAAAGGGTGGAAATAGGGAGCATATTCACTTTGGTTTAGTGCAAGGGTTAGTAGCACTGCCACACCATATTTCTAGCTAAGTGTGAGACCAGGGTGTTTGCGTATTGAGGGTTTAGTGAAACCCTACTTTTGGAGATGTGGCCTCAGTGTGTTGCCTCAAATGGGCTTTGAACTCCTGGTTTAAGTGATTCTCCTGCCTTGGCCTCTTGAGTAGCTGGGACAACAGGCATGTGCCCTAGTGCTCAGTTAAGACCTCATTTTTTTTTTTCTTTTTTGGTAGCAGGGATTGAACTCAGGACCTTGTGCTTGCAAGGCAGGCATGGTGCCTTGGGAATCCCTGGGCTGGGACCTCATTTTAAATGGAGGCCAGAAGAATAATTTTTTTCCATTAAGTTTATTGGTACATTTTAGGTATTCAATACAGTTACATTCATCATTGGGATTTTGTACCTTTACAGAAGAATACTTTTTATTTAGACTTTTTGTATGCTGAGTTGCTAAATAATGTCAGATGGGAGGGAGTAGATGAAATTAGAAATATCACTTTCAAGTGAGGCTATACAGTCAACTAAAGTAAAGAAACTAGTTAGTCTTTCCAAACTATTTCTCCTTGCTAAATTATACTAAAAAAGTAGGCTGATGCTATATCAAATTCAATGAGAAATTAGGTCTAAGATTTACTATCTTTAAGGACTCCAAGCCTTAAAACATTCAAAAACTTGCTTGCATAATTCTCTCTTTTCTACAAACACAGCAAAACTAAAAAGGAGGAATTCCCTAGGGAAATCCATCTGTTTTCAACTGCTGCTGATTGTGGCAATGCACATTTCATGACTTCTTCCTCTCCATCCTCCTTCATCTGTCACCCTCAGAGGGAATGCCCTGGGCAGAGATGGATTCCTGAGCAGACCAGGGTTTGTTTCCTGTGCCCTGGAGGCAAATAATTCACCATAAAAGGAGGTACTGGAGCGTGGTGAAGGGCATTTTTTCTACAAAGAGAAAGGTAGCCTTTATCTTTCCCCTCAGATTCGTAGCACACAATGAGAGAAAGACAAAAGCAAATATGAGATATTGTTTTAGGAAATATTCATAGGTAGAATTTACTGGTGTTAAACAGAAAGCTTTTTTGGGGAGTGATTTCTGGGAAACATTTGTTTTATTCTTTCTCAGAATGTTAATAGATGTTCTATGAAAACCTAATGTTTGGACATGTCAGTATTAATCAGATGCCTGGGCTGCTGAACTTCTCAGAACTTTAGTCTCTTGATGGGCATGTGGTTCTCCTGTGGGTGCCCAGTATGAGGCCATTTCCAAACTTATTTAATTATGGGACCATATTATCTTGGGCTAAATGCTCCACAGAGCATGTTAAGAAGTAATGTGTTAAGAGATACATGAGCACACAAGTATCAGATTGTTTTCTGGAACATTCCACCAAAGCCTCTCAAGTCTGTTCCTAGGAAACTTCCCCCCACCCAGTATCCTTTAAATTTTTTCTCTTATTCTTTAAGTTCTTGCCAAACAGAAGTTCTGAACAAAACACTCAATATGTACGATGGCACTTAAAGAAAAGTAAGACAACTTATTTTTTTGGTCTGGGTCTCAGTTTATTCATCTGTGAAATGAGAAGATTGGAATATGATTGCTAATGGCTTTTCCAGATCTTTAATTCTATGCTTTTTTGATTCAAAGAGCACAATCCTCAATCCTAAGGTGATAACTGCCTAGCTTGGGGTAAAAGGCTATCGATTGCAAATGACATAATCAGCAAGCAATTCAAAATGGTACATATCTATGTGCCAAATTGCGTGTTGCAGATTAGAGGGACGATGCAAGCACAAGAGAGGAGAAGCCAATGAGGCTGGAGCACTTCTAGCCCTCTGTTTTTTCTTGCTACATTAAGCACTCAACAGAGCTCCTAAAACAATGATTTAATGAGAATGTATTTGACTGTAGAGATATAAAATGC
Organism: Heterocephalus glaber; assembly: GCF_000247695.1. Next base: position 9,733,391 of record NW_004624802.1, on the reverse strand, counting down.
ATTTACTACATCCAAAGGCTTTGTTCTATTGTCTACTTAAGCTCTCTTAATAAAAGCACAGGCTTAGCTACAGTGTGAGATTAATGAAAACACCTCTGTTGATGAGAGCATTTAAAACTTATTGAAATAATCATTAGGTCACTAATGTCTTTTGCAGAACATGAAGAAGGGAACTAGAAGATGTCTTAATCTAAAGGTATGACTATCAGAGACAGAAGAATCCTTGGGATCAGGGGCCAGGAGAGTCCTCAGGGATCATCTAGGCCAGGCATGGCACACTTTTACTGTACACGGTCAGAGAGGAAAAATCTTAAACTTTGCAGGCCATTCGATCACTGCTGCACTATTCAGTTGTTCTGTGGCAGCACAGAAACAGCCACAGATAATATGTAAATAACTGAGCGTGGCTGTGCACCGGTGAAACTTTACATGCAAAATGGAAGTCAGGCTGGATTTTTCTTGTGGAGCTATGGTTGATGAACCTTTATCTGGATGAAGACTAAGGTAGTACAATGGTCTCTTCAAATGACATGATACTGTGGCTGAACTTTGTCTCTTCAAAATTCATAGGTTGAGTCCTAACCCGTAATGGTATAGTATTTGGAGATAGGGACTAAAAGAAGGTAATAAAGGATAAATGAGGTCATAAGGGTGGGCTTCTGATATGGTAGGTTCAATGTTCTTCTAAGAAGAGATTCCAGATTGCTGCCTCTCTGTCTCTGCTGCTCTCTTGCTCTCTGTCTCTCTCTGTCTCTGTCTCTCTCTAAGGAAACACCAAGAAGGCAGTCATGTACAAACCAGGAAGAGAGCTCGGAGCAGAACCTGACCATGCTGCCACCTTGGTCTTAGACTCCTAGCTCCTAGTACTGTGAGAAAATAAGTTTCTGTTGTGTCAGCCACCTAGTCTGTGATGCTTTGTTATGAAAGGTTGAGCTATTACACTGGCATTCAGGGACCAAGTAAGGGTGCCCAGATCTTCTGATGGCATTCTAAACAGCCCTGGCTGGGAGAAGAATGGACATATTGGCTTAAGTTTGAACAGAAAATTGTTTAATTTTTTTTGTTTCACATTTTTATGCTTTGGTCCATATGTAGATTAATGGACCAAAGAATTAGCTCTTCATTTTGGAAAGCAGGAGTGTTGAATACAACATAAAAGAAAATGTTAGGACACAGAAAAGGAAGAGATAAAAGTTGTGAATATAGATATTTCTAACTCTGCCTCCATCTCCTTTAGGGAGTGAATCTCTTCCTTCTCTGACTACTTCTAGTGTTCATGTTCCTTTTACACCCTGCTACATATTTTTATTAGCTTTTATGGTTCTTAATTGTAGGACCACATTTTGTTTATTTTATATTAAATACAATACTTAGCTTGTGCTATGCACGACATGTGAATGAAGTTCAATAGTCATGGATGTTACAAGTAATTCATTCAATCAACAGATATGTGTTGAGCATCTATTATGTGCCCTGTTGTGTATTAGATTCTGAGAATAATGGCAAACTATGAGGAATGATTAAAATATACAATGGATGTCTAACTAAAAAAGTTACAGTAAAAGACATAATGCTATTAATCCTCCTCAAAATACTCCCTTCATTTTCAACACACTTACCCTATTGTTCTTGCCACTTTCTGAGGCAGTTTTGAAAGTTCTGTTTCTGAGTTTATGAGATCAGATAAAAAATATGATGAACGCTGCTGTGGCCGCCAAGTGCCGTACAAAGGAAAAGCAGGGTCATAAAAACATTACCATGTGTCTTCATTCATCTTATTCACCAGATCTGGCACTGTGCAACTTTTGGCTCTGTCCTGAAGTCAAAATGACCACAAAAGATAAATATTTTGAATCAATTCAGAATATTGAGGTAGCCATAGCAGGGCAACTAAAGACATAAAAGAGGACTTCTACAACTGATTCAGAAAGTGGCCAGAATGATGAGATAAGTGTGTTCAAAGTGAGGAGGAATATTGAGGGGGATTAATGACAGTATGCCTTTTATTGCAGTAATTTTTAAAAATTAATGCATTCACCATAGTTTTTGATCACACCTTGCAAGAACACACCACTTTGGCCCTTTTGGAGCTCATAGACTGGAAGTGGAGACAGATTTATTTAATATTTTATTTACAATTTCTGATAAGTGACATGGAGGAAAAAGTATAGATGAAAAGGCTTTCCTACGAAAGTTATGCTTGTGGTGAGATTTAAAACATATGTAGGCATTAACCAGGAGAAAGATGTGAGGCAAAGTAAGGACCATAGGCAGACGCCTTGAGAAGAAATGAAGCATGACACACTTGAGGAACCCAAAGGGGCCAGGATGACTTGAACACAGAAAAAAAAAAAATATATATATGTGTGTGTGTATATATGTATGTATATATATATATATATATATATGCACACATATGCTGAAGCATGGTGAGGGGCTGGCTACACAGAGCCTCGATGGCCAGATTGGTGGCTGTCCAAGCCGAAGAAGAAGCCACCCTAGAGCTTTAGGCTCCTCAAGATCACCCAGGCTATATGCATATTATGGGAGAGTCATTGTGAAAAGTTTAGTTCAGAGTCACTGGTGTATGCTGGTTGCTTGAATCAGGGATCTCAGTGGTGGCTGAGTTGGAGAGAAGGAAAGAGAATCAAGAAACTTTAGGAGAACTTGGCAGGACCAGATATGGGTATAAGAGAGTGCAAAGCATTAAATAATTCTCAGATACTTGCCTTGTGAAATTGGAGCTATGGGGATATTACTCCTTTGTTGGGGAGCACTAGAAGAAAGTGAATGGGAACAGGTCAGAGCATCCATAGGGATGCTGAATAGGCAGTTGGATAAACAAAACTTGGTTTTGCTCTACACTAATGATAATAAATGTTTGCAAATTTTTTTTTCTCAAGAGAGAAAAGTAAAGCAAAAGCAATTTTCAGTTGAAAAATGAGCACAGAAAGACTTAACTCACCTACCTTTGATTCCTGATCCTGGTAGATACCTTGAAGCTGTGTCTAAGAGGAAATCCAATGCTATTGTTGGCTTGAAGTAAAATGATGCAGAGTAGAACACTTTAACGCTCCTCCTACCAAAGGAGGGAGTGCCCTTCTGAAATCTTATTGGTTAGATGTTAACTATTTCAGGCAGTGATTTTAGTTACTTTCCATTCACATTTAAAGTAAAGTCTAAGCTTCCTTCTTAGAAGATCTTGCAGGTTTTCTCCTCTCTAAAGTCATATGGCTTTTTTCTCCCCCTCCTCACAAACCAAACTTGTTTCCTCCTCAAGCCTTTTGAACTCGAAGGTCTCCTTTGTTCACTCTTATCACTTTCTATTTCATTACCCAGTTTTATTTTCTGCATTGATCTTACACTAGCTAAAATTGGTTGTATGAATTTATTCATCTATTTCTTCCTAATGAATGAAAGTTTCATAAGCACAGGATCTGGGTCTATCTTATTCAGCATCTTATCACCTGCACCTGCTTCAGTGCTGGTTAAGTTGAAGGTGCTAAATAAGCTTTTGTCTAATGAATGAGTTCTGTTATGCTGGCTGCAATGGTAGATGATGGAGAAATGGTGCTTTGGAAAGAAGTAGGGTGTACAGTATTGAATAGAGGTGTGGAGTCCAAATAGTTCTGGGAAGTGCTGTACAAATAGTTACACTTTTCAAAGTTTAGCATAGTACTGGCCACTAGGCAAAAGCTTTCACCTCTGTCTGTTAGGATGTTTAGAAAAACTTGCAATTTTATCATGGCAGTAAAGGGGAAAATGGGATTGATTTTCTAAAGATCTACTTTCAAGTAAGTGTTGATGGAGCAAAACCTATCAATGAAGGATTCTGGATTCAAAATGGGCAACCTAAGGAGGTTTCAGAAGATGACTTCATTTAAATAGGAATTCTGATTACATAGCCAGGGGTTTTCTGCCCTTTACAGAAATCTGGAAAACGGTGAAAATAATCTCACTTCCTTGGAAATCAGCAGTGTTCTTCTCCAAAGGACTACTATGCAGTTTCACAGTCTACAGTACACAGTTTCACAATCTATATTCAAGCCCCACCTTAGAGGAGCTTATGCTTGCAGGCTGTGAAGGTGTAAACTATTGTTCATTGACAAAAAGGAATCCAGAATTTTTTAAAAATTAGAGATTTGAATAAAAAGCATTCTGTTCAACAGTGCGCTTGTTAAGCTGCTATTATGGCACATTGAAACTCACTTTTGGGCCAGATGAAATTTAATATGTACAGGTGGGCAACTGTAGAGAAGCTGGTGCCACATGCTTATACTGGAACCTCATTAAACAAGCCCTTGGAGATCTGAACTACTAATCACTCCCACAATTGGGATAACAGAAATGGAGATTTTGAAAACCATCAAATTCAAAATTTTGATAAGTCCAGTTCATGTCTGGCTTTACTAAATAGATAAATAATGCTGAGTAAAAAAAACTTCCTGTCATTAGGGAGAAAATATCAACAGCAAAAATAATTATAATTATGGTAATAAGTGTTTATTGAAGAATTCCCATGTGTTAGGAACTGTTCCAACTGATACATATGAATGAGCTTATTTAACTATCTCCTAATAACATTGAGGCAGATACTATTATCATGGTTACAGTTACATTCCAGATAAAGAAATGGAGACACACAGATGTTATGTAGCTTGCATAAGGTCACACAAGTAGGAAGTGGTAAAGCTAGGTTTGAACCCAGATGTCACGGGGTACACTGTCAACCACACACCTTCATAAATCATTACATTATAGGATGATAAGTGCTACTGCAAAAGTACAGTAGAAGTATTCTTAACCTGCTTCTACCTAACTGACCTACTCTGTTAAGAAGCGCTCTCACCTTCCTTCTGTAAAACTTACTCAAATATGCCTCCAGCACCTTGTATGTCACAGCAGGCAGGCTACTGTGTAATATAACTTGACTATCTGTTACCAACAGGTGAGGTGCATGTGGAGGCAATATGAGCTTCGTCTTTGAGAAATGAAATATAAAATCAGAAGTGTGATTAAGAAGTAGACGTCTTTAATTAAATGGAAACCAGTAATCCATCTATTGGATCCAAAATTATTTAGCTTCAGTGTACTATCGAATTGGATTTATGACCTAGTAAACCAAATGAAGAGTAGAGATAGCTGACTAATGAAATGAAATGAAGTTTTTAAGAAAAGATTAAATTTTGATTATAGTCTCTGTTGTCACCAGAAAGGATAGTTTTCTTTATTGAATTCCCCCCCATGCAATATAAAGAAATAAGGACTGTCTTACTGTCAAACTGTCTTGCTAGAGACTGAGCTTTTAGACCTGTAAAGCTTATTTTTAATCACAGCAGAAAATCATAAAACATGGCAAAGGTAGGACATAATCATAGGTTATAAATTTTACCTACTTTATTAAATTCAGATACAACTGAATCAAAGAATGAACTTCCTAGCAATAGCATAGAGAATTAAGAAAAAAAGGGAAGAGGGTTTGTTGTAATCTGAATCCTAATAACCCGAGTCAATGACATCCTGCTTGCTTGTTCCTGGTGCCACACTAGGGTCTCTTAAGACGAGACCATCTCACCCTAGATGGCATTTCAAGGTCACTGCCAATTTTTGCCTCCTTAATCCTCTGTCTCATCTCTTTCTGTGTGTCACTCTTTCCAACTCACTACGATTGAGATAGGGAACACGCTATTATTTTTCTGTAAAAAGAAATGATAGTAGACAATACAGAAAATATAAAGAAGATAAAAATCTCAGTAATATATCACCAGGATAAAAAAAGGTTAACATTTGGAGTATTTTTACCCAGCTAACTCATTTTATTTTTAGAAAAAATGAGAAAATAATGTGTTATTTCATATTATGTTTCACTTAATATATCATGAACATTTCTACAAGTCATAAAATTTTTTGGTACAAATTATTTCCTTTTTATTTTTTTGGTAACGGGGATTGAACTTGGATCCTTGTGCTTGTGGAGCAGGCAGTAGCCACTGAGCTAAATCCCCAGCCCATGGTACAAATTATTTTTAAGGGCCTCATAATAGTCCATACGTATAGAAACACCATTCCCCTACTTTTAGGTAAGTGAATTTTTTACCAATATCTTTCCTTCTTCCCTTGAATTTTGTAAACCTTTATTTAGTTATTACTATTTTTTAAGGTGGGAGATTGAGTTACAAATTTAAACTAAACCTTGATTATCCTTAATAACATAACAAATTTAATTAAAAGCAATTTATTTATAAGAAAACAGGGAAAAGCAAAAAAGAAAAAAAATGAATAGTGCAAAGAAGACAGGGTGGGAAGAGACTTGAGTAAATTCCAAAATTTCATTTTCGGAGAACATAAAGTTTAGTTTTAGGACCAATATCATACAAAGAAAGACTTCGTTGTCATATGGGCTAGTCTCCAATTAGCAAACTGCTTCTTGCTCTTCAGGTAGGATGAGATATATTTACAGAAATTTCTTTGATTTTCAGATCTGAATTGCTGTGGCATTTGTTGTCTTTCCTGCCAGGCCGGCACACTCTGCAGAGATACCTATTTCTGCTCCACCCCACTGGCCTGTGGTTCTATTCCTTTTGATTTGTCATATTCTGCATAGAGTTCGTTTAGCCCAGGCAACCCTTTGCTTCTATGGCTTCTTTACTATGCTGCTATTTTTGGCAAGAGTCCTTCAATACCTCGAGGAATGTTTTTCTTGTGGACAGTTGATTGTAGGACCTGAATTGGGGCTTGTTGTCTTTCTCACTCAATGTGTTTTATTGAAATTCGTTCTTCAAATTCAGTTGAACAATTCAATTCAAATTCAGTTCACTCATCCAGCTAGGTGAATTGGTGCTGATGGAATTTATCACCTAGTTCTAGGAATGATCTTTATTCTTTCACTTATGTAGATGAGCTACAAAATATTGGTGTGTTAGAGGTGGTCATCAAGGTAGCTACAAATGTTTCTTTGATTAGAAAGTACATAATGAGCCCAATTCAACCATACAAGTTCCTGGACTCAGTTTGAGGCTGAAGCTGGAAGAAATCCTTAAGGATCTCCCACAAAAAAGCTTTCCCCTGTGTTCTAAAAGCAACGTAATGGGAAAAGACTTGACAGCACTGTGTACAGAGGGCTGGTCTTCTTCATCCCTCTCCCAGCGAGAGAGGTGTTCTTGGGGGGGTGGTGGTGTGGTAAACAATGGCAGAAAGAACCATGTGCGATGAAACAGTGAGATTCTTGAATGGCAAAACAAGTCAACTGCAGAACTAAAATGGCAGCTTTAAAAAAATCTGTAATTTTAATGAATATATTTGTTAGATTAGCATTCTCAAAGCATTTAGCAAGACAGAGTGTATTGTTTTCTTACAAAAATTTAGCTTTGTTTTAAGACCCTACATTTGTTGAAAAGGGTCGGTCCTTGGGGAGAGGCATGGTAGAGGTAAGCTAAGTGACTTGAGGTCACAGAGCCTGTGAGTGACAGGACTGGGGGCCAGGTTGCTTTCCACGTTAGCATCACATGCTAGGCAGAGGGCTGTGCTTGTAATCAGTGTTTCCTTTAAGACATTTTTCCTGCTCAGGATTTCAGGTCTCATTTCTAAACATTGCTCCAAGTTCAAGAAGAGGCCTCTGTAATCAAGATGGAAACAGGTATAGTACTTTCAGTGTGAGTCAGGAGTGATGAGGAGTGGAGTGTGTGCATGATTACAGGTAGTGGCATCCTTACAGGCCTGATTTTGTATATTGAAGGAAGTCCTTGCTGACCATGTTATTATTCATGGTAACAATTTTAGTTAGTTAATTATTTATTACCCCCACCCCTGGTTGTAATAGAACAAGACTCTTTCTACAAGGACTATACAAATGTTGTCCTTCTACCTTATATAATGGAAGGCATTTTTGCCAGTTAAAGATAATTGCTATCATTAAATATTGATAGAGCATAGCTATTTTTTTATTTCTAGAAGTAAAAATGAAGGAAACAACTCTGGGAAATATAATCAACGAGATCTGGGCTTTTCAGGCCTCAAGGAGAAAGAAAATTATTGGAGGGAGGATGCCTTTCTTTTTGCTTTTTAAATAACAGCCCTCCCAGGTACTGACTATTGCCTGGGCTGTGAGAGAAAGGAGACATTTTACAAGAAGAGAGAAGTAGCGCTTTTAAAGGCCAAGCCAGAGTATAACTATGTTCTCTGACCTTGGGCATGCTGCCCAGAAAAGAATGTAGAGGGAAAATACAAGTTGGCTTCTGCTGTAGGACTAAGGATAATTAGAAAGAAGCAGCAGAGGTCTTGACATAGCTATATAGAATGGAGTCTTAGGTCTGAATGACCGAGTCTGAAACAATAGCAGCCCCTGGACAGATGAAAGCAAATGAAAATATGAGTGCAAGTCAACCTTGACTAAAGCAGTCCAAAGAGTAGAGAAGGCAAATCCGAGGGTCTTCTGCAGGAGGGCCTTTGGTGGTCTGGCAGAAGGCAAACCCTTTGTCCTCTTCTTTTCTTCCTATTAATCTCAGTGGTTTTCATTTTTATGAAAATAAAGTGAATTAATTCATCCATATCTTCTTTGCCAAAAGCATCTGAAGAGGTTAATGGCCATCACAGGTGAGCATAAATGAAGGGAAATAATTTACAAAAGGTGTCACGTGGCGTCTCAAGCAAGATTTTGTGCACTAGGAATTGGGGATGGGATGGATTTGCTTCAGTGCCGCAGTGATGGTGTATGATGGTGGTGGCGAGTACAAGAGGCTGTTTAACACATGGTAGCTTTGAGTGTGTGAGTGTGAGTGTGTGTAGGGGGGTTCACTTTAACTTCCTACTTCTGGGTGAGCCTGCAGCCATGGTTCAAAGCTTTCCAGATTTGGAGGGGATGTTTCATTTAGGACCAACAAAAGAGAGGAAATTTGGTGTCTTCCATACAATTTACATGCCAGAGAAGTCCCCAGGCTGGTTTCGAATGCTTTGGTGATGATTCTGCATCCCTTCATCTCCACTCTCAAGTGGCAGATGGACCTATGCACGTCCTCCTTCTCACTGCTGACTCAGCACTGCCCAGGATTCTTGTCTGGGAACATTTTTGCATTTGTTCTCCTGGGACAGTGTGGGGGTTTTGGACCCATTGTTTTCTAGCTGTCAATATTTTCTCAGGTGCATTGCAGTGAGATGAGACCTGGCAAAAGAAGAAAATTTAGTATTGGGAAGGGGTGAGGGAGCATTTGAACTAACTTAAACATCTTAGAATTAGAGAGTGGTATAGGAGAGCTTAGCGTGCTTGGTAGTGTTATCATATAGTCACAGGCCTCACTGATGTACAAAGCAAGTTTCTTAAGACTGGTGTTATCCTTCTTATTGACCACACTTTGCTGAATGTCAGTATTTAGGGCAAGATGTGGAAACTAACTTTAAGCTTGACAGTTTGTGCTATTTTGATACTTTGGGATTTAAATAGTCACTCTTGGATAGCTTAATGTTGTTTGGGTAAATGTTCAATCTTTTAAAATTTCCCATTCTCCCACCCCCAAACCCCAAATGGCACCTGCATAGGTTAAGGTGTGGGGCCTGTGTGACCTCACACTCGCAAGGGAAAGATGGGAATTTAGGATCCTTGCGAGCCCTTTGGGCCCTCATTGCTCTCCACTGTGCAGTGGCTGAGCTGTTCCCTAAGCTGGTGTTGGACATGGGTTTATCTGTCCATTTTGAGATCAGGCACTCAAGTCCAAGTTCATAATTTTGTCTTTGGTCTTGAAGTCCTTAAATATTGCAACTACCGTATCCTGATTACAATCCCCCCATGGGCTCTCTTGTCTCTGAACCCCTGCTCCAGGGCACAGGAGGTCTCAGGTGTCTTGCATTCCTTGGGAAGTGAGGAGCATTCTCAGGATCCTTCTGTTTAGCCTCCTCTCTCAAGTAGTGCTGCAACGTCCTTCCTGGGTCCTAGTTAGGATGAGGCCCTGTGTACATATTCTCTTGTCTTGCAGGCATCCAGCTATGCCCAGGGAAGCATACTAGTCACAAATTCTCTGGCCTATTGAGCAGTCTCTTACCAGAGTTCTACTTCAGAGGGGACACATGAGTTGTGGGCTTTAATCTCTCCTCCCCAAATATTACTGGGACTCGAAAGAGGAAGGCTTTCCATTTTGTTTTCCTGTTTGATAGGGGCTTTCTTGACATTATATTCTGCTTCCTGAAGTGGCATGTTATTTTCCCTCTCCTCTCACCATAATGATGGAATGGTTGCTGGGGAGCCTTAACCATTCATCAGAAATAGTTTCACAGATATTTTCCCAACTGTGTGTAACCAGGAAAACAGTGGTGAGTTCCTTTTGTCCCTGTGGTTATCATGGAAGCTTTCTGTTGTAACAGCAGTTGAATGGAAGGGAGGTGATGTTGATTAAATACTATTTATAGTTGACTATTCAAACATTAAAATTGTATGTGGGGGGGAACTAGAAAACTTTGCCTTTGCAAATTGAGCAAGAAACTGCTATTAACACTTTTTGTTTTCAGAACTTGGGTTGTTGTAAAGGTCCTGAAAAAAATTGCAGTTTGGCTGGAAATGTTCATGCCTGATTTCAACACTTTCACAGAACATTCACAGGAAATAATTGCAAATTCATGTAGTACACTGTGGGTGCAATTCAGATCAGCTCTTAAGAGTGCAGAATGGAGGTTCTTAGCCTTTTATGCAAAAGAAGCAGTAAAATAATGACAAAAGGATCTCAGTGCAGTGGAAGGGAGTGAAAAAGAATTAGATATTGAGGCACGTGTTTTCTCTCTCTTGGGGTCAAAAGTCGCTGGACACATCCATGGATGTGAAGTCCTTCTCCTTCTCTCTCTCCTCCCTCTTTTAATCTCTTTCTCTCCTCCATCCTCTCTACCTCCTCCCCTCCTTCTCCCCCTCCCCTCCTCCTCCTCCTTCTTCTCCTTCAGGGACAAGGTCTCACTATGTGGCCCAGCCTGGCCTCACATTTACGATCTTCCTACCTTTGCCTCCCAGGTACTGGAATTACAGGCAGGCACCACCACACCCAGCTTGAATTTCTGATATATTCAGAAATACTCTTAGGGTTTTAAAGTTTTGAGCCATGTTAATTTTGTTTGCTAAATTTTTGTCATAAAAATTTTTATTTTGTGGGGAAAATATTAGGTAGGAATAAGGAACGCTCACAGAATGGTTCTTACTCTTTATAAAAACAAAGGCTTCAGATCTGAGACTTTATTATCAAGTACAAAAGAAAGCATCTTTATGCAGCCATTCTTGTCTCTTGAGAGACTTCTGAGCACTTAAGCTTGATCTAAACATTGAGGGGGTTGAACAGGAAAATGCAAGATAGGACCCTTACCTTGAGATTCATAGAAGCTATTCTGGGAGATAGAACATGGTTGTACAGAAGGACAACAAATGAAGTTAACAGAAGTTCAGATGTGCCCAAAATAAGAAACAAATCTGAAAACCTGAGCAGAGAAAACTAAAATTGAGAATGTATGAAACAGCTATTTGTGTAGCTAGTGTTCACATATAGGATGCAATAATAATGTAAATATATACTTCAATTTAATAATAATCACAGCTTGCATCTGTGTTGCCCCTGATAGTTTTCTAAGCATTTTCATGTTTCTTACTGCTCTTGACTTACCTATTTCTTATGGGAGGTAGATATTAGGTAATTATTAGAGCTTCATACAATTATTACACCACTGAACCATCATCACTGCTCTCCACTGAATCTCCAGCCCTAGAATAGAGCCTAACACATAGTATTGTTCAACTTTTTAAAAAAATCACTTAAAATATCTCACATGGTTTCTGAGGGTCAGCAATCTGAGATTACCATGTCTCATGATGTAACAACTAGCTTCTTCTAGGGAGAGCAATCCAAGAGAAAGCAATAATTATCTATTGAATATATAAATCATAGAATTTAAAGGAATTTCATGGGAATTGAATCCTACTTAAACTCAGTCAGGTTCTCACATCAGTAGTATTTAGACTGTGAGCTCATGGCCTTGCAAAGTGGCCAGTACCATTGTTGATGAAATCGGCCATCTCTTGCTGAGTGCTGACTGCAGGACAACATAGTAGGTGAACTTCTGACCACATTGTACTTTCTCATGTCAAATAGCTGTCATGAGTAGAAAGCTCTTTCTTCTCTGGATTGAGATCTGTCACTTTCTACCTTGCTATGTTTGTATGAATGTTGCAGTCCTAAAAACTAGAGTAAAAAGGAGTGAAAAGAGCTACAAATAACTAAAATGGATATTTTTGAAATATTTTCTAATTGATAGATTTTTTAACATTTTGTATAAATTTCATTAAAAAATTTTAAAGTTCCATTACTCTGATGTGCATATAAAATTTTTCTAATGTTTGACTGTTATGTTTCTATTATAAGTAGAATATTGGCAGCTTGTTTAGATACAATTACGAATTATATCTGTAGTCAATTTCAGCTTGTTTCTACTCGTAAGTTATTCCTATAGCTTTTGAGGAAATTCATTCAACTTAGAAGACTAGCCATAGACACAGAAGGACCAGAACACATGATCTTCAGTCAAATATTCCTTTTTAGTTATTTTTTCCATGTGTTTCTTTTTTTTTGGTACTGAGGATTGAACTCAGGACCTTGTGCTTGCGAGGCAGGCAGTGGAACCACTGAGCTAAATCCCTGGCCCTCCATGTGTTTCTTATATAGGAAGAGCATTGCTTTTATCATAACACTGTAACACTCAAATTATATTTTTCACTACAGAATTTTTTATTTTCATTATTGAGATTTTTCTGAGATTGACAGAAATATTTCACATACTAGAACTATTATTGAAATTAACTGATTTTCTATTTGACACAAGTGACGACAATGATATAAAAGTAACAATTTTTAACTTTGAAGTTTTTCTGCTTACAGAATCAATGTTTATAGCTTTCACTTTCACTTTTGGCATATGCACAGAATATTTGGATAAAAAAATATGTAATATTTACAAGATATAATCAAAATAGTTAATATTTAAATTAATCATATTACAGTGATACATGCATACTGATGTTTATAGCAGTTTAATTAATAATAGCTAAATCTTGGAAGTGACCTATATATCTATCAACCAGTGAATGTATAAAGAAAATGTGATATTTACATACAGTAGAGTAGTACTCTGCCATAAAGAAAGATAAACTTGAGTCATTTGTAGGAAAATGGAATCACCTTGAAACCATGTTGCATGAAATAAATTAAACATGCAGTTTAAATATTAAATGATTTCTCTTATATTAGAAATTCAAAATATAAGAACAGAATAAAAGATAGATAGTAGAAAGTAGGGAGATAGATGTTTCTCAAATAGGAAGGGGATCAAGAGATGGAGAGAAAGGAAGGAAAGGAGATGAAAAAAGGAATGAAGATGTGCTATGTACATGGACCAACTCCACACAAGGAATGTAATCATTATATACTGCAAACATGTACTAGTAAAAAATAAAAAAATTACAGTAAAAGGTATTAATTCCCCTCAGACCACTCCCCCACACTTCAAACACACTCATCCCATTGTATTTCCTAATTTTGGAAGCAATTTTGGAAGTCCTCTTTCATGAGCATCTTTCTGAGACATAATTAAAACTACAATGAATGTGGCTGCCAAGTGCCATCCAATGGAAAGGCAGGCTTGTGAAAACATTGCAGTGTGTCTTCAACCACCTTATTCACTGATCTGGCTCTCTGCAACTTCTGGCTCTTTCCCAAATTCAAAATGACCATGAAAGGTAAATATTTTTAGTAAATTCAGGACATTGAGCCAGCCACAACTCTCATGAAAGAGGACCTCCAGAACTGCTGCAGAAAGTGGTAAGAATGATTGGATAAGTGTGTTTGAAGTGAGGGGAGTAGTTTGAGAGGGAGTAATGGCAACGTGTCTTTTGCTGCAGTAATGTTTTAAAAATTTAAATATTCACCAGTCTCACTTCATACTAAGAAAAAAATAATTTGATCAGAATAAGAAGTTGTACCTCAAAGAACAAAATGCCTATTGCCTGCAGCTGAAAGTAGTAACCTTCATTTTTGGGTAGAAACTTCTTAAAATAATTAGCTTATTTTCCCCCCTAAATTCTTTTATTGGTACATTTTAGGTATACAATACATTTACATTTATCATTGGGAACTTGTACCTTTATATAATGTATCTTGGTTCTTATTTTTTCCCCATTCCCTGCCCTCCCTTCACCCCTCCACCCTTCCCTAT
>NW_004624802.1:9692998-9703745 GCF_000247695.1 Heterocephalus glaber | reverse complement strand
AGTGGAATCTCAGCATTGTTTTCATTTGCATCTCTCGAATGACCAGTGATGTTGAACAGTTTTTCATATGTTTATTTTCTATTTCTACTTCTTTGTCTGAGAAATGTCTGTTCATTTCAGATGCCCATTTTTGGATTGGGTCTTTAAATTTGAGGGGGTTCTATTTTTTTTTTTTGAGTTCTTTATATAGTCTAGATAGTAGTCCTTTGTCTGAGGAATAGCTGGTAAATTTTTTCCCACATTGTTGGTTGTCTTTTCACTCTGTTGGTGGTTTCTCTGGCTGTGCAAATGCTTTTATTTATTATTTATTTATTTATTTTTGGCTTTTTGAGGCAGGGTCTCCCTTTGCAGTTCAAACTGACTGTGAACTCACTATGTAGCCCAGGCTGGCCTCAAACTCAAGGTGATACCCCTGCCTCAATCTCCAAATGCTGGGATTAAAGGCATGCAACACCACACCCAACTCTTAGATGCTTTTTAATAAGATGAGCTCTCAGTTGTTGATTTGTGATAGTTCCAGTGTGACCGAGGTTTTGTTCATAATGACTTTTCCTACATCAATGTCTTCAGGAGTTCTACCTAATCTCTCTTATAGCAGATTTAGTGTTTCTGTCTTAAGATTTAGATCTTTGATCCACTTCAATTTTAGCTTACTGCATGGTGAAAGATATGGGTCTAGTTTCAATCTTTGACATATTGAAACCAAGTTTTTCCAGCACCATTTGTTAAAGAGGCTATCTTTCCTCCAGTGAGGGTGTTTGGCTCCTTTGTCAAAGATGAGGTGGCTGAGTATGTTTGGAGTTGTTTCTGCATCTTCTAATCTGTTCCATTGATCCTTTCTTACCAACAAAGAAAAGCCCAGGTCCTGATGGCTTCACTGCTGAATTCTATAAGAAATTTAGAGAAGACCTAATGCCACTATTTCACAAACTCTTTAATGAAATTGAAAGGGAAGCAATATTTCCAAATTCATTCATATAAGTAAGCATTGCCTTGTTTCCAAAAGAAGAGAAGAACGCAAACAAAGAAACAAAAATAAAAAACCCCTACAGGCCATCTTCCTAATGAACATAGAACATAGATGTAAAAATCCTCAATAAGATACTGGCAAACAATGCAGAAGATCATCAAGAAGATCATATACACTGATCAAGTGGGATTCATCCCAGAGATGCAGGGATGGTTCAACATATGCAAACCAATAAATGTAATACACTATATTAACAGAGTCAAGGACAAAAACCATATGATCATCTCAGTAGATGCAGAAAAAGTGTTCACAAAAGTCCAATGCCCACTCACGATAAAAACCCTACAGAAAATTGGAATAGATGGTCTTTATCTCAATATGATAGAAGCCATCTATGAAAAATCAACAGCCAATATCATACTAAATGGTCAAAACCCCAAATCCTTCATGCTGCAATCAGGAACAAGACAAGGATGTACACTATCACCAAGGATGTCCTCCTTCACCACTCTTGTTCAAGATAGCTCTGGAAATATTAGCCACAGCAATGAGACAAGAGGAAGAAATAAAAGGAATAAAGACAGGAAATGAAGAAGTTAAATTGTCATATTTGCTGATGACATGATACTCTAAGTAGAAGACCCCAAAAACTCTACCAAAAGACTTCTAGATTTAATAACCAAATTCAATAGAGTAGCTGGATACAAAGTCAACACCCAAAAATCAATAGCCTTCTTATACATGAATAAGAGACTTATTGAGAAAGGAATTGGGGAAACAACTCCTTTTATAATAGCATCCAAAAAAATGAAATACCTAGGAGTCAATTTAATGAAGAAAGTAAAAGACCTCTACTCTGAAAACTACAGCATTCTGAAAAAAGAGCTCAAAGAAGATGTCAGAAAATGGAAAGACATCCCTTGTTCCTGGGTAGGAAGAGCTGATATAATGAAAGTGGCCATACTTTCAATACTGTTATATAAATTTAATGTAATCCTGATCAAAATTCCAACAGTATATCTTACAGAATTAGAGAAAACAATTCTAAAATTCATTTGGGACCATAAGAGACCTAGAATAACAAAGGCAATTCTAGGCAACAAAGGCAAGGCAGAGGGTATCACAATCCTCAACTTGAAACTATATTACAAAGCTACTGTGATAAAAATAGCACAGTACTGGAAAAGAAATAGCCCTCCATCTGAAATGAACAGACATTTCTCAGACAAAGAAGTAGGAAGAGCAAATAAACATATGAAAAAATGTTCAACATCACTGGTCATTTGAGAGATGCAGATGAAAACAATGCTGAGATTCCACCTCACCCCAGAAAGAATGGCTGCTATCATGAAATCAGCAATAACAAATACCTGTGAAGCTGTGGGGAAAAAGGAACCCTGCTCCACTGCTGGTGGGAGTGTAGACTGGTGCAACCACTATGGAAATCAGTATAGAGGTACCTCAAAGAACTAGGACTGGAAGTCCCATTTGACCCAGGTATTCTCCTGCTGGGCATCTTCCCCAAAGAATTAAAGGATCATACCACAGTGATATACGTGCACCCATGTTCATGGTGGCACAGTTTTTAATAGCTAAAACTTGGAAACAGTCCAGTTGCCCATCAGTTGGAGACAGGTTAAAGAAAATATGGTGTTTCAATAAAATGGGGCACTACTCAGCCATAAAGAATGAGAAATTAGGGACATGTATAGCTAAATGGATGCACATTGAGCCAATACTCTTAAGTGAATTAAATAGGACACACGTGTAAATACTGAATAGTTTCTCTAGTGTGAGAAACTGAAAGTGTAAATAAGGATCAAAATATATAATAGATAATGTGAAATAAAAAGAAAAGGTGCAAAGGGGGAGGGGAAATGGGAGGGGTAGGGGAAAGGAAAGAAGAGAATGCAATTAACATGAGAAAATGAAAAAATGGAAACAAAGTCTTTGTAAATAGAGAGGTGTGGAGGGCTTGAAGGGAAGGGGAATGGGCAAAAATAAGAATCAAGATACATTATGCAAAGGTACAAATCTCCAATGATGAATGTCATTGTATTGTATACCTAAAATGTACCAATAAAATTAATTAAAAAATAGCTGTCTAATTTTATAGTTGAATAAATTGAGTGATTTGTTCAATGTCACACTGTTGAGCTGGGACTGGTGTGCATGACTCTGATACTGACAGTGACAATGATAAAGACAAAAGACCAGCTATTCAGACTTTGGAACCTCTGGAGAGTGAGGGAGGGTAGGGGCTGGGTTTCAAGAACACTTAGGAGAAGGTAGAAGAGGGTGAATCTGGCTGGGGATACACATGGAGATCAGCAGTGTACAGCCACCATCTCTCATTTTCACAGATTGTGCTCAGTGTGGTCAGACTTAGTTCTTTGGCAACTCAACCATTCTGTTGTCTGGCTTATATTCTTTATCTCCAAATAGCAAACCCATTTCTGGAGCTTTTCACCAGCCCAGTTCCAGGCTGTTACAACTTTCTTCTGCTAGGTAGATCCAGGGAGCTAATGCTGCATTGCCTGGGGGTGGCATTTCAGTGTGACTTAAATCTCCTTGGCTGGAGACCTTGTTTGGACTCTTCCTCCAAGTTCACATTCTATGGGAGAACAGCATTAGGATAACAGAATCATAGCATTTTAGAGCTGTAATTCAGACTATGTGAAAGTGAAGCAGAGAAAAAGAGGAGAGGGTATACATTTACAAATGTGGACCATCAAAATATATCCGTGAAGGGCCTAGTTTGTTGGATTGTCATTTTTCCTTTTATTCTATGCAACTCCAATGAAATATACACTTGAGTGGTATTTTAACAATGATAGGTTCTACAGAAAATCAAAATATAATAGTGAATCAGTCAACTAAAAAAGATAGAAGCTTACTTCTCTTTCTGAAGGGGTCTGGGGAGATGGTTCAGGAATATCCCTCTCTTCAGTGTCAGGGACCCAGGTTTTTTCTGTTTTTGCTTGACCAGGTGTAGCCACAACTTTACCTTCCAAGGTGGAGCCCTTGTGTTCTAGGTTGCAGGAGAAAAGGACCAAGAAGAAACAAAGTGTGCTCGTGTTACAGTTTAGATCTGAAATGCACTACCTGCCCCCCCCCCCCGCCCCCCCATTCTCATGTGTTTGGAGGTGGGCTTTTGTGGAAGGTGATTGGATCATGGAGTTGTTTCTCATTGGTGGACTGATAAGTTTGTAGCTAATTGTGATGTTAGAAGGTGGGGCCTAGTTGGAAGAGATGTGTCACTGGGGGGCCGTGCCTTTGGGAGGTGTGTCTCCCTCCCTGCTTCCTCCCTTCACTCTTGCTCCTGGCTGCTATGAGGTTATCAGCTTTACCCTACCATACTGCTTCTATGTTGGAAACAGACAACCATAGACTGAGTCCCCCCAAACTGTGACCCAAATTAAACCTCTCTTCCTTTAAATTGTAGGTGTCAAGTATTTTGTCCTACCAATAGGAAAGCTGACCAACACAACTCCAGTGTTTTCTCCTAAGGATGGTTAATGAAAACCTGACTACCATTTCCTTACATGCTAACACTTCACTGAAATGTAGTTTGGGAAAGCATATAGTTGAAAACCAGGAGTCTTTACAACAATCTCTGTGACATGTACCTTTTTCTGCTTGATTTTTATATTTCTCACTCAGGTGGACATTAATTCCTTTTTATAAACATGAGAAGTAAATATCAAAAAGTTCCCATAGGAAGAGGTGACAGAACATGACCCTAGGTTTTACTATTAATACTACATCTGATCCAATGTATAATATGGCCCCTAATGCTTAGCAAATGCCTAACACATGTAGGTACTCAGTAAATGGTAATTATTTTTATTTCTGCAATTGTGCATAGGATATAATGGAACTCTGCTATTTCTTTGGATTATCTTAGGCTTCCTTTTTTGTTACTAGGATCTCATTTTTTTTGTACTGTGCACCCTTTCTCATTCTGCAGGATTATCGCAACCCTGTGACAAGACCATTTCTCTCTAAGGGAGAAGAGTGCTTCAGTATTTGAATTGCTTGGATCTGCATTGCTTTCTAAAGTGAATTAAGCCAATGGTGAATGAAGGGCAATGGATGCACCCAATTCTTAATAATTGGATGGGTTTTCTCATTTGGGTCTTGTTAGTCAATTCATTGCAGTACAATTAAATCAGAGGAGAAGGGGCATCCAGTTAATGGCCTCTCTTCCAGCCTCCAGCCCCTCTCTTCTGCATTGGAACATTGAGGGATTTTCTTTTTTTTTTTTTTTTTTGCCCCAGGTAGCTAATGTGCAGCAGATTAACAGATTTGTATGAGTTCCATTTCTATGGGACCAAAGGTTATGAGATTATATTTAAAAAAGGTTAGGATTAGTGGTCAAATTATTGAATTAATCAATTGATTAACTTGTGTAAATCTGGCCCTAGAGATGGCTCACAGCAACTGAGTGCTATGCGAACTACACTCTTTGTTTTATCTTCTAAAATTGCCTTTCCCTGAGATTGTGTATGGACACCAATCTAAATATTAATTCTCAGCAACTCATATATATTGTTTGATACTTGTTAATATTTCTGTGGCCATTTAGAGATTATCTGATTGAAAGAAAATTCTTATAGTCTCTATATATTTTAAAAGACATTTTATATGGTCATAACATATTTCTCATCATGATATTTTCTTTTTTCTTTTTCTTTATCTCTTGCAAAAGAAATATAAGTCCAGATTTTTTAGATATAAAGTACATGGATGTACAAAGATGAACTATTTCTTGAATCAAGTCATTTACTACTACCTTCCCAAATACTTTGCAAAGAAGTGTGTTATTTTCAAGTCTCAAATAGTAAAGCGACTTCAAAAGCTTGACACTTTGTTATCATTTGGAACTAAAATGCCCCTCAAAACCATATTATAAAGGCTTGATTGCCAGCCAGTAGTGGCAATTGGAAGGTGAAGTACCCTTTAGGAGCTGGGTTCTCATTGGAGGAGCTAAGTCACTGTGGGTATGTCTTTGAAGGGGATAGTTTGTCCCCAGCCTCTCTCTGCTTCCTGATCACCATGAAGTGAGAAGCTTTTCTCAGCCATTTGCTCTCTGCCATGATGCTCTGTTTTGCCAGAGACAGACACCTAAAGAGATGGAGCTAAGTTACCATGGACAGAAATTTCTGAATCTATGAACTAAAATGAATCTTCTCCTCCTTTTAAATTGTCTTTCTCAGGTATTTTGTCATAGCAACAAAAAGCTGACATGCCACTGCTTTACAAAAGGGGAAATACAAACATGACAGGTTAGTCTCGGTGAAAGGTGGTGCTGAGTTCTGATTAAGATCCTGGAGCTAGTCCAGCCTGTTTGCACTTGAAGCTCAAGTCTTCTACTTGACAGCCAAGTCACCTTAGACAATTTACTTAGTTTTTCTGTTTCAAGTTACTATTTATAAATTAGGGTTGACAATAGTGATATCCAACATGTAGGAATATAAGGATTAAAAATAAACATGTTATCGATTATTCATTCTAATCATTGGTACATTTTAGGTAACAATATAATGCCATTCATCATTGGAAATTTGCACCTTTACATAGTCTCTCTTGGTTCTTATTTTTCACCCTTGCCCAGCCCTCCCTTCAACCCCTCCATTCCTCCCTATTTACAAAGATTTTGTTCCTACTTTTCCATTTTTTTGTATTAATCCCATTCCCTTCTATCCTTTCCCCTAGCCCTCCCACTTCCTTCCCCTTTGCCCCTTTTCTTCCTATTTCACATTACCTATTATACATTTAGTCCTTATTTACACTTTCAGTTTCTCACACCAGAGAAACTATTCAGTATTTATACATGTGTGTCCTATTTATTTCACTTAAGCGAATCGCCTCAATGTACCAATGATTAGAATGAATAATCGATAATGTAAAATAGGAAGAAAAGGTTCAAAGGGGTAGGGGTATTGGGAGGGGCAGGGGAAAGGAAAGAAGGGAAAGGAAAAATGCTGAGAAATGGAAAAAATGGAAATAAAGTCTTTGTAAATAGGGAAGGGTGGAGGGGGTTAAGGGAGGGCTAGGAATGGGGAAAAAATAAGAACCAAGATGCATTATGTAAAGGTACAATTCCCAATGAGAAGTGTAATTGTGTTGTATACCTACAATGTACCAATAAAAGAATTAAAAAAAATAAACACATGTTATATTTAGACAATAATTGACATAGAACAAGGGCTTTCTATAATCATCTAGTCTTCTTTTCTAAGATACTGTTTTTATTTACTTGGCATAAACAACAGCGAAAGACATACAACTCCTTTCCCCAGGACATCATGGCAGAGAGCAAATGGCTGAGGAAAAGCCACTCATCTCATGATGGCCAGAAAGGAGAGAGAGAGCCGGGGGGAGGGGGCTGGGAACAAAATATCCCCTTCAAAGTCACCCCCAAGGTAACTTGAAAGACATCCCTCCAGATGGCCTGATTTACTTGCAGGTTGTGTGTGATTTGTCTCCTAGGATGACTCATGGAGTGGAAGTCAGAGTGGATTGCCTTGAGCCAGGGCATCAGAGTTCAACAGCTCAAGGCTTAAATCTTGGCTCAGCCACCTATAAACTGTGACCTTGGGTGGGTCATTTAACCCTTCTGAGCCATGGTTGCTTTACCAGTGAAGGCTCACTGGGAAGATTAAATGAGGGAAAGTGTGGAAAGTACTTTGCTTATACCTATGGGAAGTGCTCAATAAAAGGTAGCTTTTTACTGTGCTAAATTCTGTAGGGAGATCATCCAAGAGCTTAGAGTAAAGAATGGCTGGACTCTTTTTTTCTCTTTATATCTGTATTTAAAAAAAAAACCCATTTTTTTTCTGAAATAATGTCTCAAAAGCTGTTAATGTTAATTGAATATTAGTTACTTAAATTCAATTATTCAGAGTACTGGAGGCCTTTGACAGATTAGACCAAATTAGAGCTGAAGTACAAGGATATGAACATTTCAATTTATATTATGTGCTGAAATTTCACTGCAGGGTGGTGTCTACACACATAAAATTAAAAGCTACATTCTTCTAATTAGTTTGATGAAATTAATCAAAGAGTTAATTTTCTACTATGTTTTGCACAAAGTAAGGTATAAGTTAATCTATAAACATTTAAATGCGAAAGTCATTAGTGCTGTAATTTGCCCCTTGTTCTGTATAGCACATTTGTACCTGTTATGAAATAGGAACACAACTGTATGTACAGTGCTGCCTTGTAGCTATAACATCCACTTTATTTTGCATAATGTATCACATCAACAAATATTTATTGCATTTTATATGTAGTGTAGCATGAAGAACCTAGAAACTTTAAACTATGCCTTAAAAACTTGCCTTAAATAAATAAATAGCATTTTATTTAAACCCAATTCAAATAATTACCCAATAGTCAAAGTCATTCTGTGATAGGACATAATATGAAAATTGATGGGGAAAGAATTGAGGTCCACCAGGCTGGGAACAAAGCTCTAGCCATCTCCTTTGCCCTTTGCCTCCCTGGGTAACTAGGAGGCTCTGGAATTCTGACATTCCTGCCCCTACAGGAATGTAACCTTTATGGAGAAACCACTTGGTCATTCTCATTGGCTCCCTGTAGGTTGCTGGTCATTTGGGACAGACAGCAGAGGCAAGGGTTTGCTAGTTCATCTAGGCTGTTCATCAATGTCAACTAATGTCAATGATAAGAATAATTTATTATAAGGATGCCATGTACAGAAACCTAATTACTTGCATTAATAGAAACATTATATGCCATGAGGTAAGATTAATAATGTCAACAAGAATGCAAAATGGGTTAAGGGAATTGGAGGAGGGACGGAGGGGGGAGGGAAGAAGAAAGTGAATTAAAAAAAAAGAGAAAGGTACTACAAACATGTACTAAAAGAAAAGAATAATTTATTGAACAATTTCCAGTTTTCAAATTGGTTTTGTTGCAAGTTAATTTATTTCTGGAAATACTTAAATAAAAAATAATTGTGAATAATTAGAAAATATCTTAAATGTAAAAATGTAAAAAATACTCATAATCAAATATTTACTTTATAATACTATTAATATCATGGTATAAATCTTAATGTAAGGACTTTAAAAAAGATGCATGGTATGGGAGAACACCCAGGTGGCACCTTATTGCTCATAATAAGAAGCGCTGAAACAAACACATAGGACCAACTGGTTCCCAGTCCCAACCTTTTCTGTACCCCAGCTCCCTGTTACATGCTGCTTCCCTCACCTTATTATTTCCCACACCAACATTTTCAGTTTGAATACAACTTTCTACCATGACATAATAAAAATAGGAATAATAATTAGTGTGTATGGTTAGAACTCTGTAGAGCACCAAGCACTATGTTAGGATTTCTAACATTCTATCCTCACAACTACTCAATGAGGCAGTTATACCCATTTAGCATTTTTTTAAAAAAAGAGGTGCTGTGAATTGATTAGCTTGTCCAAAGTCATGTATTAAGTCACAGAGTGGGAAAATTAAGTTCATACCCTCCATGTGAAACCTCCTTCCATCTGGATTCTACTTCTATTCTAAAATCCTCTGTGATTGTTAATTATGATGTCACCTTGAATGGATTAAGAAATGCCTAGCAGATTAGTAAAGCACTGTCCTGGGTGTGTCTGTGGATGATTGATGTGCAGGCCAGAAAACTGAGGGAACAAGATTTACCCTAGATATGGATGACACCAATCTACAGGGTCGTAGCCTGGATGGAATAAAAAAGGAAAGAAGGAAGTTTTCCCTTTTGGAAGAACTATAGTCTTTGCCATCACCTTTGGATGTTGGTCTCATTTCTTTAGCCATCCAGCACAGATGCACACTGGCAACTCTACAGTGAACTTCTAGGCCTTCAACCTTGAACTGGTGCTTCATCCTTGGTCAACTCTTGTTCTGTGACTTCCATCTTCTTGGACTAAGTAGCTACTGGATTCTCCAGCTCCCCAGGATGCAGATGGCTATTGTAGACTCTCCAACCTCTAATCCTGTAAACCTACCTAAAAATCCTCTTGCATAATTGTTCATATATTTTCTATTGATTCTATTCCTCTAGAGAATCCTAGCTACTACATCTTCCACTCTGGCACAATATTCTTAGTGTTCTCCAAATGCTCCAACAGGATTCTGTGTACAATCATTGTATACGATCTTGTTAAGTCTCATCTTCATTCATTCATGCATACATCCATTCATTTAATATTTATTGTATGCCAAAGTCACTGTGCTAGGTGCTTCTGTGAATCATTTCCCAGCTTATGCGGACTGCTTCTTGATTGTCAGAGCAGATCATCTGCTGCATCTCTGTCTCCCAGCTTGCTTGCAAATCATTGATTGGGAAATAATGATGGCATTGTCTTTTTAAGGAATATTTGAACATGTGTGATAACCTTTGTTATCATGACTATATATAATAACTATAATGTGTATTATAATGAGGTACCACTGGCATGTAATGCCAAGAGGCCTGGAATACTAAATATCACACAAAGCATGGGATAGCCCTGCACAATGGAGATGTCTTACACAAAATAGCAATGTTTCTTTCTTCCAGAAGTCCTGCTACAAATGGGATTCAGGACAAAAATTTTCCTTTATTAAAAATTGTGTCTTTATTAAGTCTGTTTCCTATCAAGAAATCGTTGGTTGGCTGTAATGATGATATTCTACTGATTAAACAAAAAAATTTAAGTAACAATTTTCAGAGAGACACTCTTTTTATTTTATTAATTTTATTGATAAATTATTTTTTCTTTT
>NW_004624802.1:9674877-9688697 GCF_000247695.1 Heterocephalus glaber | reverse complement strand
TCTGAGAAATTATTTCTGATTTCATTTTTTCCAGATTCCCTTTTGTTACCAGTTCAGTGGGTCCAGGTGGTTGAATATCAGAGGGTTCCATCTCATTTCCCTTTGGGGTTGTTGTAGGTGATCTGGAAGTCTGGTTTGAGACTTATTTATGTGTTTTCTCATTTCACCTGTGGGTGCAGGGGGGTGCTGTTGGTGCTCATGGGGATCACCTCCTCTGAGCTGGGAGAGGTGGTACAGGGGCCGGGAGCAGCAGTATGGATGGTGGCCCAGAAGCCCATTCCTCTGGGCCGAGAGCAGTGTGACAGAAGGCATCCCAAAATCCCTTTCTTCTGGGCTGGGGGCAGTGGGAGGGATGGTGGCTGGGAAGCCCCTTCCTCTGGACCAGGAGCAGTGGGATGGCTGCTCAGAAGCCCCTAACTCTGGGCCGGGAACAGCGGGACCCAGAACCATGGTCTGGTGGTCTGGTGTCCTCTGTGTCTTTGTATTGTGGAACCAGGTGGCTGTACAGAGCAGTGGGGGGTGGGGGCGGTGTCCAGTGGATTGCTGCCAGGGTGCAGGCTGATTTGGGGTGTTCTGTGCAACTTGCGACCTCGGTAGGGCGTCCACAGACCTGGCTGTCTGCGGTGAGCTGATTTGGCATGTTCCCTGTGACTCACTACCTCGGTATGGCATCCCTGGGAGGTCTGATTTTTTAAGTTCTTTATATATTCTAGGTAACAGTCCTTTGTCTGAGGAACAGCTGGTGAAAATTTTTTCCCACATTATGGGTTGTCTCTTCACACTGTTGATGGTTCCTCTTGCTATGCAGAAGCTTTTTAGTAAGAAGAGATCCCACTTGCTGATTGTTTGTGCTAGTTCAAGAGCAACAGGTTTTGTTCATAAAATCTTTTCCTACACCGATGTCTTCAAGAGTTCTACCTAACCTCTGTTCAAGCTGGTTCAGCATTTCTGTTTTAATATTTAGATCTTTAATCCATTTCGACTTGAGTTTAGTGAGTGGTGAGAAATGTAGGTCTAGTTTTAATCTTTGGCAAGTTGAAACCCAATTTTTCCAGCACCATTTATGAAAGAGGCTATCTTTCCTCCAGTGAGGGTGTTTGACTCCTTTGTCAAAGATGAGGTGGCTGAGTGTGTCTGGAGTTTTTTCTGCATCTTCTAATCTGTTCCACTGGTCCTCAGGTCTGTTTGCCAGTACCATGCTGTTTTTATCACAGTAGCTTTGTAGTATAGTTTCAAGTTGAGGATTGTGATAACCCCTATCTTGTCTTTATTGCCTAGTATTGCTTTTGGTATTCTAGGTCTCTTCTTGTTCCAAATGAATTTTTGGATCATTTTCTCCAGGTCTATGAAGTATGCTGCTGGACATTTATAAGGACTGTCTCCAGTGTGGAGTTATTTGTGCAATATAAAGAACTGAAGTAAAGGTTTTTCCACAGTAGGGACATACGTAAGATTTCTCTCCAGTATGAATTCTCCCATGTACTTTAATGTACATGGAACTTTTGAAGGCTTTCCCACATTGTTTATATTCATAAGGTTTCTCTCTACTGTAAGTTCTTTTATATTTCTGCAAACTACTAGTTCTTCTGAAAGCTCTTTTACATTCCCTACATTCATATGGTTTCTCTACAGTATGAATTATTCTGCACAGTTGAAGGGAAGTGCAACATGCAAATGTTTTTCCACTTTCCTGATACACATAAGACTTCTCACCAGTGTGCATTCTTTTATGTACATGAAGAACACCTGAGGACCTGAAGGCCTTCCCACATTCTTTACATTCATAAGGTTTCCCTCCAGTGTAAATTCTTTCCTGCAGTTGAAGGGAAATACAACATGCAAATATTTTTCCACATTCCTTGCATACATATGGCTTCTTACCAGTATGAGTTCTTTCATATACATGAAGAGCATAGAAGTGACTGAGGGCTTTCCCACATTGCTTACACACACAGGGTTCATTTCCAGTGTGAATTTTTTCATGTTTTTTTAGGTAACTGGAATATCTGAAGGCTTTCTCACATTGCTCACATTCATGTGATTTCTCTCCAGTGTTTGTTTTTTCAAACTTCTGAAAGGACTGGGGAAGGGCTAAGGGTTCTTCATGTTGCTTGTATTTATATGGCTTCTCTACATGTTCTTGATTCTCATATGGTTTGTATGCAGTGTAAGGCCTGAGGGGCACATTTTGGGGTGAATGGCCAATGAGGACTTCCATGCACACGTGGCTTCCACATGGATGTAGTCCAGCTTTCTTATTTAAAGTCTGATCTGGAGACTGAAGAGTCAGAGATCTGAAGATTTTTCCACACTGTCTACCTTCCTCTTTATATTCACTCTCCACAATCTGAGTTAGAGACCAAGTTCCTGAAGGTTTCCTGCATCACAGCTCTGTAGAGGTTCTTCTGGGAAAGATTCAGGAAAGCCCATGCCTCCTGGGTGAAGTTCATAGCCACATCCTCAAAGGTCACTGACTCCATTTCTGGTGCAGGATCTCCGGGGCTTCACACAGCATGCTGGTGGAGCCAAGGGACCTCAACTAGCGAATGCGGATCAAAGATGCTGTGAGCTGGGGAGGCTCCTCCATCTTGGTTCTTATTTTTTCCTCATTCTCTTGCCCTCCCTTCAACCCCTTCAACCCCTCCAACCTTCCCTATTTACAAAGACTTTGTTTCCATTTTTTCATTTTCTCATATTAATTCCCTTCCCTTCTTTCCTTTCCCCAATCCCTTCCACTTCCCCTTCCCCTTTGGACCTTTTTCTCCCATTTCACATTATCTGTTATGCCTTTTGATCATTATTTACACTTTCAGTTTCTCACACTAGAGACATTGTGTTTGTATTTACACATGTGTGGCTTATTTATTTCACTTATCACCTCAATGTGCATCCATTTAGCTATAAATGTCTCTAATTTCTCAATTTTTTATGGCTGAGTAGTACTCTATTTTATAAAAAAACCACATTTTATTTACCCAGTCTCCACTTGATGGACAACTGGGCTATTTCCAAATTTTAGCTATTGCAAACTGTGCTGCTATGACCATGGGTGCACATATATCGCTGTTGTATGATGCTTTTAATTCTTTTGGGAAGATACCCAGTAGGAAAATAGGTGGATCAAATGGGACCTGTAATCCTAGTTCTTTGAGGATCTCCATACTGAGTTCCATAGTGGTTGCACCAGTCTACACTCCCACCAGCAGTGGAGAAAGTTTCCTTTCTCCCCACATCCCCACATGCATTTGTTGATTTCATGATAGCAGCCATTCTTTCTGGGCCGAGGTGAAATCTCAGCATTGTTTTCAGTTGCATCTCTTGAATAACCAGTGATGTTGAACATTTTTTCATGTTTATTTGCTATTCCTACATCTTTGTCTAAGGAATGTTCATTTCAGATGCCCATTTTTGGGTTGGGTCTTTAGATTTGGGAGGTCTAATTTTTTTTAAAGTTCTTTATATACTCTAGATAGTAGACCTTTGTCTGAGGAAGAGCTGGTAAAAAGTTTTCCCACATTATGGGTTGTCTCTTCACATGGTTGGTGGTTTCTCTTGCTGTGCAGAAGCTTTTTAATAAGAAGAGATCCCACTTGATCTCTTTGTGCTAGTTCACATGCAACTGAGGTTTTGTTCATGAAATCTTTTCCTATGCCAATGCCTTCAAGAGTTCTACCTAACCTCTGAATCCAATTTTTCCAGCACCATTTATTAAAGAGGCTATCTTTCCTCCAGTGAATGTGTTTGGTTCCTTTGTTGAAGATGAAGTGGCTGAGTGTGTCTGGAGTTGTTTCTGCATCTTCTAATCTGTTCCACTGGTCCTCGGGTCTGTTTCTTTGCCAGTGCCAGGCTTTTTTTTTTTTTTTTTTTTTTAATCACAGTAGCTTTGTAATATAGTTTCAAGTTGAGGATTGTGATAAACCCTACCTTGTCTTTGTTGCCTAGAATTGATTTTGCTATTCAAGGTCTCTTCTGGTTCCAA
Source organism: Heterocephalus glaber (assembly GCF_000247695.1). The sequence continues at coordinate 9,684,718 of NW_004624802.1, read as the reverse complement.
ATTGATTTTTGGATTGTTTTCTCAAGGTCTGTGAAGTATGCTGTTGGAATTTCAATTGGGATTACAGTGAATCTATAAAGCAATTTTGGAAGTATGGCCATTTTCACTATGTTGATTGTTCCTACCCAGGAGCAAGGGATGTCTTTCAATTTTATGATCTCCTCTTTGATCTCTTTTTTCAGAGTGCTATAGTTTTCAGAGTAGAGGTCTTTGATTTCTTTCATTAGATTGATTCCTATTTCATGTTTTTGGCTGCTATTGTGAAAGGAGTTGTTTCTCCAGTTCCTCTCTCAGTGAGTCTGTTGTTCGTGTACAGGAAGGCTATTAGTTTTTATGTTTTGACCTGTATCCAACTACTTTACTGAATTTGGTTATTAAGTCTAGAAGACTTTTGGTGGAGTTCTTGGAGTTTTCTATATAGAGTATTATGTCATCTGCAAATAATGACTATTTAACTTCTTCATTTCCTATCTTTATTCCTTTTATTTCTTTCTCTTGGCTAATTGCTGTGGCTAATGTTTCCAAAACTATATTGACAGTAGTTGTGATAGTGGACATCCGTGTTTTGTTCCTGATTTTAGTGTGAAGGATTTCAGTTTTTGACCATTTCTATGATATTGGCCGTTGGTTTTTCATAGATGGCTTCTATCAGTTTGAGGTAGAGACCATCTATTCCAATTTTCTGTAGGGTTTTTTTTTTTTTAAATCGTGAATGGGTGTTATATTTTGTTGAATGCTTTTTCTGCATCTATTGAGATGATCATATGATTTTTGTCCTTGGCTCTGTCAATAAAGTGTATTACATTTATTGATTTGCATATGTTGAACCATCCCTGCATCTCTGGGATGAATCCCAGTTGGTCAGGGTGTATGATCTTCTTGATAGATCTTCTGCATTCTGTTTGCCAATACTTATTGAGGATTTTTTGTGTCTATGTTCATTAGAGAGACTGGCTTATAGTTATCTTTTTTGATTGGGTCTTTCTCTGCTTTTGGAATCAAGGTAATGCTTGCTTCCCAGAATGAATTTGCAAGTATTGCTTCCCTTTTAATTTCATTGAAGAGTTTAAAGAGTAGTGGCAATATTTCTTCTCTAAATGTCTTGTAGAATTTAGCAGTGAGGCCACTGTTGCCCGGGCTCTTCTTCATTGGCAATTTTTGAATTATGTTTTCAATTTTGTTGATTGATATTGGGTTGTTTAGAATTTTTAGGTCTTCTTTGTTCAACTTTGGTAATTCACATGTATCTAGTAATCCGTCTATTTCTTCTGTGTTTTCCATCTTATTGGCATAGAAGTTCTCAAAGTAGGTATTGATGATTGTCTGGATCTTCAGAGAGACACTCTTTAATGCAGACATTGAATATGACAATTTCTTAGATTGATTTAGATTAAAGAATATTATGTTTTGTGAAACAAATAGCCCTTTTCTCACCCATATGTGAAAACTTGAGGTTTTAGGAGTATCTAAACTCTTTCCTTGATTCATTAAACATTCAGCCCAAATAATCCTATGAATCATTTAAAAAGCTTTTGGGATTCACTGCTCTTACTAGAATCACATGTTGTTCTGTTACCACCAGACCATCAACCAGGACCATGACTCCAAGAATCATATATTTTAAACAAATTAACAACATAAAAATGTACTTAAGAGAAACTTTATCTCCATCTGTAATGTAAATTTTCTGTTTTTATTTGGTTATCAAGTATCTAGTCTACTTTCTTATTTCTGGAGATGCCCTTGTTAGGTATAATCTTGGTGGGATGGAGGATTTCTATAGCACCACTGGATTCTCATGGCATGAGCACATGATTTAGGATTGAATAATCAGATCCTGTGGCCCAGGATCTTTACTCTCAAGTGAGTGACTAAAACATAGGAGAGCAGCTAAAATTTATTTCTGCAAATAGAAAACACTGTCTTATGTTAATAGTGATAGTGATCTTTAACATGAGTGAGAGTACCCTAGCTGACTATTCTTGCTCAAAGATACTGTTTCCCTTGTTACCCATTCTTTCAGAACTTTTTGTGTTACCACAGTGGCATCTGGCAGATATACCAATATCCATTTTTCTTTTTAGAAATAGAGCCTGTATTGGGGTTCTCGAGAGGAACAGACTCAATATAAAATATATGTATAATTATACAAAAGGTTTAATTAGATAGGCTTACAGGATCAGAAGTGGAAAAGTCACAATGGTAATCTGGGTGATCAGAGGTGGAAAAATCCAAAATGGCTATCTAGTCATTGGAGAGTTGGAGGATCCAGTCAATTGAAGGTGAAAGGCCTGGAAACTCACTGAAGAGTCACTGGTGTGAGTTAGTGTCAGAAGGCTGAAGAATCTGCATTGGAAAGATGAAGAGTCTGCTCTGGAAGGGCAGAGCAACTGGAGACCAACATCCAAAGGCAATGGGGAAGATAAAGGTGTCTCTAAAAAGGGAACACTTCCAACCCTTTTATTCCATCCCAGCTATAAGCCTATTGGTTGGTGCCACCCATATCTGGGGTGGATCTTCTTCCCTCGGTTTTCTGGTCTACATGTCAGTCATCCACAGACACCCAGCACTTCCCTAATTTGCTACACAGTCCTTACTCAAATTAAATTGACATATCACAATTAATGATCACAGGCTGCATATACCACAAGTGTTGGTTTGGCCTTTAGCTGCCTAGGTAGACATTAGATTTTTCTGACTTCCCTTGTGACTAATTTTGGCCAGTCAGCAGTAAGTATGAGTGATGTGCATAAATTTCCGATCACATATTTGAAAAGAAGTTGTTTATTCTTTACTTCATCTTTCTGTTTTCCACAGACTGAAGCCTGGATGTGGTGCTGGCAATTAAACCTTGTAGATGATGACAATATCTTAGACAATGGGAAAACAGTAAGAAGTAACTCTGGTAAAAGAGCCCACATGGAGAGCCCTTCTGCTCCTTTTTTTTTCCACATGAGAGAGAAACAAATCTTTTATTTTATTTAATTCACTAATATTTGGCCTTTGTAAAAGATACAGAATCCATATTCTAATTAGTTTTGTAGGGACAAATGAGCCCCCTGAACAGGGTTAGATATGGGACTGGGGCCTTTAAGAAGTAGAGGATATATGGCCTCTGGGTCACAGCAAACAACCAAGCAGACAGCCTGCAGTTTCATGTTTGTGTCTGTACAGCATCAGTGCTATCAAAATGCAGATAATGATGGTCCCACAGAGAGAACCTACCATGGAGCTACCAGCCTCTTCCCACCACAGATACTAGATCATCCTTCCTTGACCAACATCACCTGCCCTTCAGGTCACCTCTATTCAGCAAGAAGCAGCCAGAGCAATCATTCCCTTATCCCCCAGGCTACAGAAGTAGGATGATCTACTCAAAGGGGGGAATGTAGGGGCACATTAGAGGGAAACAGGGAAAAACACTCAGCAAAACTTGATGACTAACACTGTAAAATCGTCACAAACTTATCTATAGTTGAAAATTGTAAAATCATCACATGCTTATTGTGTACCATGTGCTTGAGAAAATGTGCCCTTCTCTATCCTTATGAAAGTGTTACTCACATTTACTGTATACTGACCTTGCCCCCTTCCCAGAAAAAAAGCCAAGACCCTGATTGGCTTAGACCACACCCATCAGTGAAACAGCTATTTTTAGAAACCAGCTTACCATTATAAGTATGAAGTACACCTCAAACTCACTGGGCATCCCGAGTGAGATGCCCCTGTCTTGCAGATCACTCTGCTGCTAAGATAGCTCTTCTGCTTTCTCTGCATTTGCCACACTTTAAATAAACTTTCACTCTGCACTATATCAGTCTTGAATTCCCAATTTTCTGCTAAAAGCCCCACTTCTTCATTCTTTGCTAGAGTGAGGGCAAGGACCAGAAGAGATGGAGGGTTGTTATGGGGGACCCCTACCCTGAGACCCCCCCAACAGACACAACAGTATAGTATCTACTTCTCCAACCTCCTGTTGTTGAACTCTCAGGAACTTTCCAACAAATTTCTTTTTTGTTTGAAATGGTCAGAAACTATTTCTGTGTTTATAACTGTTAATGGAGTATTTTAAGTAAGTACACCAAAAAAAAAAAAAAAAAGTGAAATAAACTCATGAAGACAAGTGAAAAGCAGTGGCTCACAATTGCAGTCTGGAAAATTATGTATTTTTACTCTCAGTAGTGGAACAGCTGATTGAACTAAGTTGTGGTATAGTTTAGTGCTCAGATCTTTTGCCTGCAAAGGGAGAGACATTATTGCATAAGACACAATAAGAAAACTTGAGGATAGTGGAGTATTTTGATACTTTTTGCAAGCTTTAGTAGGGTCTTACTAAAGGGTCATGCTTAGCCTGAAATTGAAAAGAGAGGGAAAAAAATCCTGAAACTGTGTAAAGAGAGATCTTTTATGTAGTAGTCTATTATCCGAAGTGATTTAAGCCTAGCTTGGTTAAGAAATCTTTTTCTCAAGCCAAAGTTAGTGCAAGCAGAATCCAGGGAGAAAAAGACCCAGTGGATGGTAAGGGTAGAGGTGTTAGAAGCACAATTCCTCCAGAGTCCTTTCAGGGACCTCCTGATATACACTCTGATGAGAGCAGAAGGAGTGACTAGATTGCTAGAAGAGAAACATTTTTAGCTTTACATTCAGTGTCTATAACTTGACAAGATTCTGTCTTGGTTACTAGTTACATTGGCTGGTTCTGGGGTAAGCATGGGATTCACACAATGACAGTTAAGATGGAGCCACTTGAAATTCTGTGGGTGATACCTAGAAAGTTGCTCTCTGCCACTTTAGCTTCAGTGAGGAAGCAGGTAGTTCTGAGTTATTGTGAGAATGAGGGAGGTAGGGTTAGGATGAAACTGATCCTATGAGAAGTAGAGAAGAGAGATGGAAAAAGTGAGGTGTTTCTAAATTATATTAACCTGCTATATACAAAGGTGAGGCTAAAGCCTACTTTATCTCTGGATTTTTCAGTTAAGTGAGGTAATACTTTTTTTTGGTATTTAGTCCAGACAAATGAATTTTCTGTTAGTTGCAACAGAAAATACAAGCGATAAATCTTTTTCTCAATCACTTAATTTAGAAGCTTGACTTTTTAATGTTTGAGATTCTGTAGGGTCTATAGCAATGTTACCTAAACTGGCTTATGATAAGTCTTGTCAATGAGAGACTCTTCTAAGTGCTGAATATTTTACACTAATCCAACCCCTCTTCCTAAGAACTCAGTATCATCTTGACCTTTTTTTTTTTTTTTGGTACTGGGAATCAAACTCAGGACCTCTTGCTTGCCAGGCAGGTGCTGTGCCGCTGAGCTGCACCCCCGGCCCAGTATTATATTAATTAAGATCTGAGTGGTCTTTATCTCGAAAACCCCAGTCAGACTGGGAATGGTGGTGCATATCCCTAATCCTGGCATTTAGAGAGGCTAAACCAGGTGGATTATGAGTTTGAGACCAGCCTGGCCAAGTTAGTGAGACCCTGTCTCAAACAAGACAAAACATAACTTTCCTTCTGGATGGCATTTTGCTGGCGTGTTGGCATACACCTGTAATCCCAACACTTTGGAAGCTGAGGCAGGAGGATTACAAATTCAAGCCCAGCCTAGGTGACATAATGAAACTTTATAACCAACAAACCAACCAACAACCAACTAACCAACCAACCACCACCAAAACCCAGGCACCTTATCTTTCGCCTTTATAGTCACCCACTCAACTCTGTCAGTCACATTCTAACTTAAGGTGCTTCCTGCGGCAGTATACTTCCCAAAGTTTTGGAACAAACTTTCCATTTGTAATGAGAATTTATGTTCCCATTTGTTTCAGTAGCCCTTAGTGAAGTCATCATAACTATCACCATACTTAATGTTTCTCTCATCTTGGGAAAAAATTTGGTGCTAAAAATTGTTCTTGTATAAATATCATAAATTGGTATGCATCTTTCTCAGAGGACAAAGTTTATGTTATTGCACCAAATGACATTCATTATACTTGCAAAACTGCTGTGAAAAATCTTGTTCCAGAAATGGTTCTGCATTTCTTTTTAACAGATTGGTAAAGATGAGTGAGAAACCCGCTTCATTCAGTAACATTTTAATGGGAGAACTGAATTATAACTAGAGTTCACTATAGGCAACCATTTTTGTCTGCAGAGACTGTAAAGGCCACTGGATCATTTCTTCAAGCAAACATCTTGTCTGAGGGGGAAACTCTACATGTACTTACAGGATGAGTGATCCAAATCTGCTTTCTCATATAAAAAAATCAACTCACAGAGGACTAAGCCAAGAACTGTAATACTTGAATATAGTGTAAGGTTATTTTGAGTAGTGAACTAAGGCTGGAGCAACCTCTGACTCAACTCAAGATCTTTGGTCAGTTCTGAAATTTCTACCTCAGTGCTTATTTTTAAAGAACCTAAAAGGTGGCCTAATCTAAAGAAGAGAATTATCCCCAAATGCAACAAGTGTCTATTGCACTAGTGAAAATCATCTGGTAGTGGAGGTAGTATACTGTCCTAATCCCTAAGAAATAAAGGATGCACCACTGATGCTGTCTGAGCTCCTGCCAAGCTCAACAAAGTTAGTGTTTACCCAGTGATTTTAAAATGACTTAATGAGAATATGTTTTGGAGTAAGTCATCCTGTACGCAGAAAGGAAATGCATTTTGCTTTGACACTTCTTCTTCTGCTCAGGAATTATGAGCTGTGCCCTAGGCTATCAAACATCAGTGCTCAGAATTATTCACAAAGGGTTTATGGTTCAAGTGGTAAATCTAGGCATTTGCAAAATGTTGACCCAAGTGAGTCAGCACAGAAAGCTTGATCTTTCAGTTTGATGAAAATGTAATTTTATGGATGTCAAGTTGAAGTTCAAAAGTGACATATCGTGTCACACAGATAAATAGTTTTGCCAAAAGCAATGCCATAATTCATAAGCATTTGTCAGGCCACTGGTAACTATCAGGCTGATTAAGTGAAGTGCTTACTAATAAATGCAGTCTTTACCCAATATTTTACATTAGTCTTTCCTGAATAATAAAAATGGCCCTATTTAAGAACTGAAATTAGTACTGCAAGCTAATACCCAGCATAAAAAGTATTGCACATGTAGTTCTTTTGCCCTCACAAAGATTGATTTTAGAATAATTTCATATATTAAAATGTGAATATGTAATATTATTTCCCCCCTTAGCTTCCCGTAGACCAACTGGATGACAATACTGGCATACTGGATCTAAAAGAAAAAGTAAAAACAAAAATAAATAAATAAATAAATAAATAAATAAATAAAATAGCTATTGTTCTTGAAATGTGTTAGTGCTGAGAAAGAAATAGACTTGGAAAGAAATAACTTTCTTTACATTCTGGGTTGGTCTGGCTTTTCTGCATATCTTCCATGGTCCCCTAACCCCACGGACACTTCACCTGGCTCTCTCTGTTCTCAGGCCCTTGATCTTTCCTTCAGATTTTACATGGTTGTGGCTCTGGATGGGCCTGCTTTCTTGCTCTTCTGATGGAAGGGCTGCTCCCTTCTTAGCACTCTCCTAGGTTTTGCCTCTTGAGAACATCTCTAACTTGGAGGGGAGAATCTTTTTTTCTCTTTTCCATCTTTTCTCTTGTAACCTAATTATGCTTATTTTATTTTGCTTTTAAAATTCTTAAATTTTAAACTTTCATATATATTTGTTTGATACAAAGTGATGTTATGACTAATGAATAGTATGCAGAATAATTAAACCAAGGTAATTAACATATCCATCATATGAAATATGTGGTGTGATAAAAAATGATAAACGTTTAAAATGCGTACAGTAAAGGACGTATTGCTAATCTCCACCAAAACCTTTCCCCTGGCTTCAAATATGTTTATCCCATTATTCTTGCTACTTTCTAAAGTGCTACTGGAAGTCCTTTTTGTGAGTGTCATCAGTTGCACTGTCTTGGCTGCCTTTATGTCCTCAGTCAATTAAAAATGTTTATCTGTCATGGTCATATTGACTTTGGGGAAGAGTCAAAGATGCATCTCACCAGATCTGGTGAATAAGGAGGATAAGGACACATCATAATGTTTGTATTTGATAGAAATTGCTGTAAACATTTTGATGCAGTTCAGGATACTGAGGTGGTGAAAAGATACGAAAGATGGGGAATATTTTGAGAAAGATCAATGACAATGTGTCTTTCACTGTAACAAATTTTTAAACATTCATATACATTTTGATCACACCTTGTATTTTTTGTGGTGAGATGACTGGAAATTTATTCTCTTAGTGATTTTGACATGTACTATATTATTTATTTATTCACTATATTGCCGAGCAGTATACCTCAAAGGAAAAAATCCCAAACTTACTCCTTCCATCTAAATGAGGCTTTGTATCCTTTCACTATCATCTCCTCATTCCTCCCATTGCCTCGCCTCTGGTAACCACCATTTTACTTCCTACTTCTATGAGTTTGATTGTTTTAAATTTGACACACTGTATAAGTAAGAAGATACAGTATTTGGTTTTCTGTATCTAGTTTATTTCACTTAGCATATAGGCTGAAGAGCATGCTATTGTGTAAGCATTACATTTTCTTTATTCAGTCAGCAGTTAATGGACATGTACATTGATTCCACAGCTTGACTGCTGTGAATAGTGCGGCAATGGACATGGGCATACAGATATCTCTCAGTCATACTTATTTCAAATCTTTTGGGTAAATATCCAAAAGAGAGATTGCTGGATCATATAGTACTTCTGTTTTTAGTTTTTAAATGAACTTCCACCATTGAGAACATTTGTTATTGTTTGCCTTTTTGATAATATCTGGTCATTTAAATGGATCATATGTTTAACTTTTTAATCCATTTTAATTAATTATTGTATATGATATGAAATAATTGTTTACTTTCACTCTTCTGCATATAGATATGCAGTTTTCCTAATACAATTTATTGAAGAGACTGTCCTTTTCCTAATGTGTATACTTGGGAATTTTGTAAAAAAATCAATTGACTATGTATTATGTAAAGGTACAAATTTCCAATGATGAATGTCATTATATTGTATATCTAAAATGTAGCAATAAAATTAATAAGAAAATCAATTCAGTGAGCTGATTTTCATGCTAATATCATGATATTTTCATTACTATCACTTTGTAGTATAGTTTGAAATATGAGCAAAATAGTGTGATGACTCCAGCTTTGTTCTTTTTGCTCATCATTTCCTTGGCTATTCAGGAGTTTTTGTGGTTCCATATGAATTTTAAGATTATTTTTCTATTTCTGTGAAAAGTCCATTTTGATAGGGAGCACATGGAATCTGTAGATCACTTTGTAGAGTGGGCATTTTAACAATATTAAATCTTCTGGTCAACCATCATGGAATATCCTTTCGTTTATTTGTGTTTTCTTCAGTTTCTTTCAATAATATTTTGTAGTTTTCAATGTACAGGTCTTTTATCTCCTTGGTTAAATTTATTTCTAAGTATTTTAGTTTTTTGTAGCTATTTTAAATAAAATTGTTCTCCTTATTTTTTTCTCCCAATAGTTCACTGCTAGTGTGTAGAAATGCTATTCATGGAATAAATATGAGAAAAGGAAAAAATGGAAACAAAGTCTTTGTAAATAGAGAAGGGTAGAAGGGTTGAAAGGAGGGCAGGGGAATAGGGAAAAAAATACCCAAAATATATGATGTAAAGGTACAAATTCCCAATAATAAATGCCTGCATATTGTATACCTAAAATGTATCAATAAAATTAATGAATGAAAAAAATGCTACTCGTTTTTTTTCTTAAGTTCTTTTATTGGTACATTTTAGGTATACAGTTCATTTACATTTATCATTGGG
>NW_004624802.1:9620424-9639574 GCF_000247695.1 Heterocephalus glaber | reverse complement strand
AAAAGTTTTAAAAGCCTTGTCATGACTTTTTCTTTTTGTTGGATTCTCCCCCTTTGCATTTAATTTGTCACACCCAATGGATTCATTCTGCTAGGTTTCCTGGGGTTGTGATCCTCATTGTCTTTTCCTAGGGATATTGTCTAAAATTTTTTGGAGTGCCAGTTTGATATTCATGAAGTTCCTGAGGTGCTTTCGTTCTTAATGTTATTTCCTGTGCTATCTGCAATTTATTCAGGAAGTTTTTGGTTGTGCCTATGGCTTCAAGTGTTTCACTTATGTTACCTTCCAGAAGTTTCAAAGTTTCTGTTTTCATATTTAGGTCAGTATTCCATCTTCATTTGATTTTGGTACAGGGTGAGAGGGATGTAGTTTCAATCTTATGCAAATAGATATCCAGTTTTCCTGTCACCATTTGTTAAAGAGGCTATTTTTTCTTCAGTGTATGTTTTGCCTTTTTTGGGGTCAAAATTCAAATAGCTGAAGGTGAATGGTGTCATTTCTGTGTCTTCTGTTCTACTCCTTTGGTCTAAAATGTCTGTTTTTGTGGCAGTACCATGTTGTTACTATAGCTTTGTAGTATAATTTGAAACCTAGTATTGTGATTCCTTTTGCTGTATTCTCTTTGATCAAGATTATTTTGGCTATTATGGGTCTTTTCTAATTCCATATAAATTTTAGGTTTTTTTTATAGTTTTGTGAAGAATATTGTTGATATTTTAATAGATACTGTTTTATAATTTTGGTAATATTGCCACTTTCATAATATTGATCCTCCCATCCAAGAACAAAGGATGTCTTTCTATTTTCTAGTGCCTTTTTCAGTGTCTTTTTTCAGAATTTTATAATTTTCATTATAAAGGTCTTTCACCCTCTTTGGTTATGTTGTTTCCTACGTATTTACATTTACTAAAAGCTATTGTGGATGAAATTGTTTTTCTGACTTCTTTCTCACAGGGTTCATTATTGATGTGCGGGAACAATGTTGACCTTTGTGTGTTGATTTTGTATCCTGATGCATTTTCTCTATCTATTCATCTATTGATAGGCACCTAGAATGGCTCCATATCTTGGCTGTTGTAAATTGTGCACAATAAACATATATGTGCAGATATCTCTATAGCATATAGAGATATATATACTGACTTATTTGCTTTGTATATACAATGAAGAGTGGGACAGCTAAGCCACAAGGTAGTTGTATTAGTTTTTTGAGACTCTTCCATAGTGATTTTAACAGTGGCTATAATAATTTACATTCCCATAAACAGTGTTTCTTTTACCCTGCATACTTGCAGCATTTATTGTTTTTTGTTTGTTTGTTTTTGTATTCTTGATGATACCATTCTAATGGGAGTAAGATGGAACCTCAATGTAGTTTTGTTTTGTATTTCCATTATGGAAAGAGATGAACATTTTTTCACATAATCATTGACGATTATACTTCTGAGAAGTGTCTGTTCAGTTCATTTGTCCATTTGTTGATTGGATTGATCTTTTAGTTACTTTTTTGAGTTTTTAAAATATATTTTCAACAGTAATGCTATCAGAATAGTAGCTGGAAAATACATATTTTTTCATCTTGTAGGCTGTCTCTTTACTGTGCAGAAGCTTTTACATTTGCTGCAATACCATTTGTTTATTCTTGCTATTATTTCTTGACCTATTGGAGTCCTATTCAGGAGCTCATTGCCCATGCTTATACTTTGAAGTGTTTCCCTTATGTTTCCTTCTAGCAATTTCAAAATTTTGGGTCTTCCATGATGATATTATATCCATTTGGAGCTGATTTTGTACAAAGAGATAGGGATCTAGTTTTAGTCTTCTACATAGGATACCAAGTTTTCCAAGCATCATTTGTGCTGACTAAAAATTCTGGTTCATTATTTTTTCAAGCTAAGTTTGCAGAGGATATCAACCAAGATGAATACACTTACTTGCAATCTGACAAAAGTGGTGAAACATAGGAAAAACAATCATTTTAGGTTAAAATGTATGAATTTTGAGTGCTAGTGATGCAGAAGTCAGAACCCCAGGACACATTCTGGAAAGAATGATAATCCATTGTGGCTAGATCCTAGTAGGGAGAAGGGTGTGGATGAGGGCTTTGAACATGAGGTCGATGGTAGGCAATGTGAACTCTGATTATTTCTAAGTAGAGGAAAGGTTTGACTTTAACTTCCCATAGCAGGAATCTGACATCAGTTTGAGAATAGATTAATATGTCCTATCTTATTTTCTCTGCCTCTGCCTTCCTCTCTCAGCCGGGCTCATGAATACAACATATAGTTAGAGATTCTCTGTTATGTAGGTACTACATTATGTTGTGGGATATAAAGAAGAGGCAAATATAATCCCTCTGTACAAGGAACTTATACTGGTGCTCACCAAGTCTGCTTCTCAAGCTGATGCCTTCCCTTGGTTTGCCCCAATACAGTTAGGTGGGTACTTACATGGCATTTTTTGGGATTGTATGTTGGGCAGTGTATTAGTCAAGGTACTCTAAGGAAATGGAACTGGTAGAAGATATCTACAAATATATATCATTATCTTATCTGTGTCTTTACCTATGCATCCAGGAAGAGATTTATGGTAAGGTATTTGCTTACATTATTGTGGATGCTGACCTGCTATCTGCAAACTGGAGATGCAGGAAAACAGAGGGTGCAGTGCATGGAAAGCTGATGGTATAGAGTCAATCTGGGTTTCAAGGCCTGAGAACCAGGAGTCCAGGGGACAGGAGATCTGTGTCCCAGCTCAAAAATTCAGGCAGAGAGCAAACAAATTCAACCTTCTTCCATCTTTTTGTTCTAGTTAAGCCCTCAGTGAATTGGATGGTGCCCACCTACAGTGGGGAGGACCTTCTACGTTCTTTTATTCATTGTATGAATTCAACTGTTAATCTATCTTTTTTGAATACATTCACAGACATACTCAGAAATGATGTTTAAACAGATATCTGGACATCCTATGACACAGTCAAGTTACACACAAAACTAAGTGCCACAGAGAGCTACTGACACGATGTCCCTTCCCTTAATGTTGTACAGTATTGCTAAACTTTGAGAGAGTCATCTGTGGTTCTGAACTCATCACTGCTGGGTTGGTCTTGACATTGATTCAGAAGTAGACACAGTGTTAAAGAAAGTCCTACACTGGGGGTTAGATTGTCTGTATTCTCAGCCTAACTTCACCAACTAAAACTGTGGCGTCAAGTCAGTACTTTCATCTTCCTGATACTCAGCTTTCTTTTTTTTGGTACCGGGGATTGAACTCTGGTCGTTGCGCTTGAGCAGCAGGCACCGAAACCACTGAGCTGAATCCCTGACCCTCTCAGCTTTCTTAAGATAGGTATAGTGCCACCAGCTCTGTCCACTCTGCTGAGCTTTATCTCAAATGAGATATTTGTGGGGATTTGCATTTTGACTATTAAAGAGTCCTATACATTTTTATTGTGTCTTGTGTATTTACTACCAGAGGAGACTATGGTGGAACTTACTTGCTGTATAATTATATGAAGAATATTGCTTAATTTTTAAGACTTAAAAACCACCCAAGAAAGTTTAAATTTGTTTCTCAAGTCAAGGAGTGACTCAAAAAACAAAAACAAAACAAACAACAAAAAAAGATTTAAATCAAAACTAGGCCAAAGCTTAGCCCTGTGATTGGAGATAGGACTTCAGTGATAAGGCCACTGCAGCTATTTTCCCTACATTGAATTTGCTGCAAGCAGTTTTCTCTTTTTAACCCAAGCAGACTCGCTTGTCCCCAAGGAGTTCATTAGCTTGGTGTTCCATGGGCAGTCTTTTCCTTCCTGCTAGTTGTTGGTAGCATGAAGACACAACAGCAGATGGGGAGGGTTGGGCCTCACCTTTGTTGTTAATACTTATAATCTTGTTAAAGGCTAAAGAAATACATGATCAGCTCACTCCTTATATTACTAAAAACTGATTTACTAGCATCGCATCAAATATTTACCTTGCCCTAAGCTATCAGTAATTATATGCTGATATTGTTCAAGCTCAAACACACACACAGAGTAATGAATTTTGCTAATTATTAGGCACTGATGAAAAATGTGATTTGTTCACTCCCAGAGTTATCCTGGGCATCTCATCTTTCTGGATGAAGGAAAACTTCAATTGATATGAATATATTCAGTGCTGCTAGAAACCACTTCAGCAGTGTCAACCAGAAGTAATTACCAGTGTGTCTGGAAAGTGATTAAAATGGCTTAAAATTAAGATTTTGGTTCACCATAGTTATTTCTATGCAAATATGCCACATTTTTCAACTGACATGGATATCTTAATTAAAAACAGGCTAAAGTTTTAGAATACTAGATTTTGAAATCCACCAAACCTCACACACACAAAAATAATGATTCCAGCTTTAGCTGCAAATGAAAGTAATCCTTCTCCTTGTTGTAGCTCTTACTGGGCTTTAAAAAAGTTACACTGAAGACTATTTACTGAGTCACTCATGTCCTGATAGAATATTCAAACGTATTTTAGATGCTTTGCTTTTTGGGCCCTCTGTTTAAATGCAGGAAGGGGAGTGTGTGGTCTGTTTGTCCTAGGTGAGAGGCAGCAGGTGACTTCTTTTTCCCCTAGAGTTGGCAACTGCAAGGGACTCCCAGAGATGACTGGGGTTCTCATGCCTAATTTGGAAGTAGGGATGAAAGGGTTCAGAAAGCTACAGTGGAGCACAGATCCCAATTCCCACCTTGAGGCCCTCTTTCTTTCTTTTAGTAAATACTTCTTGTTTCTACTTCCCTTTATGCTCTAGTTTAAGCATATGTGGAGTGTTCAAAAGATATATTAGATAAATTTTGATACTCTATAACTCACTTATGTCCAACCGGAAAAATTAATTATAGGACTTTTAAGGTGATCGTGAACCCGACAGGTAGACCTGTTTTCTCCCTTCACACCCAGGCTCCTGGAAGTTATATGTTCTCTGTCTGTTCTTTCAGTGGATGTCCTAGCTATGTTAACATGTGTACTGAAAGTTTAAAGCCAATAGATAGCATCCATATTATGTTAGGATGCCTGCAGTGACTTAATCCAAGTTAAGAATAAAGTGGAATTCTGGAGTTGTTTCAAGATCAATAAGGAAGGATTTGCACTACAGAGAACTCCAAATGAAAGTCATTTCATCCTCAGTCTTCACTCTTCCCTCTGTACATGCTGCTCTGACAAACTGTCGTTCCTAGAGCTTCAGCTTTCCTCTACATGCTAATACCTTCTACAATCACTTCTTCAGTCTAGAACTCCCTTGAGAGATCCACAGCCCTTCATATGCTGGATATTGGTGCTTCAGTGTCAAAATACAGTGTAGTAACTATTGTTATTCTTTTATTATTTGGTTATGAAAATTTGTTTTATTTTTTCATAAAACTAAAAAGAAAAAATGTCAAAAATTGCATCTCCTTCTTGCCTTGCTTTCCTTGAGATACTCATTAGACTGTTAATAATCTTAATCTTGGTTATTGGTACTACTAATCAGACAGTTGTTAGAGCCAGAAACCAGAGTCCTATCCATGAAAACTTAATATCTCTCATTCCTTATTTCCAGTTTTTCCATTCCTAATTACCTCTCAATTCTGCATCCTCCTCACAATCCCCACCATCTCCAAATGGTGCTCATTTATATCTGTGTTTTACCCAGTCTTGCCTGGGCAAGACTCCTAATTCTGCTCTCAGAATTTCCATCCTCCAATACTTTCAATGACTTCTTTCCACTTAGCCATTGTTTTCTTGCCTCTTGCCTAAGATTTTTCCATGGTTATTCATTGCCTACAGATAAAGTTTAAACTTCTAAACATGATGTAGTGGGTGTAAAATTGTGCCTCTAGCATCCATTCATTGTAGGGAACAGGGAAAGGGGACATTACTAGAACCTCTGCAGTTAAGTCCTAGTCTCCTGTGAGCCACGGCAGTACACGGCGAATTATAGGAAAGATAGAAAAATGAGACTGAGAAGAAACTGAGCTTTGGGTCTGATCAGTGCTGCTCTGGGGGGCAAAGACGAATACCCCCAATTTACCGCATCTTTTATTCAGTACTCAGTAAATCGGGAGAAACAAATGTAACAAATGACTTGCAGAGAGTTCAGTACATCGGCTTAAACATGATGGTAACAGTCCAAGAACAAAGAGGAACTGAGTAGATGTTTATTCCTCCCAGGCTGTTCTCAGCTCCCAGGATGTTTCTTGTCCTGGAGAATCACAGCATCACTGGATCACTGAAGTCTCAGCTGTGACCGGAGGCCAAAATGGAGTTATGTCTCGGAATTCCACAGCTGGGCTGTAGGCAAGAGAACTTGGCTAACCAAATGATTTTACCCTAAAATTATGTAGCGTTGCTCCCGACAATTCATGTCTCTAGTATCAGTTGCACCATTGCAGATTTTGTCTTTTTAGAATTGGAGCTGTAGTGGAGCCTAGGACAAAAGGAAAAATTAGTAGCATGGATTCTGTCTTTCTTTAAAAAATTGTGCTTTACTCCTCTCAGCTTTCTTTGCATTACTTTTTATTTAAAATTATTGCAGCCTAATACTTACTTTGATTACTGAATTTTTGTATACCTCTCCTAATTTTGTGCCTGAGGTGGCAAGTGCCTCACTTGCCTTAGTCCAGTTCCTCGATGTAAGTCTGGGGTTGACTCTGGAAAGTTCCACGTGGAGTTCCATGAAGGCAACCCAGCAGAAGGCTAGGGAAAACTTGATCCCTGATGATACCATTTGAATCATGAATCCAGTTGTACCTGAAGTCTACACCTGGATTTTTCAGTTTAATGAAACTACCCCCCCCCCCCGCTCTTTTGCTTAAGCCAGTCTCTTTTCACTCACAGCAGGAAAGTTCTGGAATGAGAAATGGAGCACAGGAGGAACTCCTTATGACATGACCCCTCCTCTCACTTTTCTGATCTCATCCTTCACTGCTTCCTAAGAGTATCCTGGGCCTCTGCCACACTACCTAATGTGCTACTTCCTGAGCACACTGTCCTTTTGTGTGCCATGTACCTCCGTGCATGGGTCCCCTCTTCTGAGAATGTGCTGGGAATGTTCTTTACCTGGTCTGTCTGGTAAAAACACCCTCAGTCTTCAATACACTGTTTAACTCTTGCCTCAGGTGTGACTTAATTACATCCATGCTTATTGTCTTTGGTTCTAGGGTTTTTTTTTTTAAAGCACATATATGAAAAAATAACATTCAGTTGTAATCTGGCTAAATTCCCTACTCAAGCTACTCATCTTTGTAGAGTTAGACTTTTCTTTCCTAAATACTATCCCATAAAATATAATATACCATAACTGGATTAAAGACTCAGCACTTTGAGGGTTAAGTAGGGCCAAATTCTGGGTATCTCTTTAGAGAGAGACCTTGAATGCTTTTTCTTTCTATTTTCTTCTTAATACACACTGGCTCAGTAATGGAAATTTTATAAAATAAATATAGTATTTAATAACAGACAAACTACTGAACATTCTATATTTTAGTCAGTCCTAAAAGTTTCCTCATTAAATAAGAAAATAAACAAAGGAAAGAATTTAGTAGGCTCTAGACTTCTTGCAGTTTAAGCACCTTCTTCCACAGTACTGTTTGGTGCATGAATTCACAATTAAAAGCAGCTTGTAAACTCTGTGGAACAGCATTTTTTCCTCCTAGATTCTATTTTACAATGCATGCTCCATAGTTTTGTTTATTTGCTTTTTTGGTACTGGGGATGGAACTCGGGTCCTTCCACTTGCGCTTGCGAAGCAGGCAGCAGAACCACTGAGCTAAATTCCCGGCCCCACTGTTTTGGAACATATGCTACCTCAGCTGCTACATGGGGAAAAACTCATCCCTTTGCAAGGTGAGAGCCCAA
The DNA here is from genome assembly GCF_000247695.1 of Heterocephalus glaber. The sequence continues at coordinate 9,631,703 of NW_004624802.1, read as the reverse complement.
CCTGCCATTCTAGATTCAATGAATCTACCTTCCTTCCTGCAGGTCTACATTTCCCGCCAGGATTTCCTCAGTTACAGGAGGGTGGTAAAAATATAAAAATCACAAGGCGGGGCTGGGGATTTAGCTCAGTGGTTCTGCCACCTGCCTCGCAAGCGCAAGGTCCTGAGTTCGATTCCCGGTACCAAAAAAAAAATGTCAAGGCAAGCTTGACACCTGAAGTTCTTCACAGGTCTCCAGGGACTAAAGACTGAGCATCAGAGGTCCTGCTAAACAATGAACATGCTCCATCCTTCACTGTCTCCTGTTCCCAGGTGTGACTCTGCTGGGTCCTAGGCCGGTGCTGGGAAGGCCCCCCAAGCATCAAGTTCTTTCACCCTTTCTCGAGCCCCCTGCCACCATTCCAGGAAACCAACCAATGAGGGAAGGTAGAGCCACCAGTATTTAATGACATTGGAATTGGCTTCTGAAAAAGGGGAGGTGGGAAGAAGGGGTGAGAGTTCACCTTGGGGATATTTTGAAAGTAGCCCCTTTCCGAGATCCTTGTGTCCTTGTCTTTGAAACTGATGGCTCCCCTACCTCATCTTCTGAAGCTGTTTCCTGCACGCATGAAACTTCTCATCCCAAGGCTCCCCCAAACATACTTTCTGTGAAGAAGCTTCTGATGGAAAATTACTGCCCTTCCTTCTGGAGCAGCCACACTTAGCAGTGCCAAAGGAAACCTGAGGGATGGTCTTGCTGGTTCATTTTAACAATATTTATTTAAGTAAATAACATAAATCAACAATAATTTACCCCATTTATTAAGATGGTCCTGTGATATTTCTTTTTCAATTCATTTAGGTTGTAAAGTATATTTTTGGATTTTCAAATACAAAATGATCCTTAGATATGGGGGAAACTCTAACTTGATAATGGTATATTAAGAAATGCAGTGAAAATATTCCTCAATTATCTTGTATCTAATAAGATTGTTGAAAAATTAGGTATTGCTTTTGCTCATTCTTTCTGTAAGATAATGAATTTTCTGTTTTTGGCCTTCTCAAATTATACTGAATGAGGTTTTTCTTGTCTCTCCTTATTGTCACCCTAATCTTTCACCTGAAGATCTTTCCTTTTTTTACTTTGGGAAATTTATTTTCATTATTGCTTTGAATATTTCTAATCAAATCTGGAACTTCAGGCAGATAAAATAGAGATGATTTTTTAAAAAATTAATTTTATTGGTATATTTTAGGTATGTAATATAATGACATTCATTGTTGGAAATTTGTACTTTTACATAATCTCTCTTGGTTCATATTATTTTCCCGATTCCTGCCCTCCCTTCAACCTGTCCACCCTTCCTTATTTACAAAGACTTTGTTTCCATTTTCTCATGTTAATTTCATTCCCTTCTTTCCTTTCCCCTCCCCTGCCCACTTCCCCTTCCCCTTTGCTCCTTTTCTTCCTATTTCACATTATCTGTTATACCTTTTAATCCTTACTTACACTTTCAGCTTCTCACACCAGAGAAACTATTCAGTATTTATACATGTGTGTCTTATTTATTTCACGTAGGAGTATCGCCTCAACGTGCATCCATTTACCTATAAATGTCTCTAATTTCTCATTCTTTATGGCTGAGCAGTACTCCATTTTATTAAAAACCCCACATTTTCTTTATCCAGTTTCCAGTTGATGGGCAACTGGCCTGTTTCCAAGTTTTTAGCTATTACAAATTGTACTGCTATGAACATTGGTGCACATATATCACTGTGGTATGATCCTTTTAATTCTTTTGGGAAGATGCCCAGCAGGGGAATAGCTGGTTCAAATGGAGCCTCTAATCCTAGTTCTTTGAGGTATCTCCATACTGATTTCCACAGTGGTTGCACCAGTCTACACTGCCATCAACAGTGGATAAGGTTTCCTTTTCCCCCACAGCCATGCCAGCATTTGTTATTTGTTGATGTCTTGATAGCAGCCATTCTTTCTGGAGTGAGGTGGAATCTCAGCATTGCTTTCATTTGCATCTCTCGAATGATCCATTATGTTGAACATTTTTTCATGTTTATTTGCTGTTTCTACTTCTTTGCCCATTTTTGGATTGGGTCTTTAAATTTGGGAGGTCTGATTTTTAAGTTCTTTATATATTCTTGATAATAAACCCTTGTCTGAGGAACAGCTGGTGAAAATTTTCTCCCACATTGTGGGTTGTCTTTTCACTCTGTTGGTTTCTCGTGTTGTACAGAAACCTTTTAATAAGACGAGATTGCACTTGTTGATTGTTTGTGCTAGTTCAACTGAGGTTTTGTTCATGAAATCTTTTTTTACTCCAATGTCTTCACGAGTTCTACCTAACCTCTCTCTTCCAGCTGTTTAGTGTTTCTGTTTTAATATTTAGATCTTTAATCCATTTTGATTTTAGTTTAGTGCATGGTGAGAGGTATAGGCCTAGTTTTAATCTTTGGCAAGTTGAAACCCAATTTTTCCAGCAACATTTATTAAAGAAGCTATCTTTCCTCCAGTGAGGGTCTTTGGCTCCCTTGTCGAAGATGAGGTGACTGAGTGTGTCTGGCATTGTTTCTGCATCTTCTAACCTGTTCCACTGGTCCTCAGGTCTGTTTCTTTGCCAATACCATGCTATTTTTATCACAGTAGTTTTGTAGTATAGTTTCAGGTTGGGGATTGTGATACTCCGAACCTTGTCTTTGTTGCCTAGAATTGCTTTTGCTATTCTAGGTCTCTTCTGGTTCCAAATGAAGTTTTGGATTTTTTTTCTCGAGGTCTGTGAAGTATGCTGTTGGAACTGCAATTGAGATGGCATTGAATCTATATAGCAGTTTTGGAAGTATGGCCATTTTCATAATATTGGTTCTTCCTACACAGGAGCATGTCTTTCCCTTTTCTGATATCCTCTTTGATCTCTTTTTTCCAAGTGCTATAGTTTTCAGAGTAGAGATCTTTGATTTCTTTCATTAAGTTAATTCCTAGGTATTTCATTTTTTTGGATGCTATTGTGTAGGGAGTTGTTTCTCCAGTTTCTTTTTCAGTGAGTCTGTTGTTTCTGCCTGGGAGAGCTATTGATTTTTGTGTGTTGACGTTGTATCCAGCTACTCTGCTGGAAAGAAAAGATCCAAATCTATGCATTTAGCAGTGAAAAGGGTTAAATTACAATGGACTCAGCAGAAATCCAGAGGATCATCAATACTTACTTTGAGAACCTATACACCAATAAGATGGAAAACACAGAAGAAATCGACAGATTCCTAGATACAGATAAATTACCAAAGTTGAATGAAGAAGATCTAAACATTCTAAACAACCCAACATCAATGAATGAAGTGGAAAACATAATTAAAAACTTACCAAAGAAGAAAAGCCCAGGCCCTGATGGCTTCACTGCTGAATTCTACAAGACATTTAGAGAAGAACTACTGCCACTAGTGTTTAAATTCTTCAATGAAATTGAAAGGGAAGCAATAGTCCCAAATTCATTCCTGGAAGCAAGCATCACCTTGATCCCCAAAGCAGAGAAAGACCCAACTGAAAAAGAGAGCTATAGGTCAATCTCACTATGAACATAGATGCAAAAATCCTTACTAGGATACTGGCAAATAGAATGCAGAAGATCATCAAGAAGATCATACACCCTGACCAAGTGGGATTCATCCCAGGGATGCAGGGATGGCTCAACATATGCAAATCAGTAAATGTAACACACTATATCAATAGAGCGAAGGACACAAACCATATGATCATCTCAATAGATGCAGAAAAAGAATTCAACAAAGTCCAATACCCATTCATGATAAAAACCCTACAAAAATTGGAACAGATGGTCTCTACCTCAACCTGATAAAAGCCATCTATGGAAAACTAACAGCTAATATCATACTAAATGGTCAAAAACTGAAATTCTTGACACTAAAATCAGGAACAAGAGAAGGATGTCCACTGTCACCATTCCTATTCAATATAGTTTTGGAAACATCAGCCAGAGCAATTAGACAAGAGAAAGAAACAAAAGAAATAAAGATAGGAAACAAAGTAAAATTGTCATTATTTTCAGACAACATGATACTGTATTAGAAGACCCCGAGATGATTTTTATTTTTATCTTTTTCTTCGTTCGAGATTTATGTTACCTAGATTTTAACAATTATACTTTCAACTTTGTTTTTTCTTAGCTTCTGTTTTATATTTTTTTGTATTGCTTTGTCTTTGCTTTCTTTCTCCTGGGAGGTTGCTACAACCTATTCTTTTACTTCTCCAATCTGTCCCTTAACTGCTTCTGTTCTGCCATTTTACTTTTTCTATTACATTCCTTTTTCCACTAATATACACACACACACACACACACACACACACACACATATATATTATACCTCACTTTTCCCCTTGGTTTCATGTTTTCTCTTCATCCATAATGTATCTTTTCTCCTCATCCCTAACCCAGCCCCTCAGGTGAGAGCCACCCCGACACCCTGAACACCAGCGGACTTAGACGAAGTCTCAGTGCAGGGTAGGTTACTCACCAGCAGTGGGTGAGGTGGGGGCAGGGTGAAAACTGCCCAGGACCAGTCAGCCGTCCCCTAGGGTCCTCACCATCTCCCATCAGCACAGATTTCTATTCTGCTTTGATTTTGCTGCTGAGATTACCAGGACCAGATGTGCGGGTCACACAGTCCTGAGGCAGCAGTCAAGAGAGTGGCAGGTAAGGGAGGACCCTCTGGGCTCCTCTCACTTGATCCTTCTGCAGCTGCAGCTTTTGGGGCTGACTTTCCTTGCCCAACCCACCTCCCACACAAGCGCTACTTCAGAACTGCACTTCTTCCCCCACTTCAGGTCCTGGGTTTTCTTCTTGTTCTCCTAGGAGCACTTGCTCTTGGAGGAGGTGCCAGCAAACTGCTTGCTCAACATGCTGGCCTAGGAGCTATTCCTTTGGTCTCCTCCATGTCCAACTCCAAATGGGCTTGCCCAGGGCCCAAGAAAGTTCCCAGGTCAACTTTTAAAAACTCCTGTATTAAAAAATGAAGAAAGTGGGCCAGGGATTTAGCTCAGTGGTTCCAGTGCCTGCCTCGCAAGGGCAAGGTCCAGAGTTCGATCCCTGGTACAAAAAAACAAAACAAAACAAAGAAAGCAAAACATGACTAAGAAAATTGGGCTACATTTCAAAAGTTTACTTTTGATAAATTAACACCTTTCATTTAACAAATACAGTAATTTCACTTTATGTGTCATTTGGAGACCACACAATAAATCTGAGTTTGGGCCTTTTTGTTGAGATGAAAAGGCCCTCTTGTCCTCAGCTCTGATAGTTCTGCTCTAGCCTGGTGAGAATCTGGTACTGTTCTGCACAATAAAGTCATTTGGTTCTTCCTTTTTACTGAACCTCAGGTGGTAGCAGTTTTATGTTTTTTTTGGTAATGGGGATTGAACTTGGGATCTTACACTTGCGAGGCAGGCGGTGGAACCACTGATCTAAATCCCTGGCCCAAGCAGTTTTAAAAATTTGAGCCCCTCAATTCATTAAAGGCCCTTTCTCTTTTGGGAGCCTGTATATTTTCCAAGAGCATCCATGAGAAGGCAGCATGAAATTGAGTATGCCAGTTTTTCTGTCCAAGTTTTTTTTCAGTCACTGGCAAACAATAGCTCCAGACTAAGATTGTTCCTGATCTTTCTTTTCTCTCTCTGCCTGAGGTACAGCAGCCAGGAGTCCTCTTCTTCATGGCTTGTGGGTGAGAGCCCTGGACCAGAGGCAGAGCTCCCAGAAGACCAGAGGCTTGATGTTAGTATCTGAGTTGGCTTGACTCCAGGATTTCTATTTTCGGTGGATACTGAATCTATACTGGGGTCAAATTCAGATGTCCAAAGATATAAAGTTTGAAAAAAGCTGATAAGGGTTCAAAAATGGTAATTATGAATTCTAAATTTGCACTGTCAGTTTATTTTTTCCTAAAACTCATGCTGTACACCAAGAAAGAAACTAAGGCTCAGACAGGTTGTGATAGAACAAGTAGTAAAACTCCTGTGCTAGAACCTAGGTCCTAAAAAATTGGATTTTTTTCAGTCAAGTTTTTCTGTGAGCAAGAAGAGATCATTCAAAAGAATTATGTTGGATGATCAATCTAATTTTCCCAAATATTTTTTAAAAATATAAACAATTCCATATCCCTAAAACCGTTGACGATGGAAATTGTGTCTTGTTTATTTGCTGATAGAAAAAAATACTTAAGATTTTTTTATGGGAATATTTTTTAACATCATAACATTTATAAATATTCTAAGTGTGAAAATTTAAGGAACAAACAACTTGTACATAGTTTACTTTATACTCTTGCATTTAAGCAATGATTTATAATTGTTCTGAGTATTTTTATCTATAAATTTTTAATTCCTTTATAAAAAAACCAAAAAAATCCCTCTTGATTAAAACATCTATGGTTCCAGAACTGACTCTGCTCCTTTATCAAAACCTTTCCTGTATTGGCAGTTCTAAAATAGAAAAATAATCTGATAAAACAAACTTAAGCTTCCTTCTGGCTATTCTACAAGGTGTTTCTGCCTGACCTCCTGGGTCTCTGATGGGTCAAGTATCAAATGGTGAGTGAGGATGTGTGTGAAAAAAGATAGGAAAAGATGCTTGAGTTATAGATGGGGGTGGTGGTGGGATTCAAGAGAGAACTTGAAGGAGGATTTCTTGGTCTCTCCACTATTGACGTGTTGGGCCAGGCAATTTTTTGCAGTGGGCAACTGTCCTGTGTACTGTAAGATGTTTTGCAGCATCCTTGATTGTACTCAGTAGATCAACAGATGTCAGCCAGCAGTTTTCCATCCTCCAGCTCAGAAAGTAAAGAACATCTGCCAGATGTTCTTGTAGGGTATATGAGTGCATGTGTGTGTGTGTGTGTGTGTGTGCGCGCGCATGTGTGTGTAGTGGTTCTGATGTTTATACAAGCACAAAGAAAGCATCTGAGGACCTCTGTTTCACATCAGACCCTGGATTTCTTTTTCAGCTACTTTTATGAGCATCAGTTATTTTTAAATGTAGAAAGAAAAGGTCAATAATAATGAAACAGCAGTTTTCTGATAATTTAATTAAACAAATGTTGATATTAACATGGCTATCAGTCATTATGTATACTTTCCATTTTAAATTATCGTCATGCTGCAGAGTAAAAATTGTTGTATTATTAAATGTGTGATAAAAACTATATAGATGCACTGCAACTTCATTGTTATGCAGTGTGATTGTTTTCTCAAGATTTAAAGCAATTTAAGGGAACAGAGAAATCTCATTGTGAGAGAGACATGAGAAATCATAAGACAAGTGTGAGTTCAGAGTTCATCAAAGGGGACATCCACACAAGCAAAACTTAGTACATTCGTAATCATTGGAAAATGACAGGTAAAGGAGTTACTTGGGTGGGATGTGCTTTGGGGTGCTGGTCATGGCCTCATGTTCTGAAAGCCTGGAGACTCATTTTTAATGATTCATTGAACAAATTTTACATTTAATCTTCTCATCCCTGTATAGCAAATAAGTTATGAATATATAATATATAGTATATTATATATATTGGATTACTGGGGATTGAACCTAGGGTCTTTGCACTGAGCTACAACCTAGTCCTTTTATTATTTTGAGACAGGGTCTCACTAAGTTGCCCAGGGCAGGCTTGAATTTATAATCCTCCTGCCTTAGCCAGCCAGAATGCTAAGACTGTAGATATGTGTTATCATACCTGGCTTATTACACACATTTTATCAATGTGTAAAATAAGGCTTAGGGAAATTGGAACTTGCTTACAATCACAATCCTTATGAAAGGTAGAGCTGGCATTTAAACTCAGAGCTATATGAATTAAAATCTTGTAGTCTTCAGTACTACATTCTACCACCTAATCAGTACTAGGAGGTCATCCGGCCCCAACTGGCTGTCTTGGGCTAATTAAAATGCACATGGGGCTGATTTAGGCATCAGAAAGTCAGTTCATAAATTTATAATAAGAAAGAACTTCACAGGAGCCAGAGAGCTGTATGATTAGTTTCATAGAAGCAGATTCTTGTTCCTCACCAATTCAAAAAGTAGGTCAAAATAAAAGTAATTTAGTTAATCTCAGACAAAAAAGTTTCTTTAGCAACCACTCCAGAGGCTCCCACATCTTGGAGCAGCCATGGGCCAATGTCTTCTAACCATGCTGGCCAAGGCTTCCAATCTAGACCAGCATCTTTCCTTCTTCTAATGTGGACCAACATCTACCCTTCTTCTGAATATTTTTCCGTTGATGTTTTCTCTAGCTCTCTTTTTCTGGACTTTAGACATCCGACGGCTTTAACACAATAATAAATTTAGTTCTGTGTTACCTCCAATTATTTAATTTGAGGAATTTCTCTATTATATCAAATAACTTCTGCCAGTAAAAGTAGATTTCATAGTTTAACTCTCTGAGGGCGATCTTATTTCTCTTATTGTCAAGTTTTGGGAGATAGCTTTCTGTAGTCTTCCAGTATCAGAGAAACTAAAAAAGAAATGTAACTACAATTATATAATTTAGTTAAAAGTATATACACTGCAATAAGAATGCACTCTAAATATTAATTCAACTTTGACAAACTCTTTGTGAACACATCTAGTTTGAACAACTTTGTCAGTCCTCTCCCTTCTTTTTTGAGATGGGGATCTCACTAAGTTACCTAGGCTGGCCGCCAACTTGCCAACCTGCCTCAGCCCCCAGAATAGTTGGGATTATAGGGATGCATCACCATGCCCAGCTCCATTTCTTTTATCTTAAAGAACAAATTCCAACATATATTGAGATTTTTATTAGCAATAACAATTTAGGGATTGTGTAGTGATATAGTCCTATTAAAGGTTTATAGCTGGTGTTTGTTCTTATTGCCAAGCTACCATGACATACTGATGACAAAATTTTATTATTACTTCTGGCTCCTGCCTGATTCATGGCACTATTCTGGTGCTTTCACATAGTTATGCAATTGGATCTCAGAAAATTAAATTATATTTTCTTCTGCAGTTCTGATGGCTAAAGGTCTGACGCTTTTCAATGTTTAGCATCTACTCAAGCTCTGTGATCGTTTGAAGATTTAAATTCAGAGACTGTGATGGTAGAGTTTATGTGTCAACTTGACTGGGCTAAAGGATATCCACAGAGCTAATAAAACACTATTTCTGGGTGTTTCTGGAATAATTAGCATTTGAATCAATGGACTGATTAAAGCAGATGGGCCCTGTCAGTTGGGTGGGCATCATTCAATCTGTTGAGGGCACACATAGAACAAAAAGTCAGAGAAATGGTGAATTATCTCTCTGGTTGAGCTGAGACATCTATCTTTTTCTGTCCCTGGATAGCAGCATTCCAGGTTCTTAGACTCAGATCAGTATGTATACCTTTAACTCCTCCTCCTAACCCCCAATTCTCTGACCTCCAGTCTTGAGACTGAATTATCCTACTGATTTCTTATTTCCCCAGCTTGCAGATGGTTGTGGGACTTCTTGGCCTCCATAACTGCATAAGGTAATTTCTGTAATAAATCTCCTTTTGTGTATATCTCTGTATCTTCTATTGGTTCTGTTTCTTTGGAGAATCCTAGTACAGGGATAAATGTATGTATGCATGAATGTGTTTGTATGTACTTATGGGAGTATAGGGTACATGATAGATTTAAACGAAGCTTAAAGCTTGAGAGGATTTCCAGAGAGATCCATGTCACTTCTCTGACTATAGCAAGCAAAATTTTGATATGCGATATTTTGTTTTGTGTGGTGACCTACCCTAGCTTCAAAATATTTGTGGGATTGACACCCTATTTTGAGATTCACCAAGAAGCACTTCTTTACACAGAGGCCAAACTCTCTTGCTGAACTCATACTCAACTTGCATTCAAAACATGTAGTAGAATTTATACTTTAGACTCTAAAATCTAGGAACAAGATTGACAAATGGTTGCACAAAAATTTTCCTCATCACTTTACAATGCAAAACCTGTCATCCAACTTAAATATAGTATTCAAAACAAGAAATCAGACTTTTAGAGACAGTCTAGATAGGCTGTACCATGTATTGGAATTGTTTGACAGCCTTCCAATATTCTCTGGAGACAAAAAGGCTTTTGTACCAGGAGGAAGTTCCAATAGGAGTGATAATAGCCACAGCAATATTTCAAATTATAGTAGATAGTCATTGTTTTCAAATTGAATTTAAGGTTATACATTTATTGATTTAAATTGGCTCTGTCTTATATTATTTGAATTAAATGATTAGATTTTCAAAATATGAGTCAGATACGGCGAGGAAATCTTAAGAAGAAATTACTATGTGGAGGAAATAATGCTACCCAAACTGTGAGCTGTCAGTTACAGAAAAACACCTCTAAAAACAATTTTTTGAGTTGAAGGGGGATTGATCAGGGAAATGACTTATGATTTTTAAAATCAACACTTTAATTATATTTACAATAATTTATAAGAAGAACAAATGAACTGTAAAAATTAAAACATTGAAAGGATGTATAAAGTATTTTTAATCCTTCATAGCTGAGGATAATCACTGTTTTTAGTTTGATATATATCATTCCAGTTGAGTCTATGAATGTAGAAATATATGTGCACATTTATTAATGTTGATTTATACATGCATATTTTATTTGTATAAAAATGAAATTATACTAGACAATATATGTTTAGTATAGTCTTTGTATTAAATGTTGTTACATAAAACATAGTGGGATGGTTTTTTTTTTTTTTTTGGTACTGGGGATCAAACTCAGGTCCTTGCGCTTGCGAGGCAGGCGCTGGGACCACTGAGCTAAATCCCTGGCCCAGTGGGATGGTTTTTAAGACACTGGATATTAAACAACATAGGTTGGGGTCCCAGAATGACAGGAAACAGATGAAGTGAATTTTGATTGCTCCAGCTTATTGCCTTTGGTGTCTGTTAACATCTTTAGTTCACCTGCTGTTTTATATTCATATAAATATGAAAAGATGTTAACAGAAAGTATAGGAAAGTAATTTTATTATATCGAATGGAGAAGGCCTTTCTTAGCACAACACAAAAAGAAAAACATTAAAGGTTCATTACATAAAGATATAAAATTCTTAAAGGAAGCAAACGACCTCTACACTGAAAACTACAGCACTCTGAAGGAGATTGAAGAGGATATAAGAAAATGGAAAGATATCCCTTGTTCCTGGGTAGGAAGAACCAATATAGTGAAAATGGCCATACTTCCAAAACTACTATATAGATTCAATGCAATGCCAATTGAAATTC
>NW_004624802.1:9558415-9591675 GCF_000247695.1 Heterocephalus glaber | reverse complement strand
TTTTAATAAAATGGAGTACTACTCAGCCATAAAGAACAAGAAACTAGAGACATTTATAGCTAAATGGATGAATATTGAGGTCATACTGTTAAGTAAAATAAATTGAATACACATGTGTAAATACCAAATAGTTTGTCTAGTGTGAGAAAGTGAAAGTCTAAATAACGATTAAAATGAATAATTGATAATTTGAATTAGGAAGAAAAGGTCCAAAAGGGTAGGGGAAGTGGAAGGGGTAGGGGAAAGGAAAGAAGGGAAAGGAAAAATTATGAGAAAAGGAAAAAATGGAAACAAAGTCTTTGTAAATAGGCAAGGGTAGAAGGGAAGAAGGGGAGACAGGGAATGGGGAAAAAAATAAGAGCCAAGATACATCATGTATAGGTACAAATATCCAATGATAAATGAAAACGTATTGTATACCTAAAATGTACCAATAAAGGAATTTAAGCAAACAAACAAAAAAAAAGAAAGGATAACTTTCCTAATTGGAAGTATTTTCCTTTGTAACTTTGAACTTACAGAGGTTTAGTATTGGTATTGAAATTCTACAAATTGGCTTCCTGACTTTGAATAAGCAACTCTTCTTTCCTCATGCCCTGAAACATTGTCATAGTGCGCTTGGTGATTCATTCATTGCACAGAGCATTTAATGGGCCTTTTCTCTTTGGTAATTTTAATTCTTGAAATTTTTTAATAGGACATATTCAGATAATTTTTTCCTCTCTTCCTGCTCTATTTAGAACTGCTATTAGTCTTGGATGAATTCACTAATTGCTAGATCTTTTATCACCCATTTTCCATCTCTTCATTTTTCTTTTTCTTTTTTATGGAGTTCCTTATATTGCCTTCAAATCTGCTTTGAAAATTAAAGGGTTTAGCTATCATATATATATGTAACATATATCATACAGATTACATACATGCATACAATTTCCAAAGGACACTTTCTTTTTTGTGAATGCTTCTTTTTTATAGTAATTTGTTCTATAAATCAATCAATCAATCAGTCCTGTTCTGTTTTCTTTGTCCCTTTTTAATTTTCACTGGGAGGATTCAGTTGAACTAAGGAGGCAGTGTTCAATTCATTGTGTTTATCCTTTCCTTAATTTTTAAAATTATTTTTGTCCTCTACTCTTCCTAAAATATACATGTCTTTAGGGCAGGGCAGGGACTTTGTGCTGTTCATTATTTCATATTAGGTCTCTAAGAGTACCTGGCAGGGAGAGGAGGTTTTAAAAGTATGAATGGATAAAGGAAATTTGAATGTTGAATGAAAGGATAAAGGAAATTTCATAGGTATGGTAATCTTGTGACTTTAAAAATGTTTATAAAAAATATAAATCACTTGCTATATGTCATCCACTTAAAATATGTATTTCATTGTTTTATGGTATTCACAGATTATGCAATCATCACCATGATCAAATTTAGAATATTTTCATTACCCTAAAAAGTAATTTTGTATTCATTCCCTGCTCCAACCCCCTAGTCCCAGGTAACTATTAATCTACTTTCTGTCCCTACTCGATGTTGGATCAGGACACCCCAGTGGTGCAATCGCTATTAAATGTTGTAGACATAAGCACATAGATATAGGCACACGTTGGTGTGTGGATATATTTTCATTTCTCTTGGGTGTATACCTAGGAGTGAAATTGCTGGATCATGTGGTAATCTATGTTTAACAGTTCTAGGAACTGCAGCTTCCAAAGCAGCTGCATCATTTTACATTCTCACTAGTAATATACGAGGATCCCAATTTCTCCATGTTCTCTTATATCTATACTTGTTATTATCTTTTTGGTTACAGCGATCCTTTTTTGTGTGGAACAGTAGCTCACTGTGGGAACTTGTGACTTTTACCCCTGCCCTCAACATTTGCTGGAAGATTGAAATACAAATGATGACAAACACATGGCATTTGAGCTAGATCTTCCAGCCTCTTTTCAGTTCTTGTTCAGTTAGTTGCCTCTTGTTTTGGTCCTCTTTTTTTTAATTCATAGCTTAATTCAACCTTTGTCATGACTGAGGAGAGTGTGCAATCCTAGTGAAATATCCATATTAAGGAAAAACAGAAGCTCTACATTCTTAAGTGACATAATTAGTCCCTGAGTGCTTGAATTTCCATCAGAATGATTATACATTTTTTTTCTTCCTGAGTTGCGATACCTTGCTGGATTAGGATGTTTTAGGGTGTAGGGCACATCTCTAGCATCTCATGCTCTGTTTTCTTATCCTTTCCAGCCTTCTGTAGCTTCTTGGTGGAAGGCTTTCAATCTGGTAAAAACCACCATACTGTATTCTTGTTGAATGAATACTTACTAAAATTGCTTTTTTTAAAATAAAGAACCAACATTTAATATAACTAAAAGCTGAAACTTTACTTTTTTATTTTCCCTGAATTGTTAATTATAAGAATTGCAAAAGCATTTCTTTTTGCTATATTTTGCATAATAACGATGGCATTGCAGTTTATTATAATACATCTCTACCAGTTGTGTTGGCACCAACCCACCCTTTCTAACACTGTTTCCTTGGGAAAGTATAGTTCAAATTCTGACCCAGCAATTTACAAAGAGCCTAGTGTCCCTATAGAAGAAAAAGAAGGAACCATTCTGTCAGTACCTGTGGTCTGTTAGCACCAATAGCAAAATGGCACAGGGAATGGCATTTTATTCAACAAATTTTGGTCTGAAGTCACTGTTGTGTAGTAAAAAGAGCATTTCAAAGAAGAGAAGTGACCTTGGGCAAAACATCAATGCTCTCTGGGTCTCACTTTTCTCATCTGTAAAGTGGAAGAATGGAATGAGAAGACTTTGAAGGAGTTTTGAGTTTTGAGTTTTAACAGTCTTCAGTAGATAAAAGCCACAGTTGCTATGTTAAATTGTGATTTTTTTTTCATTCCAAGCTTAAGTTCTTTTGTTTTAAGAATTGATTCTGCATTCCTTAGACTCTTAAAAACAGTACCACAGGTGAAATCTGACTTTAGCTGAATTGAGGTCATATCCTAGTATAGTAAGTCATAGGTGTTGGAGGTTTTCCATTTACCCATGCTAAGTACCTCCTCTAGCTTTATCCTTGAAGTCATCGGATGGCTAACCAAAATAATTAAGTCCAAATGTACAATTCACTCAGGCTGCTTTTCCATAATGTAAATATAATAAAAATCAATAGTTCTTTCCTAAAGATGGACCATGTTGATATATTTATCTCACCCAGGAAAGGGTCTGTTTGAGATGTTAACTAAGTAAATCATGAGTTTGTAGCCATTGGGGTTCTGAAGAAGAGCAAAGTTGCAGAGTATTGAAGGCAGATGAGGCTCTCAGCTTTCCTCTGGTACAGCAGGCATTTCCAGAACTGTCAGAAACTTTCCTTTAGCAGGACAGACTTAATATCAGGGGCCCTTGGGATGTTTTCAGTTGCACTGTCTTTTCCTCTGTTGTGAGGCTAAAAGGATTAGAATTGAGGTGGGTCTGTGCTGCAGCTATATTTGGTCAAGCTGCTAATTGCATTCAACTTCTTCCCTGAGGAAGTTCCTGGACTTTGGCTTGGCACAGGACAGTAAATTTGTCAAAATTTTTGGAGGCTCCATGTAAATAAGACTGAAGCTGTCTATACCAGATAAAATTTCTTGTAAAAGATGGTATTTAGTCAAACCTTAGGCTCTCTGGAGAAATGTTTGGTAGTGACCAATTGCATTTTGTTCTTTAACTAAGTGAAACTATGTAGAATAGCCAGAAACAGCTTTTTGAATTTTCATGGTCATTCTTTGAGCATTTTAATTTTTCTAGAGTGCTTTAGCTCTGGGCACTTTCAAAAAGCACAGTGGGATTTTTACTCTCAGTACTGAGCTCCTTGTGTCACAAAGGAGTTTGGGGACCTGTGCATTAAATGTGCACATCCAAAGCCCTCTGGGGCCTCTAACCACAAGTTCCACAGTACTTGTTTGTTCTAAACATAGTTATTGACCTAACTCCTCAAGGTGAATCACACTCATACCGCTGTGCAGCCTTTGCACCATGTCATCCCGACCCTGTGGCTGCTGGTCTCTCTGGACCTTCTCCCATGAACTGGCACATTTGTCTTGCCAGTGTTCTCCAGCTTCAGTTTGTACTGTGGCTCTCAGTCTTCTCTGTGTTATAGATAATAAAATGGTATAGGTGTGAGCCGGGTGTTTGGCAGTGTGTGTTTGTGTATATAAATGTATGATCCAAGCACATTTTTTTCTGGTGGATATCTGCTTTTCCGAACTGAAGAATATTACTTTAGTCAGCTTGGCTTTTTTTAGTCCTAGGCTTTAGATGCCAGATCTCCACAAAAATTAATTCTTATTTCTTTCTACTCTCCTTCTTCCAAGTGACTGCTTGATAATTATTATCATTATTGTTTGTGTGTGTGTATGGTAATGAGAATTAAAATGAGGGCCTTCACATGGAGTTACATTCCCAGCGCTTTTCTAATTTTCTAATTTTTATTTTGAGACAGGGTCTTGCTAAATTGCTCAGGCTGGGCCCAAACTGATAATCTTCCTGCCTCAGCCTCCCAGAGCACTGGGATTACAGAAATGAAACACCATGCCTTGCTAATGGCTTGATTTTTAATTCTTTTCCAGAATGCTGTTAAGGTGTTCATGGTTCTAGGTTCATGGACTGGAGGCTTGGTCCTCAGTGTGGTTATATTAAGAGTGATAGAACCTTTCAGAAGCAGGGCCTAGGTCGAGAGTGCTTAGGTCTTATGAGCAGCTCTCTTGGGATGCTGGTTAGTTCCTGGGACACTGAGAGGTGAGTTGTTCTAGAAAGAGTAACCCCAGCCCCTGAGTCTCTCTGGCCTCTGTCTCGGCATATGAGCATTCTCACATGCACTTCTGCTGTTGTGATGCTGTCTGTCACGGGTCCTCACCAGAGCTGAGCAAATGCTGGTACCATGCTCTTAAATCTCTAAAACTGTAAGCTAAACAAACCTTTTTTCTACAGAGTACCTAGTTTCAGATATTTTGTTATAGTAGCAGATATTTTCTTATAGCAAAGGGGGTTTTGTGTCTTCCATTCTCTGAATGCATTAGAGGACTAGGCAGCTGGCTTTTACTTCCATGTACAATGATAGAACTTTTCTATAGGGCTCCTTGGGCTCAGTTCTATTTCTTGTGTCATCTCATGTCTTCCCTTCATGCCTCTGTAGGGTAGGTATTCACATTTTACAGATAAGAAAACTGAGGACCAGAGATGTTGTGATTTGCTAGGTTTTAGTCAGTGAATGTACTATTCATTCAAACTGCTGACTCCAAATTAGTGTGTTTGAGTATTATGCTCACTGCCTGTGAATCTTTGAATCCATAAGAAGCCTGGAGCCTCCTTTTCCCTTGCCATCTGACCCTCTTTCTGCAGGGGAGTATAAGTGGTGGTGGTGGTGGGGCTGTGTGGACAGACTCCTCTTTCCCATCTTTCTTCAATATCCATTTATTTCTTCCCTTGTCCAATCTCCTGCAGTTGAGACTTTCTGCTGCCACTCTCATTTCTCTTTATCACTGTTTATTCTACTTTGAATGTATCACTAATTGGTCTCCTAAGGGGGGCAAAGAATGAGGAAATGACTTTCTGGGTATTGAATAAAACTTCAGACATTGGCAGGAGCTAGTGCAAGTTGGAGAATCGGACACTGGTGTCATGAATGTGAATCACATTTTGTAGTTCAATTTTAGATTCTTCCTCTCCACAGAATCAGCTCTTGCCAAGGTCACCAATTACATTATCACCCTGTGCCAGGCCCTCCAGTGCAGTACAGACAGCAGTACTGCAGCCAATTTCAACTTGTAGCCTAGGAAACCAAGTGCCCAATCTGGAAGATGTGAATCTGGTTCTGTCATTGCTGATAGTTCTCCTTCTTCACCTGGTGTCATTCTACCCAACTGACCTATCTCAGTGGCAGCTACAGGGTCACCATTGGTGCCTTTGAATTCTTTTTTTTTCGTACCGGGGATCGAACTCTAGTCCTTGCGCTTGTGCAGCAGGTGGTGAAACCACTGAGCTAAATCCCTGGCCCTGCCTTTGAATTCTTAAATAGCTTTCTTTATACCATGTGTAATGTTTTACCTACAATTGTACTGTCTCACTAGTTAAGACTGTGAGTTTGAAGATCAGGACTATTTTTGAGTCAGCCCTGATCTCCAGTATAGCCGGTATTTGGCAACTGTTTCAGAGATTGGAGACTGGTTGAATTAGGCAAATTCATATTGTAGTAAGTGTATAATGGTGCTAATGAATGCTCCCTTTATTCTGGTATCATGTCCTTTCATTCTCTGTATCTTCCTTCTCTACTGGTTTTTAAATTTAAAAAACATGTATGCATACTATGTCTCAAAACTTTAGTGCCTGGTTTTGGCCTCACAGAAGAGATGACTGTATGTCACCCACAACTGAGACTTATTTTATTTTGTATTATTGTTAGTAGGTGTTTTGAGTGAACTTTTGTTCTGAAAAACACCCTAAAGGTATATACATATTTGGGCAAAGAAGTGCTATAAGTTATTTTGTGGCTCTATAATTCTATGCTATCCTAAAAATACTTTGTAAGATTTTATATATTTATATTGGAGTGAAATCACCCAGGGTTTTTGAAAACTATGTTTGGGAAAGGCATTGGTTATCTTCTCCTGTCTTCTCTTGACCCCTTCCTGAGTGCCACACTTTCTTTCTTCTCCCAGGATTGTGGACAACAGAGGCTCAATTTAGGGAGGCCACATAGTACAATGAAATAATCATGACATTTGAATATAGGCTGTAATTCAGCCACTTTGGAAGTCATTCTGGGCCATTCTTGCTTCAGTCACTGGGGCCGCCCAGAACTGTGCACTATTCTTCAGCTGCTGGGCCACTGGGCCACCCACCTGCCCATCATCAGTAGTGAGGCCAACTGCATGGCTAGATCCAGACAATGATGGAGATCAGAAAGACCATTGTTCCAAGCTTGGGAAGATGGTGGAGTAGTGAGTGGCAGAGAGGGCCTCTCTGAGGCTTGGTCTTGTTGAAAATTGAAGCCCACTGGGAAAGCAAAAACAGAGCAGACTACAGCAATTGGCGAGTTGCTGGGACCAATATCTCCTACCAAACCTGGACCTGCTACTGGGGAAGGGCAATTCAAACCTGCAGTAGAATCTTGTAGAGTTCTAACCTGTAAGAAGTCAGGGAGCTCAATTCTGGCCTTGCAGCCAGAAACCAGCCTGAATCTCAGTGGACTCATGGCTGGCTTGCAGAGAATAAGTGACTCAGATCTGCACACTGCAGCCCACATTGTCTACCAGTAACAGCAGAGACATGCCTTGATGAGGACTTTTCCCTGCTTCTTTCTTTCTCTTTTATCTTTCTTTCTTCCTCTTGCTCAGTTCTCTCCTTTCTTGTTCCTGTTTTCCCCATTTGTTTTTTCTTGATTGTTCTTATTTCTATAAGAGTGTGGATCCAGTTTCTAGTTCTTCTGTTGCCATTAGTTTGTTCTGTTCTTGCTTTTGTTTCTTCCCTCTTTCCCTCCTGTCTTCACCAGTTTCCCAAAGTTTACATGATCTTCCTGCACCCTCTAGCCTTCCTTCTAACCTTTCCCTCTCTATTTCTCTACCCCTCTCCCTCCTTCTTCTAAGTCTTCTCCTGGAAGGTAAATTTGCTATACCTAAGGGCTAATGTACTAAAGAGATATTTCTGGTTGGTCCAAGATTTTGATATATAACCTCAAGTCTAGTTCATGTGGTAGAGGATGACAAATAAATAGTTACCACAATTTGTCATTTTCTAAGCTGTGTTTGATGGTATTGTTGATGTTGATTGTATTACTTTGACCAAAGTGACAGGATTGCTCTAGTCAGTTGTTCTTCCTGGTATACTGAGACTGAGATTGACAAAGGGTCATTACAGACTCAAAACCCAAAGACCGGCTTTACCTAGAATACATCTCTGAGAAATAGTCATTCCCTACAGGTTGTAAATATTGGCAATAAAGTACTTGCAATAAACAATATACAAACATCCAGCCAGGAATTAAACCAAAAACATTAACAACAAGAGCAAGAACAAATAGAAATGAGAAAACACTTAAACAAGACACAAACTTAGACTTCCAGATAACCAAAAGCAAATCCAGGGGGCAAAGAGATGGAACAATCCAAAAGCCAACCACCTGGACTCCCCGAACTGGTAATAAGAGAGGTAATGAAAGAGGTTCTGGAAAAAATGAAATTGGAAATAATTTCTCAGATAACCACAGAGATGATGACCATAATGAAAGATACGATTAATAACTCTAGGGCAGATATAGATAAAAAGTAGAGGAGCTGTAGAAAATAATGAACACCCAACACAGGGAAGAATTGGAAAACATAAAACACATCCAAGCAGATATCCAGACATTAAAAATTTGATTGAAAGTTTCCTCAGCAGAATAAACAAATGCGAGGACAGAATTTCAGATATAGAAGCAGGATGGCAGTTAGCGAAAACAAAAATAAATATTTCTCAAAAATAGAAAGGGACTATGAGAAATCAATTCAACAGTTACTAGATGATGAAAAAACAAAAACTCAAGATTGATTGGAATCAATGAAGGAGTAGGAGATAGCACAAAAGACATAAACTCTTCACAGAAGTAATTGTAGAAAACATCCCAAACAAGGAAAAAATAATTTGATACGAAGATGAGTGAGGCATTTAGAACTCCAACCAGCCATGATCAAAATAAATCTATACCTAGGCATATAGTCAAGTTTCCAGGAACCCAACAGAAGAACAAAATATTAAATATACAAAAAAAATACTAAAGGACATGAAAAATCAAATAAGCACTAATGCAATAGTAGTGGGGGACCACAATACCCCACTGTCTCAAATAGACTGATCAACTAGACAAAAAATCAACAACAAAATACTAAAACTCAACCAAACATTTGAACAAATGGACTTAATAGATGTTTACAGTGTTCCACTACACAAAATGAGAATACACATTCTTTTCAGCTGCATATGGGCTGTTCTCCTAAATAGACCACATACTAACTCAAAGAATATGTTTAATTAAATGGAAAAAAATTGAAGTTATTTCCTGTATATTTTTAGATCATAGTGCGATGAGATTGGAAATCAATGGCAAAAGAAACTACAGAAACTTCATAAACACATGTGGAAGTTGAACAACAACCTCCTGAACAACTAATGGGTCACAGAGGAAATTAAGAAATTAGACAGTTTCTACAATTAAATGAAAATGTCAATACAACATATCAGAATCTATGGGACACAATGAAAGTAGTCTTATGAGGGAAATTCATAGCAGTGAATACTCATATTAGGAAAACAACCTAAAACATTTTTACCAGCTGTTCCTCAGACAATGGTCTACTAACTAGAATATATAAAGAACTGAAAAAAATCAGACTCCCCCTATTGAAAGACCCAATCTAAAAATGGGCATCTGAAATGAAAAGACATTTCTCTGACAAAGAAGAAAAAGCAGCAAATAAACATGAAAAAATGTTCAACATCACTGGTCATTCAAGAGATGCAAATGAAAACAACACTGAGATTCTACCTCACTCAAGGAAGAATGGCTGCTATCAAGATATCAACCAATAACAAATGCTGGCAGAGTTGTGGGGAAAAACAAATCCTTCTTCACTGTTGGTGGGAGTGTAGACTGGTGCAACCACTGTGGAATTCAGTATAGCAATTCCTCAAAAAACTAGGATTAGAGGTCCCACTTGACTCAGGTATTCCTCTGTTGGATATCTTCCCAAATGAATTAAAAGCATCATACCACAGTGATATATGCTCACCCATCTTGACAACTGCACAGTTTGTAATAGCTAAATCTTGGAAAAGCCCAAATGCCCATCAACTGGTGACTGGATAAAGAAGATGTGGTTTTTTCTTTTATAAAATGGAGTACTAGTCAGCCATAGAGAACGAGAAACTAGAGATATTTATAATATGCACATTGAGGCTATACTCTTAAGTGAAATAAATAGGACACACGTGTAAATACCAAATAGTTTCTCTGGTGTGAAAAACTAAAAGTGTAAATAAGGATCAAAATGTATAATTGATATTGTGAAATAGGAAGAAAAGGTCAAAAGGGGTAGGAGAAGTGGGAGAGGGAAGTGAAAGGAAAGAAGGGAAAAGAAAAAATATGAGAAAAGGAAAATAATGGAAATAAAGTCTTTGCAAATATGGAAGGGTGAAGGGGTGAAGGGAGGGCGGGGGAATGGGGAAAAAAGAAGAACCAAGATACATCATGTAAAGGTACAGATTCCCAATGATGAATATGATCATAATGTATACATTAAATGTACCAATAAACTTAATGGATAATTTTTAAAAAGACATCATTCCCTTCAGTTCTTTAATCTGTAAAATGGAGAGTATGACATTAATTGTGTATGACTGTGCAATGGGATAACATGTTAAAAGTGACTGAACTCCATCGTTCATTTAATGTAGATTCTCTTCATCGTAATTAGAACTAGTATTATGTTATCCAGAATGTAAGAAATTCATGTCATATTTAAACAATAACATTCATGTGAATCATCATAGGAAGATTTATGTACATACATGCCAAACTTTCTATTAAATTTTGATTTTACCTCTGAAAGACAGTGTTTGAACCTATTATAAACTTTTCTGTGGATGTACATAAACCCATGAATATGCTGTTTTTTTCTACAGAAAAATGTTGGGTATCATAAGTTCCTTGTTTTTGGTGGGACTTGGATTATTATTTTTTGGTACTGGGGATCGAACTTGGGTCCTTGGGCTTGCAAGACAGGCAGCGGAACCACTGAGCTAAATCCCCAGTCCCATGACTTGCATTACTTTTCATGTTACAGTTTTTATTTTTAAAGGTTCAGTATTTTGTTTATTTCAATGAATATTGTCAATCAATACATGTAACCATTTAGAAATATAGTAGTGGGAATCAGGAACTTGAAAAAGTAAAAGCTAACTTGATTATCTGCAAAATGAGTATAAATAATGAGCCAACACACTGAATTCCTTATTTTGGATGCTTTTGAAAATGAACACTAAACACATTCATCATATAATGCATTATAAATACAGGATAGCTTATTTCCTAGAATTAAAACAAGTCAGAAACATTTAAAAACTAATTATCTTGGTGTCCAAAACATACTGTGTCATGAAATATTTAAATACTTAAATACTTTAAATACTTAATAAAATACTGTGTCATGTATTTAATTATTTTCATTTGGTAAATACATATATTTTCTAAATCTGAAGTAAATTTTTGAGGAAAAAATATAGAAAATTATATACCTTTGTTTGTTCATTTGTAAGACTTGGTATTACACTACTGAAAGGAAGGAGTAGTGCTGGTATATAAAGTTAAGTGAAAACACTATGACTAAGGAGAAGAGAAACCATACAGAAGATACATATTTTCAACTATTAGGCCACAACCTCATTGTAATTTTGGTAAGAATTATTTCCTATCAATAGTTCCAGACTAAAATAATTTATTTAGAGCTGTATAATATTAGAGTTCTGGAAAATCATTCCTTGGGTAGTTGATCAAAGCAGGTGACCTGTATTCACATGTACTTAGTGCCCTGCCTGGGGTTATCCATGGGATTGAGATGGGGCACATCCTGTGCTCTGTTTATCTAGCAAACCCACACCCAGAATTTAGACAAGAGTTGTGATGTGCTGTGACTCGCATGTACATACACATCCCATGCTTTGTATTTTGATTTTTTAAGAGGAAAGGTCATCTTTTAATGAGGATCTTTCCTGAGGAGATGGGCTAGGAATTGGGTTTAAGTGATAGATATTCTTTAGCTAAGATATTATTTAGCTATCAGAGGGCTTTTCTTGAAGAGGAAGGAGAATCAACAAAAGTAAAAAAGGCAAGAAAACACTTGAATATTTGAAACCAGTTTAGAAAAGAAAAGGTCATGGTTGCATAAAATAAGAAGCTTATAGGTTTGAATTTGTGAGTTGAGTGCTAAACAATATGGAGGCAGTGACAGGCAGGTGAGAACCATTGTGCTACTGTCAGTGTCATCAGAAGAGCCCTGAAGTAGACCCTAAAAGGTGATGTTCACCAAGTGCTTTTCTCACCACCCAGAGGCTCCTGTTCTGAATCTTGGAGCTGAAAGTTGAAGGAAAAGTTGAAAAGTAGCTTAAGATTATCTTTAGTTAGCCCCATGTCCTTCCTATCTTTCTCCTTCCTTTGGCACTCACTGTTACGTGCTGGTTTCCAGGACCCTCCCTCTGGCTTGGCCACCTAACTTTGTCCTTATTAGCAATGCAGTGTTTTGCTGTTTGGTTATGGAAAAAGCTACCTCAAAAAATCACTCAAGTGTGGCAGGCTACTGAGGAAGGCAGCCCTGACTGGCAGGTTGGACGAATATGGGCTTTCTGTCTCTCAAGAGGACATTATCTTAGAGCCAAACCTACTTTTGGGGGAACTGTTTGGCATCCTCCTGGGTGAAAGTCTTGGTCACAGTTGGTGGTGCATTGCTCTTCCTGTCACAGGAGGGAGGCTGTTTATTGTTAGGGTGAAGTTAATCTTCTGTAGGAGTGTTATTTTTTAGGACTTTTACGTGTATTTCTCTGAGCCTGGTGGGAGGGGAAACCTAAGAGGCTGGAACAGAACTTGTTAACTTGCATATTCAATAGTAATTGATAGCCAGAGTACATTTTGTGTTTGAGATGTATTTGATATTTGAGAGATTTTAAAATATAAATATTTTCCAGCTCTTTGGCTTAACAGACTGAGATGATTAATGATATGTGATGTCTAAGGAGATAAAATGAGTGAGGCTAGTATGCGGGCAGGTTTTTTTTTTTTTTTTTGACAGGGGACTTTTAGAAGGCATTTGAGAAACATGAATATGTTTCTTTAACTGACATCTTGGTTTCTTGTCTTTCACTTTGACTGATAAATGAGAGAAGTCCTAATCTCCTCACCAAAGCATCCCCTGGGGAATAAACTGATTGTGCATTTCAACGACCATGGCTTCAGTTCAGGACTCTGCTTATTTGTAAATCAAGGGCAGCTTTAGTTTCAGTTATTTCAATGTGAAAATGGAAAAATCGTATTTGGAAAGTATTTTCTCCCTTCTTGTTAAATGTTCTTTTCCCTTAAAAGTTAAGTTTCTTATTTTGAAAAGAAATGATTTTTAAGCCCCATGAAGAAGGAATTCTGATGTTTGCAATTCTATGACAATTTTGTTAGAGATAAAAATCTCTAATTTGCAAGGATATTTCATTAAAGAAGGTAACAGTCTTTGGAGGTACCAACTGAGTTAATGATTATTAGCAAGCACATTCTTTTTAGGTGATTACCAGTCATTTTAGGTATAACAACAATAGCTGTTAATTTGATGGGCTTTCCCAGTTATAAACTAGGCTATTGTTTTTGAGTTAGGGAGAATACTATAATATGTTAGTATCTTTTTGCAAATTTGTTGCTTTTGAGTGGGTTAAATGAAGTTCTTAAAGTTTACTGTTCTCATTTTTCTTGATTATATCAGTTATTCTGATCTACTTCATCTCCTGATGGTGGAAAATACTTTTGTAGTATTTTCCCAGGAAAACTAACTCTCTTGTGGTAAATTTTACATATCTACTCATTCAACCAAAAAAAAATTATGGATACTCCTTTTTTTTTTGCCAGGTATTATGTTAAATGGTGAAGGAAGAAAGATGAACTGAACACAGATCTATCTTTAAACCATAAAGGGCCTGTCCAGTGATGGCAAACCTTTTAGAACTCTTAATGATACAAACAGCCCATTGCAGAATGCATGCCATAGGTTCGCCACCACTGGTTGGCTATAGAACAAACAAGAAGTCTCTTAGTGTTAGTAGGGGAGGTGAGACCTTCCCCAAGAATATCGTACTTACACAGCCCTGTATTTGTTCTGTACTGAGTTGGGTCAAAGACCCAGTTAATGATTTTTTGTGAGTTTGTTTTTGGCTGAAAGTTAATTAAGAGGTTATAGATGTCATCCTGTCTGATTTATCCTTGCCACTGGTGAGGAAACAGACTCAGAAAGGCTAAGACACATGTTCACATTCACATAGCTAATTAGAGACCAAGCCAAACACTTCCAATTCTGAGTTAGAAGCATTTCTGCCCTGCAGAGAAGGGGCATTTTCTCATTTCATCTTATATGAGTTCATATTCCAAATTTATAACCTGCTTTAACTCACTGACTTTCCTCATGGACCTTACACCCCTCAAATTAAGGTGAAAGTTGGGATCTCTGGACTGAGTTAATACAAAGAAAGCACAGTAAGTTTTTATTATTTAGCAAAGTCTCATTTCAAATATGTTACAATTTTGCCTTCCTTTCTTCCATTTTTAAAAAATCTTTCATTTTTGTCCTCTGAGATGAAATTGGTAAGAAGATTGAAGATGTCAGTTTCAGAGTCTGCCAGCCTGGCTGCTGAAGCTAATTATTTTACAGTGTGTGCAAATAATATGATGAGGCAGAGGCAGCATGCGGGGAAGATGGAAAGGCATCTCAGGAAATGGAAGTATTCTTGATCACCACATATTTTTTTGCTTTTAATTAAAAATTGGTAAAATTATTTCTGGTTTGAAATCAATCTTTCTTATTCAGCAGTTATTGTTGAATTCTCTGTTTTCTATTGATTCCTCTTACAGGCATCACAGTTGGTCTGATGCTAGAATAAAGTGTGTGAAATAGATTTCTGGCAACCAAAAGAGTCTCCTAGACCCACTTAGGAGAATATATTTTCTCTATATGTATGTTTCCCCAAATATAACACAGGCCTGTGTATTTAAAATACATGAAAGGCAGCTCCAAAAACACACTGCAGAAGTAGAAAAGGGGAAAATCAATACTTTATTTATAAGTTATAACATTGCACAGAATTTCTACTCATAGGCAGGAAAAAAATCCCTTTGATTACATCTTTTTGTCAAAATAAATAACTAGGTTTATTTTAAAATCAATTCCCTTTTTTACATGTAAACTCTCAAGCCTTTAAAACTGTATATAAAAGAACAAAACAAGAACTAAAATAATTAACATCATCAATAAATTGCAATTATCTCATGCTGTAGTTTTTTTCCTTTTTTAAAAATCAATTCCCTAACACTGTTTCTGTTGGAGTGAGAAGTAGAACTTAAATGAAAACATTAAATTCAACAAAACCTTCCAATTTGAGAAATTTCTATTGTAAGAGCTACATTTCTTTAACGAGCAAAAGAAAAATGTTATTCCAATTAGAGGAAGAGAGGGTCCAGAGAATATTGTCAGATTATTGGTTGAATCTTTGTTTCCTTCTGTCTTAACTCAAGTAAGGTCCATGGCGGGAAAGTAAATGTCAGGGTCTGCGAGGAGGGGGAGAAATCTCTTCTTGGCACAGCTGAAATCTACTTCCATTTGTTCCATTCCCCCTTTTCCTTCCTGTTCTCTTTTTACCAAGTGCTGCTTGAATTAGCAGAGCAACTGCACTGAGTGAGGAAAGACAAGGGAATGAGCTACTGATTCTTGCCTTGGAGAAAGTTAGCAATGGAGGATTTCTATATTACTTCCCAACTTGGAAAAACTTCGTGGTGTTCAGCATGTTTCTGTGACTACTTAAGGCAAATACCTCAGACATACTTACATATTTGACATTGCATATTCGGCAGTTTGGTGAGACAGGTATTTTAAAAAATCACAGCTTACTTTTATTCATATCTTTCTTGTTAATATTTTCCACAATTTGTAGAAATGTGAGCACAATTCATGGATGATTAAGCTCTACTTAAGACTAAAATTGGATCATTTGGATGCCCTAAGGGGTTTGTTGAAAGTTTTTATAGCAGAGCAGAGGTGCCTCATACTAGCCAAGGATGCATTGACTCTATGCTGTGTTTGAGTACACAGTGAATCCCATTGCAGAAGAGAGGTGGGGCCTTCACTTTCACGACAAGCTAGCTAATTAATATTTCCCAAACAAACAAATTCCACCATGCCAACTATTGCATGGGCGTAAAAGAGCCCCTGATCTAAATGCTTTGTACTGTGAGAGGAAAAAGCAAAAATACACTTAACATATTGATATCTTTTTCTTTGAGGAAGATTTGCCGTTGGGACTATTTTACCTATTGACCATTATAGAAAAAGTGCTAATGAAGAAACACTTTTCAAGGGCCTAAAGTTTGAACAAGCTTTTTAAGAGCCTACAAAAATGTTTGAAAAATTAAATTTCTTTGTTGGTTCCCAAATACAAATCAAAACCAAAACCAATAGTCCTGAGAGAATGACTAGGCAAGAACAAGGGAATAAAGGGGAGAGGGGAGGCAGCTGTAAGGGAGAATACCAGGTGGCATGGATATGATCAAAGGTTATATGTATGTATGAAAATGAAACCCAGTAGTTTGTAAAATTAATATGCACTGAAAAAAACTGTTCCTAAAAGTTTAAATTAATTAATATTTAAGTTAAATGTCATTAGAACATATCATTATGTTAACTAGTCTACTACAGCTCATTCTGTGAAGTTGAAGTATTTCCACAACTTTTTAAAATATGTTTGATATATTATAGAGATGATTCCTTTAAGTAAGAAGTCTTAGATCTTTCTGGGTCTTCAAATTGTGTGTATGTGTAAGCAGGGGGTGGAGTGGTGGCTTGGAGACAGAAAGTTTTGGGTGGGAGGAAAACTTCTTGAAAATTTTGTGGCCAAAAATGAAAGCTATGGTGTCTAATATGCCAATTTCTGAGAAATTCATATGCAATATCCAAAAGTGCTCCTAAAGATTAAATTGTTTCCTTCTGAAAAAAACTACAATTCAACTTTGAAATGATAAACGAGATTAAATAAAAGTTGTGACATATAACTCAAACACATTTCAGACTTGGCAGTCATCATTCCCTGAGCAATGAATTAGAAAATCTATCCTTAATGATCATAATGAGCATATGGGCTGATGTGCTTTCCTGGGAGGAAAACTGAATACACTGAAATTGGAATTCACAAAACAGATATGTTAAGGAGTTGCTTTATCAAATTATTTTTTGCTTTATAAAAGGGCCTTCTGCAAATTATGTCTTTTAAAGGGCTGCATATGCTTGAAGTATTTGTTTAGAGACCATTATTTATCCGGGGTACAGAGGTGAGAGGATGATTAGAGAATCATAAAGCCCAAACTCAACATGTTTAAAACTCAATTAAATACCTTCCAAAACTAAACCCATTACCATCCTTCCTCCTATCCTCTACTCAGACAGTCCTTCACTTTGCCCATTTCAGTTCAAGGCACTTGTGTTCACTCTGTTGTCTAGGCTTGAAGTCTCTCTTTCTCCATCGCTTTGATCTTCTCTTCTCACCTTGCACAGTATCAACGAGTTCTATGACTTGTGCCTCCTCCTCTTGTCTTAAGTCTTGATACAAGATCATATTGACACAGGAAATAATGCTGGAGATGAAATATGAAATATTATATCTCCCAACTTGTTAGCTGTATGATGTGCCAAGCTCTTGTTCTCTAAGAATTGAAGAATGAATTCTAGGACTAACAGAGGTTAAGAGTAGGAAGATATGTATTGATAGGAAAGCTTGTGAGGGGCAGGAAGGGTCCTGAGTGAGTATCTGGGGACCCCACTCAATAAGGGAGTTTTGTAGAGTGAAACCCATGTGGGTACAATGTGGGCCACAGCCATGATCATCCAATAAGGTTGCAAGTACAGTCACAGGTAATGGTGGTCCAATTGGGAAACAAGTCACATAACAAGTGTAGGTGGAAAGAACAAAGATTCTCTTAGGAAGTGGTGGATCCAGAGATCTCTTGTCACCCTCCAGGGTGGCTGATGTCTATCCAGACTTCTTTAGGCTCAGTGTTTGTTCTTTGAGGAAGTATGTAGGTCTGGTCATTTTGTTTTTATCTTGAGGCCTGGTTTCCTACCAATATGTCTCTGGTCACAGCTGTGGTGTGTTTCACCTTTGCCCTGACTCTCTTGAAGACCTAGCCCTAATGCATCTTTCTATAATAATATTGTCATGCATTTTTCTTTTATCAATTTTTTTCCTGTGGGAGGAATTTTTTTGCAATGGGTCAATTGCTCCAAATATTTGCTATTCATCATCCTATAATTAACCTTTACAGCTTTCTTGTAATGCAGGTCATTCAGATTAGGATCCAAGGCAGAGAGATTAGGGACAGGAAGGGTGGGGATGTGTGAAGAGGTAATAGACTAACATTTACTCTGCTAGTGCTTCATATACATTATTTGGTTTAATTCTTACAGTTATCTTTGAAGTGGGAATTACATCCATTTTAACCAATGAGAACTGAGGCCCAGGGGTGAAGACACGGGCTGAAGGCTGCATACATAGTGGAAGGTGAAGTTTGGCCTGGGAGCCAGGCTGGGTTCTCTCATTGCACCAGTTTTCCTTCACTATATTTTTTGGCAAGGAAATCAATGCTTAAATTTCAATTCTGGTTTCCAAATGCCTTCCCACTAGTATATCCTTTAAATAACTAATCTATCACAACAATTAATAGAACATATGTTTCTAATTAGTGATCATTCCAGTAACAAATAACTATTTCAGCATAAGGCATTTTGAAGTGACTGTTTTAATCAGTTAAAGTACTTTTCAGTTCCTTGCTAAGGAATCCTGCATATCCACAAAGGGCCCCAATAACTCCCCCAGAGACTGCAGTTCCTTACCCTTAATGGACCATCAATGAATTTTTCCGTGGAATTTTTAAGTACAGCCATTGCATATATAAGGGCACAGCCAAAGCTGAGTAATCTGGATATTTTCCTTATAAGGTCATGATGCTGAACTTCTTTACAGAATGATTCATCACTACAGACAATGTTAGCAGAGCTGAGAACTCACTGACAGACAGTAGAATTCACATAGCATAAGTACAGACAGGAGTAAGTAACACTAAAAATGTGGTTAGTTTACAATAGGTGATCAAAAATGGATTTAATATTTACACTTAGTTTATTAGGCATATTAAGTGTGTTGAAGAGGGAACACACACATTGAAGACTCTTGAGTGTTTAGAAAAACTGGAATTAGAGGGAAATTCACCCGTTTCAAGTCAGTGAAAGAGTCCTGCTTTTGGGAATCTGGAGCTCTGTACCCACCTTTGCTGTTAAGTCAACACACAAAGATGAATGATTCGCTGACTCTGAAGTTCTTTTGGGTAAATAGAAGGGATTGAGTCTCTCCACCGCCCTTCAGCTCTCACATTCCAATATACACCAAGATTCAAATTTGTTGCGACAGTTCTCTTCACCTCATAAAGAGAAAGATAATAATTCACTTCTTTCCATATTCATGAAGATTAATGTCACAACAGAGCTCAGTCTTCACATCCGTTCTCTTTATGAATTGCAACCCCAGAAATTGTGCTGTGCTGTCTTCCTGGAAAAACAAATGACTTTCATGCATAATGAGTCTCATATCTTGCTAATCTGTCTTGTATAAACGAAGTCCCTAAGGTATAACAATCATTCTTAACTACACATTTGTTTAGATTTTCTGACATGCAACTGTAGTCATTTCAAAAGAGGCTTATGCTTTTATAATTCTGGAATATGACACTGATTTGTTATTATTACTTTTCCAGAAATGGTTCCATCTATTTGCAAAACCACAGTTGAACTGAATCACCTTAAATAATATAAATAGGTATCATGAATAAAGCAAAAATTCAACTGCCCCTTATTTTCTAGTAAATTTATGTTTGTATGCCAATTAAAATATGAGGCCAAAATTCATTCTATAACTTCAGAAAAGAGCTAAGGAAGTGTTGCAGCTAGGAGACTAGCAGGCTTCAAAGCAAGAGCTCTGGCAACTAAATGCAATTTCTTCCCTACCTTCCCCCTCCCCATTGTGGTCTCCACGCTGGATCAGTGCTGCTCTCCATGGGGGAGCAAATGAAAGTGCTCAAGTCCCAGGCAGCCTGGTTGAAGCTTCTTCACAGGACATTTCTGAAGAAATTTTGTTTGTGAGCCACAAAATTGGATCCAAACAAAGCAAGTCACTAAGAGGGAAACAAAAGCCAGAGATTTATAGAGCAAACTAAAATGTCTGAAATTCTTATGGAGGGAAAATACTTCATGGAGTTGCATGAAGCAAGAAGTAGAAGAGTGGACCAAACAAAAGGTTTGAAGTACGACTTGACATTATTCAATTTTAAAAATAGTTCAATTCTTTTAAACCTCTAAATTTTTCTTCTAAAAATTCTTCTAAAAATAAATGGATCTCTTTAGGAAGATGAGCCATTAGCACTTCCACTCCTGTAGTGGTGTGATGCTGGCTGGGTCTGTCATAGCCCCTCTGCCCTGTTCCACCAGGGCTGGCTTCTTTTCATCTTAGATTCTCACATTCTCACTAATTTCCTGTTTTCCTCCCCCAAGTCACTCTCCACAAACATTAGTCATATTCTATAGTTTTATCAAAGACCTCTTTGTGTCACTTTGCTTTAAGATTCTGACTGCAGAGCAGTGTGCTACCACAATTGTCTCCTCATGAGTATAAGATGCAGTATGCAGTCTCAGGAGCAGACTTGTATAGGTCCCCAGAAACTGAGCTCAAGAAATCTTCTCGGAACATTTCTTTGACATCTCCAGGAAGAGGAATAGTAAGAGCCAATATTTGTTAAGGACCTTATGGTGTTCCAGTCATCAAATTTAAATGGGTGAAGTAATTGAATCTTTACAGTGGCCTCATGAGAGAAACACTATTGTTTTTATTTTATAGATGGGGACCCTGAAGTGCAGAAAAGTGGAGAAATATGACCAAACACACAGTTGGTAAGAGGTAGAGTTTGGATTTCCAGGAATGCTTGTTTAGGACCCCTACCTTTCCTTGATACCTTGGTTGCTAGGCTTAACTCTTGGCTTTGACCTCAAACTCTTCTCAGTTTTGGTGACCTAGCTTTTGACTGAACTTTTGGGCTCATGTATTCCATGTACATTTAGGCCCACTTTCAGATTATTCTGTCGGCTGTCTATTTGCAAGAGCGTGGCTTCAGATTTGAGCCAAATGATTTAAGACTGAGGTTAGGAGTTCTACATTTAGAAGCTACTTGCCTGGATGAAAGTACCATGAAGGCAGGGACCATTTCAGCTTTACCTCCATACCTCTAGCACTGGATTGGGACATTGCATATCCTGAATGCTCAATAAATATTTGATGAATGAAAACATGATTTAATGACTGAATAAGGGGAGGCAATGGTATTGGACAGACTATAGAATAGGGTGTCAAAGTAGGACCCCTCAGATATTTAGGCTCCATTCCTTATGCACTGGACCTTGGGTCTGCTGGATAACATCACAAGAGCCAGAACAAGCCCTATAAGACAGTGATGATGGGACCCTGATATACTTTGTGCTCCCCCCTGGGTCTTGTTCAGGAGCTGAGAGCAAACTGGTTTGTGAGAAGATTCAGTAGAAATTTAGAAATAATAAAGTCAGGAGGACTGGTCCAAATTCCAGTGTCTGTTGTTACTGGAAGCAGAAGTCTCGGGCGGGTCTCCTGCAGCTGTTTTTTTTAACCTCCCCTGAAGTTTTATATCTTCCCTGCAAGGTTAACCATTTTCTTCAGCTTTTTGTAGAATGCTGAGTCTGCTCACAGGCACAGGGCATTAGCTGCAGCATATCTGTGCCATTACTTTCATAACTAACTCAACAAAGCATTGTTTGGGCATTTTTCCTTAACCAACCTCTCTCGTGCAATTTAGAGTCCTCCCTACTATCAGTCTTTGCAGTTAGTGGCTGTTCTCACTATTGCCCAGAAATAATATCTTACTTCATATCGTCAGTGCCCAGCACAGTGCCTGATGTGGAGCTGATACACGGGAAACGTTTATCAAATGAGTAAGTGACTGGAGAAAAAAATCTTAAAATTCATATGGAACCAGAAGAGACCCAGGATTGCTTTTGCAAAGTGAGAGCAAAGAGCAAAGTGGGAGACATCACAATCCTGAATTTGAAGTTTTATTACAAGGCTAAAGTGATAAAAACAGGATGGTGCTGGCACAAAAATAGACATGAGGATCAATGGAACAGAATAGAAGAAACAGAAGTAACCTCAAGCACATTCAACAATTTGATCTTTGACAAAGGGGCAAAAAATGTACACTGGAGGAAAGATAGCTTTGTTAATAAATGGTGTTGGGAAAACTGGCTGTTCATATGCAGAAGATTGAATATAGAGTCATACCTCTCACTAAGTACTAAATCAAAATGGATCAAAGAGCTAAATATTAAAACATCAACACTTAATATGCTGAAAAATAAAATTCTTGAAGTCATAGGTGTAGGCAAGGGCTTTTTGAACACAAACCTGGTTGCACAAGAAATAACACCAATAATCAACAAATGAGATTATGCCAAATGTAAAAGCTTCCACATACCACAAGAAACAAACAATTGAGTGAAAAGACAACCTATATAATGGGAAAGAATTGCCAGCTATTCCTGACAGAGGACTAATATCTAGAATATATAAAGAACTAAAAAATTAGACCCCCACCCAAATAAAACACTCAATCAAGAAATGGGCAAGTGAAATGAATAGACACTACACAGGAGAAGTACAAATGGCCATTATATATATGAAGAAATCTTCACCATTGCTGGCTAGTAGAGAAACACAAATTAAAACAACACTGAGATTCCATCTTACCCCAAAAAGAATCACCATCACCAAAAAATCCAATAATAACAAATGCTGGCAAGGCTGTGGGGGCAAAAGGAACCCTTCTACATTCTTGGTGGAAGTGTACAACCACTAGGGAAATCACTGTGTAAATCAGTATTCAAAAGACTAAAACTAGAGGTTCCATTTGACCCAGCTGTGCCCCTTCTAGAATCTTCCCAAAAGAGCTAAAAGCATCATTCCATAAGGATACATGCATACCCATGTTTATAGCAGCACAATTCATGATAGCTAATCTTGGAAACTGCCTGTATGTCAATCAACAGATAAATTGATAAAGTATGGTATTTACATACAATAGAGTACTACTTTGCCATAAAGAAAGATTAATTTGAGACAATTTTAGGAAAATGGATACACCTCGAGACCATAATGTTAAGTGAAATGAAGCAGATACATAAATTTAAATATCACATCATTTCTCTTATATGAGGAACTCAAATTGTAAATAAAGAGCAAATAAATGGTAGATAATAAGACGTAGGGATATAGTAGGGAGGGGAGGGAAAGGAGATGAAAAAAGAAATTAAGATGTGTTATATACTCATACCAGCTCCACACAAGGAATGCCAACATTACATATGGCAAACATATACTAATAAAGAACCCCAAATGAGTTAGTGAATACACACATGAGACATATAAATAGACACATACTAATAGGGTCAATAGGGGAAGTACTCAGTGTTGTGTGGTTCTCACACCAGCTTTGCATCTTCTCATTTTTAAATCTGTTCTCCATTTTACATTTTCTAAATTGGGTTCTAAAGATTTTTCTTTTGTGTTATTACTATGGACATATTATTCTGTGTTTGAATAATGGAGGTTCTGAATTTCATCCCAAGAAATAAAAAAACTTGATATGAACACTTGAGTAAGAATAAGTAGAATGGGTTGTCGTGCTTCTCTCAAAGATAAAAATACTAATTTTAATTGAACCTTATTCTCTTGACTTCTAACGTTGAAATTATTACAGTAAGTATTCTTTTTCTTTTTCTTTTTGGTACTGGGGATCGAACTCAGGACCTTGCACTTTCAAGGCAAGCGTGGTGCCACTGAGCTAAACCTCTGGCCCATAAATATTCCTATTAGTGCGCATTTTAGAAGTTAAATCAGCCTCAATAATAAATTTGAATGATTAAATTGCATGTTTGCACTTGAAGCCTACTCTTGCATATGAACAATAGTGAGAGACAGAAATAGCACAGGTAATTGAAATAGCCCCCAAATCTACACATCTAATGCCCTCCAAACTTACACATCTAATTCTAATGCTTTCTTTCATTATCTCCTATTAGGCTTTTTGGCAAGTAGCAGGTAAGCAGAATGGATTAGTCTGACTGACTGCTCTGTCAGCTTCTCAGTTCATCTTCCCACAGAAGTCCCGGCCTTCAGAGCTTTGGCCAACCTCCTGGCAGAG
The DNA here is from genome assembly GCF_000247695.1 of Heterocephalus glaber. The sequence goes on along the minus strand of NW_004624802.1, from coordinate 9,567,540 downwards.
CCACAGGTGGGCAGAGATTGGAGACAATTGACAGATGTCCCAGTAAACTCCTGGAAGAGTGGAGAGTAATTTGTAAGAAATCTAGTTTTTAACTTAGGTACAAATAATGCTGATCATCAACTCTGTATTTGTTCTTGCTCTCAAAACTAGTCCCAGTTTTAAGATTCTTTTTCTATTTAATTAAAAATAACCAAATAAAGAACAGTCCTTTATCCTTTTTGGTCCCACATATCTTGCACTTCATTCAGGGAAACAAAAATCTTAAGAACAATTTAGCAAATGAACATCTAAAGCATATTTAAAAAAATTTCAGCTGGGCACTTATAATGTGAAATTACAGGCACATGTCTATAATCTCAGCCCTCGGGAGGCTGAGGCAGGAGGATTGCCCTGAGTTTGAGGCCAGCCTGGGCTACATAGTAAGACTGTCTCAAAAAAATTTTTTTTTCAGTGATAACTGGGATGAGTATAATTATTTTTTTTCTGTCTTTTTTTTTTGCATCTGAGAAATGAAAGAACTTGTTTTGATTCACTACTTGCAAATGCATTTGAGATTAAGGGCTGTGTCAAGAAAAAATTATATAGTGTAATGAGGCCTTGTGATTGGACCCTCTCCTTGTCTTCCAGAGAAGAAGGTCCTTGATTCTTTTGACCTGAGACTCTTGCCAAAAGAGAGATGGGAAGAAAATGGCAGCAGCCAAGACACAAATAGGGTAGGTTACTCTGTAGTAAAAAGGATGAGACACGTCTCTTAAACTTGTCTCTTAAACACAGAGTGGTTAGCATTCATGAGTATGACTGTTCTCACATCAACTAATTATATATAAAATCTTCATGACTTTTTTTCACTTGTGTCTTTTATATGAGATACAACTGTGTTATCTTTTGTTTTCTTAAGCTTAATACAAACAACAATGATAAACAGGCTGTTTTTTAGAGCACACAACTTTATTGAGGATGAAATTTAATTTTTATAGGCTGGAATTGAAGTGGGTCCCCTTAGAAATTCTTAAGTATAACTTTTTCCTTTAACATATTTATGTATTTAAAAATTTTTATAAGTTGACAAAGCTTCATTGTGAAAATCAAAACAGTCCTGGTTTGTATTCTGAGAGTGTTGTTACACACTATTAATAAGACTTGGATACTATATTAGTATGAATGTTTTTTCCTTTTCCATTTTCTTTTTAGAGATTTTAGCGTTTTTGCACTGATTTCTAATATAATTTTTAGAAACCCACTTTTATCTTACTTTTCTCTTTGTCACTTCTCTCTTTGTCACTTGTTCTGTTTTTTCTTTCCTTGTAGATATTTTTGGTCTGGCTATTGCCTGACATTTTGTTACTTTTTGTAGGTTTCTATGCAATAAAGTATCCTTTGTCTAGGGTTTATTGCACCACAGAATCAATGTTTGTGGGCTTGTGGAGTTCTCTACTTTTAAGGGATATGATGGCTCTTTCATAAATCATTTTGGTGAATCTGAACTAGTCTTCAGTTATTCATTCAGACACTAATTTAGGTGCTACAATAAAGGAATTTTGCAGATTGAAGCCCTTAACTAGATGGCTTTAAATGAATCAAAAGGAGATTGTCCTGGGTGGGCCTGACCTAATAATGGGATTGCTTAACAATGCCTTTCCTAGGCTCAGAGCCTCCAACAGCTGCTGGGCCTGGAATTCCTCTTACCCTGTATGGGGTTAGAGGTTCTAGCCTGTCTGAACTTTTCTCTATTTGATGGCCTGTGGACTACAGGCCTAAGTTGTGTCTGTGGGGTTCCAGCTTGTTTGTAATCTTTGCTTCTAACTATGCATATGTGAACAAGAGCTTCAGTCTGAGCTCATGGGCAACAGTCTGCTCATTTCTTCTCTTTCAGAGTGTATTTTCTTGAGAACTCAGACCTCAGCCTTGTTTAACTACCTCCATAACTGTGTAAAGCAAGTTTTTGTAACAGACACACACACACCCCCTATTGCTTACTACTTCTGCTTCCCTGTCTGAACTCTGACTGATAGAGTTGGTTTCTTATTCCTCCTCTTGAATCTCCAAGGACTCTCATTAGTTTAGTTCTCAGCAAATACTGGCTGAACAATTCCTGAAATCCTCAAGGTCTAAAGCAGACTTTGCCTAAAGTATAATTTTAATAAACATATAGGCTTTGGATAAATCAGTATACTTTAGGAGTTCACTGTTTCCTTTTTAATTTAAATGTCTGCCCTTTTATTTTTAAATCTTGTTTTCCCCTTTATTTTGATGAGAAGAAAACAGCTCCAAAGTTTTGAACATATTTGTCCCTAATTTTCTCTCATGTGTCTGAATTCAGTGAACAGAGACTAATCACGGACCAGGAAAGAGCTGCTCTTTTGAAATTACAAACAGCTTCATCCCAGCCAGCGAAAAATGCTCATAAGTTGAGGGCTGGTCTTATCTGAGGTGCTGAATCAGGAGAGTATTCATCACACACTTTTATCAGTAGAGGGCAGTCCACATTTCTCTCCAGACCCCTCACTTAACCTGAGAGGTGTCAAGAATAAAGAGGACACAATAGGGCTTCTAAATTCAGGCTGAGTGGAAAGTAAGAAATGTAGATTTTAAATGGAAGAATAGAGCCATTATAAATAGGAACATATCCTTCTGCCTGCCTGTTTTCATTTCTTCCTTTCTCCTCTCCTCCTCTCTCTTCTTTCCTTCCATGCAGCACTTATGGAAAGATAAACTGATAAGATGGGTCAGGAAATACTTCTCCTTGACAAGCTATCAGAGTCTTGGAAGGCCAAGTAAGGTATAGTCAGGGTGAGGGTCAGGAGTTACATGTGAGGAAGGAGGCAGGGTGTGGACAGGTTGATCTTGCTCTGATTGGGGGTGGGGCTAAAGGCATTTGCTTATCTCTATTTCTACTCATTTCTGTTTCAGGAAACTGATGGCAGAGAAGCACCCAACCTGGTAGCATCTATGAGAAGCAGTGGGTCCACAGTGGTACTCAGATGAGAAGGGGGAAATATTTGCTGCCATCAAGACCTGTGTCAAAATGCAACAGAAAGCATGAGGCACACAGTGGCCTAACCCAGCTCCCCAGGGCAGGAGTCAGGTCCCAGCCTCAGAACATATTTTCCTGGAGTGTCTTCTCCCACCGATCTGGTGTGTGTGTGTGTGTGTGTGTGTGTCTGTGTGTGTCTGTGTGTGTCTGGAGATGACCTGTCCATAGTTCTGAAGGAAGTGGCTGGTCATGGTCAGACAAGCAGATGTTCTTAGATTTAGGGACTTGGATCCTGTTTCTGGACCATCTGACCAATAGAAATGTGTTTTATTCCTGACCAACTTCAAAGATTTCTTATTTTACATAGCCCTAATTGTATAGCATTTGCTTTATAAAAGCAAAGTAAATAGAGGAATAAGTGGTATAGAAGATCACCTAAACCTCTTTTGTGGCACTATTTAGTTTGTCTTAAAGAATAATTCTGGGGAACATTATGCTAAACAGTTTTCAGGGGGATTAAGGGGATTATTAAAATGTTCTCCCTTAAATATTGCTGAGGTTTGTAACACTTTTAAATTACTGCCAAGAAAACAAAAGGATGTGTTATTAGGTAGCATTATATGAAATGCATGGAGCAGGATGTTTAATATTAATCTATATTTCACCCCTGGGAATACCAAATGGATGAACAGTTGTTTTATGCACCCTAAAATTATGTTTTATCATAAAAGGGTCACATGCTCTATTACCTTACAAGATAAATTTTATTTGAACTATAACGCATTTCTAAACATTGTGAGTGATTAGTGGGAAGTGTAGTCTTTTGTAACACAAAGGGCTGCTGACTAGAATTATAGTTCCCATTAACACGGATGTAAGTGAAATAATTTTGTTTCAACAGTCATATCCTAAGGGCAAATGGGTCATAGGGAGTGATTAAATTGAAAAACATGAACTTGGTAATAATCAGTATATATAAATCCCCTGTGGATGACCTTGATTTTTTTCCCTCAGGACTTTAGCATTTTCAGGCATTTACCATTGTATTAAGATATACTGGAAACAATAATAAGGTGATTGACTATGCCATTAGATTTTTTTACTATATAAGTATTCTCAGCACAAGAGACTGCATATTGATATTTCTTTCTAAATTGAAATATTATACAGAGAGCAAAAGGATTAGATAGATGCAGCAAATAATTTGACGGCAAGAAAGATACCATAGATCAACAATGATGAGCTTCTGTGGTAAAAACACAAGTACAATAATGATAAAAACATGCTTTGCAAAGTTATAAGGCATACATTTGAATTGGAATAGCTCTTCAAACTGAATATGATGGAAACATTATGAATGTTTATTTAAAGGAGTTTTTCTGACCTGATAATCCTGAACAATTGACAAAAATGAGAATTTATGCTTTTGCTCATAAAAAGGAGATTTTACTCTAGGAAATTATGTATGTTTCCAGAGCAATACAACTTTCTCAAGATTACCTGTATCTAATATATTTTTGAAGTTCCTTTATCCTGGGCCATGGTGGCACTCTGAATTTTTAATACTAAAGTTTGTACTGACATTGACTATGTGATATTATACCTTTCTTGTAGCTGGATGAGCAGCAGCACCTCATCCAACAGATTTGCTGGCAGACTTGTATAGGCTTCACATGTGTTAATGGTACACCATGGCCTTGGGTGCATGTTAGGCCCAACATATATGTAGAATAAGGAACAGGAGCAAGGAATGAGGCATGAATAGAGACATAGAGAGGCAGAAAAAAGCACTGAGAATAGCTTCTCTGCAGTTGGGCATTCAAATACATGGAGAGACAGATAGAAGACACAAGATATGTCAGAATTAAGCCACAATGATGGATGAGAAAGAGAAGGGAGTTATGCTAGGGGAGTAGGAAGGTGTAAAGAAAAACAAGAAACTTCCCTTAGGCCAAGAAGGAAGACACAAACACATTTTCATAGATGTTTGTATTATGTGTATGTTTACAGCCTTGGTCCTTTGTGTTTACTGGTTTTATTGTTCTATACAGGGTCATATGGTGCTAAATAGGTAACTATTCTACTCTAGTTAAACGATGCCTCTTGTTTTGATGTAAGTTTTGCTGACAGTAGTGGCAGGGTTCTCCTGAGAAACAGTCAACAGCATAAATAAATTGTGGAGGGTAGGCTGGCAGGCTGATGATCCAGGGATGAGTTGATGTCAGTTTGTGTGTGAAGGTAGTATACTGTCTGAATTCTCTCTCCTATGAAGGATGTGAGTCTTTTTCTTAGAACCTTCAATTAATTAGATTAGGCCCACTCACATGATGGGCATAATATGCTTTACTTGCTCTACTAATTTTAATGTTATTTGCATTTAAAATACTTTCATAACATCATACAGACATGTTTGACTGAATATCAGAATACAGTGGCCTAAGCAATTTGACACATAACGTTAATCATGCTGGCCTCTAGAAGAAAGAATTAGAGTGAGAGAGGGGGTGAGGAAAAGTTGTGATAGAGTGCTAACAGAGAGGAGTAACGCTGTCTGCTAAGCCCACCCACTTCCTTCACCCTTGCACTCAAAGTTGTTTTTAGTCAACTCTGTGGAGAGACCTCTGACAAAGTCTCTATTACACTTATTACATCCACTTATGTCATCCAGATGTTCACCAATGCTCTCCTTTTTCATCCTTACCACTTTTACAAGAGGCAAATTCTATAAATAGATAAAAATTGCTTAGTTCAAATTGTTTGTTAGATGAATGAATGAGTGACTTATCCTCTCCTGCCTGCTCACTGTATTAAGGAATTCCCCAACTTCTCTTTTCAGCTCTTGTCCTGGATCTTTCCCTAAGGGATCCTCACCTCTGCTTCCCTGGGTTGAACTTAATGGCACGATATACATGGCTCCCAGATCTTATTCTTCAGAACTTATTTTTCTCTCTAAAACTAAGGATCTGAATTTCTAATTGTTTATGTCCTAAAAAAGTCTTTGAAATACAACATGCCTAACATGAATTAATTTCTTCTTGTAATCCTGATTTTCCTCCCCCTTGTTCTGTATCTTCAGTTTTATGATTCTACTGTTCTTTTTATTAGCCCAACCTAGAAATTTTATTGTCATCTTCCTTATTTTCTTCATTGAAATACTCATAAAATTACATTCATTTTGCCTGTTCAAGATTTCTTGCCTCATTCTCTTTGCTATTCCCTAGAACATTGCTCTAGTTCAGGACCTTATTATCTTTACATTGTTATTTGAATCATTTCCTAAGACACTTATGACCATGTCATTCCTTACCAGAAGGGCCCAGAAGAGATGCATGAGGATAGAAGGTGACCCTGGCCTCCTGAATCTCTGAAAGGTCCGAAAGAGCCCACTCTCTCAGGGTAAGTGAGACATGACTCACACTTGAGGATGTTCTACAAAATGTACTACTGAAAACTTCTTTTAAAATTTCCATATATTCTGGAGATGGAGGTGCTTTTAACTTGCTTCAGTCATGACCTAATTGGCTTGATGAGAGTTATTAATATGCTAGAAGAAATTCCTTCAGGTCTCTTCCTTCCCAGAATGAATTTTTTAAGGGCAACATTAAAAATCAAGGTCAGCACACAAAGGCATCATTTTCCTTATAGTACGAGATACAAATTTTAAGTCAATCTTATTCTGAGTTAAATTTTTTTCATGTAAAAACTAGCTACAGTAAAATTTTAAAAAAAATCACTGCACATATATTACAGAGGCCTAATGACATTTTCCCGCATAGCAGTTACCAAATAGCCATACTTATCTACAATGGTGGGATTCTAAATCATCAAAGAGCTATTCTCAGCCTTTACAATATGCGATGCTTTGTCTTTGTCTATTTTCTTCACTGTCACCTTGGATCCCTTTTTTTTTTACTGACATTTCTCCCTTCTTGAATTATCTATCTCAGATTAGCCTTCAGAAGGTGTTGTTTTACTGAATTAATGCAGTGATTTACATTGGCTAGGGCTTTTGACTTAAGTGACTTTTATTGTATCCTATTTTTAAGGATATTGTACACATACACAATATATTTTAGCAGCTTGGTCAGATACCTAATCTTCAAACTGATATTACAAACTGATTTTTTCTTGTTTCATTTTTAATGGAAGTGATTTGGCTTTGGTAAAGGCCTTGATTTTTTTAAATAATTGAAAATAGAAACTTAAGAGTAAGAATGAAAACAGTTTTTAAAAAGAAAAGAGTTGCAGGGTTCTGAGCAGAGTAAGGTTAATTTCCTGCTATAGGATTTGGTTTCAGGTGTGCGAGGCACAGAGAAACAGAAGTGTCTGTGTGGTTATCTGTAGGCATGTGTGAGTCTCTGTATGAACTGGGACGACAGGAGGGTACCACCTCTCCCCTTAGCTAGGTAAAATTGCACTTGCTAGCCGTGAGCCATGTGGATGCAGATCTCATGTAGCTGTGAGTCTCAACATTTCCAGGGAGCACACCTCTGTAGGAGAATTATAGATTTACCCCACTTCCAGCATGTCACATATCAAAATCTGACTTTACAAAGTGGTGAATTAAGAGTTGATTTTTACTATGTAAGAAGATTTACTGTAGGCTTATTTAAAATGCAGACTACCCAAGAGTATTCCAAATGTACTAGATTTACATAATTGCAGCTACTTGAAACTTTCAGGATTGCTTTGTGTAGAGTGGTAACAGTCTCTAGATGCACATATGAACTTGGTATGAACTTGTTTCTTGCTGTGTGATAAAGACCTAAATGAGGTACATCTACTCATGATCTTGCAGTCTCAAGTTGGCCAACAGTTTAAGCCAAACTTCAGTTTTGGTAGTTCGGATTTCTGTTGTCATGACAGATCAAAACTGAATTATTTACTCCTGACTTAGAACCCTCCCCTAAATCTTATTAATAGAAAGAGGCAACATCAAATTATTTCTTCCCTTTGTTCATTTTCTAGTAAAGATGCCCCAAAAAGAGATAAAGTGAAAGAAAATTTAAAAATCTAAGAATCTATAATAGCTGTATAAAGTAATATATTTGTTAGCTTTATTTATTTTAAAAATTCTTAAATACTCTATACTGCATTTTGGAACTCAAGACTGTATAAAAGTTTTTATTGCATTTCCTCCTTATATCTTTAGCTCCCCAAACACTTAAGCTTTTTATATTTTACTTTTGAAATAACATTTCCTTGTAATTTTAATTGTAGTATACTTGGGAAACATAAATTCAAAAAAACTATAATTCTGCAATTTAAAGGTAAACACTTTGTATATATAATTATAATCTTTTATTTAAAACATGCACAAATTAAATTGTATCAGTTCGCTATTATCAAAACAATACTGCATAACAAATTACCCCCAAACTCAGTGACATATAATGAAATTCATTTAGTTTTGCTTATGAAAGTGCATATTGACTGTGTTCTATCCAGTTTCAGTGTGGCTTGCTTGGAGCTCTGCTTGACACTGTGGGTCTAACTGGATTTTGCTGCTCACTGAGTTGGCATCAGATGGCTCCATGAATATTTATTTTGGAGCCTAAGGTGAATGGACAGTGTATCAACTTGTGCTGCCATAACAGAATACCATAGACTGTGTGGCTTAAGCAACAGAATTTTATTTTCTCACACCCTGGATTCTGGAAGTCTGAGACCAGGGCACCAGTATGATTGGGTTTTGATGAGAACTCTTCCCTGTGTTTGCAATGGTGGCCTTCTTGCTGTGTTTATGTGCTTACAGGACCTTTCCTCAGTGTAGCTCTAGGGAAGAAAAAAATTAGTCCTCTGATGTCTCTTTTGATAAGGGTATTAGTCTCATCAGTCCCTACCATCATGACCTCATCTGACCCCAATTAGCTCCCAAACACCATCTCATTGAGATTTAAGGCTTCAACATACAGATTTTGGGTAGACATAAACATTCAGTCCATAACTAGCAGCCTGCCTGCCTTCCTTCCTTCCTTCCTTCCTTCCTTCCTTCCTTCCTTCCTTCCTTCCTTCCTTCCTCCCTTCCTTTCCTTCTTTCTCTCTCTTTCTTCTCCTTCTTCTTCTTCTCCCTCTCCCTTTCCCTCTCCTTCTTTCTTCTTCTCCTTCTCCTTCTTCTTCCTCTTCTTTTTCTCCTTCTCCTCCTCCTCCT
>NW_004624802.1:9527334-9542275 GCF_000247695.1 Heterocephalus glaber | reverse complement strand
AAAAAGTATGAGCATAGATAGAAATTTGTTTAACAAAACAAATTCTTAGAAGTCAGATCTGGCAGGATGTAGAAAGTGGTTTTGTTATAGGGATGGCAGTGTTGGTTCAGCCCTGGTATGATTTTTAAAGCACACATATATTAGTTCGGTATAGAAATAAACTGCGTTCTACAGTTAGAATATAAAATGCAATATTTATTGGCTTATTTTGCTTTTAGAAGAAGCTGGGAAATTTTCTTGGAAAGGGACAATAAAAGCTGACATTTAAATACATTTAACTTTCACATAAAATGTCACAGAATTTTCTGGTCTTCTGCAGATACTACTAACTTTTATAAATTGGCTGTGACTCAGTTCCCATCTTCATTTTAAGTAGAACCTTCTTTTCAAGGATATAGCATGTTTGCTTTTCATCATGACTCTAATATTCTCAGAATGCTTACTATCACGCTCATTCTTGAATTATCTAACACACCCTTCAATCAAGTCTCTCAAATAGTGCTTTTACATCTCTATACAGAAGGGGCACGGAGGTTCAGAGAGCAGGAGGTCACACGAAGGTCACACAGCTGATTCCAGGGCTCTTTTCATTAAGTTGTTTTGCCTCACGGAGTAGGCAGGAGAACACACACCGCCGAGAGAGCACTGAATTAGGAGCCAGGAACCCTTTGTTCTTGTCTTTATTCTCACCAGTACCTGCATAAGTCTGGTAAGACGCTTCACATTGATGAGATGGTTGGACCAAATGCTGCTAAGGCGTCATTGTAGAAATGTGATCTGCATGTACATTATTATTTAAAAACATGTATGCTGAAGTGAAGGAAATCATTGATATGTGAGAGATATATCAATTAAAACATTCCAGTTCTTTGCCTGCTTAAAATGCTTTAAATATTACTCTAATGTTTGAAAGTTCAAATAGTTTGTGTATTTGTTCTCCTGTTTGTTGATGGACATTTAGTTTATTTTCTGGTTTTGGGCTCTTCTGAATAAAGATGTGAAGAACATTCTTGTGAAAAAAATTTTGAGAGCAGGTGCATATATTTCTTATAGGTTTATAAATGTATGTATTCATTTAATAAATATTTACCGAGCAACTATTGTGTCAGGCACTATTTCTAGCACTAGCAGTAAAATGGTGAATAAGCAAAGAAGATGTCAGCTCTTATGAAGCTAACAATCCAAGGAGAGGAGACCGATGATATGCAAGCATAATGAAGAAATGAAAAGTGGGTGAGGAGGTAATAAAGAGGTGCTGAGGGTTGCTATTTAACATAAACAAGAGCTTTATGAGGTGACATTGGACTGAGATCCCAAAACAGTGAGGAGCTGGAAAAAGATATTTAATTTTTCAAGAGCCACCATTTACTCACCAAAATGTGTCCAGTTGCTCTATATATTATTTCTTATTTTATTTAGAAAAATAAGAAGGGGCTGGATTTTGGTCAACAGTCTCAAATACCCTTTAAATATTGTTTCTCCTGCTCTAAGAAATTTTTGTTGGTGTTGCAGATTTTAAGTCTGTCTTGGGGAAAAGAATGGGTAATTTCTAGCCTTTGTAATTTTTAATGATACAATGATAAAGGGTATACAATGTGCTGTGTCTCTTAATGTCTTCCAACCTCAGATTTGTTCCAGTTCTCTGAAAGAGAAAGTCTCATAGGCCAAGACTGTTTAAAAAATGTGGCCTAAGTAAACAGTCACATTTGCCACCAGAGTTCACTAGCAAGAACACAGGCTGCTGGGATATACAGGGACAGAAAGTGGTGTTTTCATCCTTTGGTTCATGGACTGTCTGTCATATATCTTCCTAAATTTCCTTTCTGGTCTCATTATACCCTCAACTCCTCTATTCCCCCTTTCCTCCCCTTTGGTACACGAAAGCGAATTGTTCTAATTTCTTTTGTAATGAACATAAGACCACACAATATTAAAACCATTCTCTTTAGGAAATGAGGGAAATCAGATTTTCCTCAATTCTATTCTGTCTGCTGGCTTCCATTCTAGTCTGAGTCTCCGTTCCATTTGCCATTTGAAATGACAGGTAGGTTTGGAAACACTCACTCTTTTTCAGATGCTATCATTCTTTATCTTTATGAGTTTCTTTGGTGGCATAAAGATAAAGACAGCCATAGCTCATATTCTAGAGCTTAAACCTAATGTGTTGGAGGTGAAAGAAGCATAAAATCACATGATGTCTCTTGTTGGTCCATGGTATTACTAATTGTCTTATACTGCAATACGCTTATGCTATATTCCTTCCAAAGTTACACAAATGAGGCAGAAAATATTTGAGTGGGTAAAATAAGGCTAATTTTATAGGACCATGGTTACAACTTTCTTGAATTCTGTAAATGGCAAGGGTTTCCCATGTGTGGCAGTAGAGATATAAACTGGCAGCAGGTGTTTCAGGTGTGAAAGAAAAGATGAAAACCAGATCACACTGAGTTAATAAAATACATTTCTGGTGTTGACACTTCTCTCCCAGGGAAGAAACAGTCCCGAATGCATATAAACATTCTGACATGCATAAATACAGTGCTAGCTACATTTTCACTTTTACCAATCCTAGGGATTTTGGGGCCTCTGGCTATGATATCTGGTAGTAACTCACCTTTCATTTAGGGTGAACTTAGGGTGAAGTAACTACAATCTCAGAGGTAGAGGGTGGTAAAACCATTAGGAAAATGATTTAAAGGTTTGCTTTGGGCTTTGTAACTAGGCAATGGTTATTACAATAGAAAAAAATTCAGCCTTCTTGGATATGCATAATAGTTTTAGGATGTTTGGAGCAAATTAAATAAGAGGTAATAAAATCTTACTTTCCACTCCTTTCTTTTGATATTCTGAGTAAAGGTTTTTTGTAACTTCTCCCGTTACTTACAATGGGATATGTTATAGCCCTTTCTTTCCTTCAGGCTACCTCTTTTCTCTTCAGAGTTAGGAATAAATTAATGATAAGGTCAGAATTCAACTATGTGTGGCTCTTATGAGAATGTAGATCAAGAAAGGAGTGTCTATTTTCCAAAGGAACAGCAGGTTATTGGTGCACTCCATCATAAATAGACACAAAATCTAAATAGTGCGTTATTAAAACAGCTGGTAAATTTCATATTATATTTATCTTGAATTGAGCAAAATGATAAAACTGATGAACATGTTTAAGTTTTCACTTTCTTTCTGCACATGCTGCAAATCATTCATGGATGAAGATGTGGTGGTGTACAGTATACATGATGTTATTTAAGAGATTCAGGCAATGATCACAAGAGATAGCACAATGGAGATTTGTATCAGCCATTATTGCTTGGATACAAGCAACAGAAACTAACTCTAGGTCAAAAGAGAATTGTTTGGAAGGATATGAAGGAATAGGAATTCTAAAACTTAGGCTTGGTGTGGGGCAAAGAGTGGAGGTGCTCCAGGAATTCACAGAGCAGGACTCCTCTTTGGGCTCATCAGAGTGCTGCTGCTAGAATAAATGGGGGAGTTATAGACAGAGAATGGAAAAATACTCTACAAAGGAGGACCTCCTACATAGCAGAACCATGGTCTCACAAACCAGAGGAGTAAGTGTAAGTGTTGGGTTTGTCTTGTTGAACATATGGGAAGGAGAAAGCCTCCTTGGTAATATTATTGATAACTACTGTGTAGTCACAAGTGTAGGGATAGAGACTGCTAACATTAGAGAGGTAATACCAAGTCCCAGACACTACGCTGTGAATGTCTTAAAGCAGGCTGCCAAATGACAGGGGTTCACCAAAACCTGAGCAAAAACAAAAGAGGAAAAAGGCAGAACATTTATTTCATCATGGAGATATTTTATCTTTTATATCTATAGTACAGGATAGGACTTTCTATGGATTAAAAAACATTAATTATACTAGCTCCTCCTTATATGCTCTTCACAATTATTGTATTTAGTTTTGTGTGGATTAACTGTAAGGTGTTCATTTTAGACTGGTGTTTCAGTTGTTCTCAAGTTAGCTTTCTGCTATTTTCAGACAATTCCTAGAGGATCAGAGAAGATCTTGGCAGATCTCCAAATGGATCCAGAAGGTTCTACACAATGACTTAATGGGCAAGGAGAAACCAAGCAGCTGCAACTGCAAAACAGAATGAGTTTGATGACGACAAAGATGTAATATAGAAAGAGGAAGGTTAGTGGAGCCTCTATGGCTTTGACACCACCAGATCTGAATCTTAGTTTTGTCATTTACTATACAGCTTTGTGACCTTGGGTAGCTCACTTAATCTCACTAAACCTTAATGTCTTCAACTAAAAATAGATATGATGAGATAATTCCTGTTCAGTGGAGCCACTGGGAGATCAGACATGTAAGTAGTTAACACAGTGTGCAAAGTAAGAGCTCAATATGTATTAACTTAGTTTTTATACAAAAGCCAGATTTTGGTCATTTCTGCTATAACATATGGGAAAATAAATTTTGAGTAGAAGTTTTAACTATAAACTTGAGGCTGCTTAGATTATTGGTAACACGTGCCACATACATAATAAAGCAAGTATCTGCACATTTACATGGACTCTGGTAAGTACTTTGTAAGCTCAATGCCTAGCCTGTGATTATCTATCCAAATTCCAGTACAGTCTTAGGATATATCCATAAAAGCAAGATGTCCAGGTGACCAAGGGGTGTTATACTTGATTCTCATTAGTTGACATCAATGGCATTCTGAGCAATTCTGGGGGCAAAGTACATGTTAAGAAGATTACTGACATTAGGTAGATAGAACTGGCAGAAGTTCTGGCTATTCGTATCAATTGGGAAATATATGAATAACTGGAAATTGGTTGGAGCACTTGAGTATAAAAAGAAACTGGTCTGCTCTCCTCAAAAGTTAAAGAGTTGATCTTGAAAGGGTCTATTTGTCTGGGTGCAGTTGTTGGAAACAACACAGAGGGAAATTATGGCTCAGGTTGAGGAGGCTGATAATTAGAGCTACTGTGAGTCCAGAGGGTCCTCTCTGTCTGTTAGTTGGGCTCCTATTCCTGGATGATCTGTACTCTGATAAGAGACACTGAGAAGGGCATTTTTACCTAGAGTTGGAGTTGTTGAGAAGGTAACCTTTGTAAGCTGTTCCAACTATTAACTCTAACATTTAATAAGCATTCTATAAAGGCAGAAAGAGGAAAATAGCAGTCATAAAGCTAGTTGGATCCCTACACCTTCCTAAGACTAATGAAAAACTTCTACACTGGTGGGCCTATTTCTCCCTGATCTCAGGACTCGGTATCCCTTGACCAAGGAGACTGTATCCAGCTGTGGAAAAGTATAGCTAGACATTAAGAGGTTCTAAGCATCATATACTCAAAGTAGAATAAAGATATGTGAGAAAAAGTGGCTACATTTTCCTTATTGTATCTTACTGAATGTGAGTTATGCTTTGTTACTATGGACTTCAGAGGTGAAGAGCATTCATGATGTAGGATTAAGTATCTTCACACTGATTGGAAGAGGCATGGAAGGAATCCCATGCAGCATATTTTCTAAATGTGGACCTGGGGAGTGAACTCAGGGTGTTCACACTAAACTACATCCTTAACTCTTTTTATTTTATATTTTGAGACAGGGTCTGGCTATGTCACTAATTTGCCCAGGCTGAGTTAGAACTTGGAATCCTCCTGCTTTCATCTATCAGGCATCCACTGCTATGGCTGGACACATCTCTGGTTTTCACCACCTCTATCTTGCATAGGGAGAAGAGATTGTGTGTTTGTGTGTGTGTGTGTGTGTGTGTGTATGGGTGTGTGTGTGTGAAGAGCAACAGGCTTTGGGACCAGGCATCCATGGTCTTCTGGAGACCATTGGCAAACTCCCGTACAGAGCTCAGGTTCCTCAAATGAATATAACACCAGTATCCACTACATAGTTTAATTACATGGATGAATTAAGATAACATGTAGCACAGTGCTTAATACAGTGCCCAATGCATTATAAACACCCTGTGAATGCTACTTCTTATAATGAACTTCATATTTATTTTTCCTGCTCTGTTGTGGAAGGAATGACATATGGTAACAACTTTAATACAATTTCAAATATGCATTATTATCATTAAGCACATATTAATTACTTGGGGGAAAATTAATTCAGAATCTGGAAATCTTTATTGTAAATATTTCCTAAATTTTAGTTCACTTCTAGCCCTCTCAGAGCTCTTTAAATTATTGGCGTCCTCATTAAATTTTAGTTCTCCAAATGGTAAAATGATAAGCCATATATATTTATAGACTTTTCTGGAATGAACTTCCATGTTCAGAGTTAAGATGTGTAATAGAGTTGAGAAATAGCTGTAAACTATTGGAAGCATAATAGATAAATAGCTACCTTGATAATTAGTCGTGGAAACTGGAGAGTAAAGTAACCTTAAGTAATTATATACCCTTAAAAATTTATACTGGCTTTCCTTAATAAATATTGAAAAATTTATATCAGAGACACCTGTCTTTACAAGACTAAGAGAAAAGGGGTACAGTAGGTTCTAATTGAATTTATGTTTAAAAATTCTTACTTCCTAGCAATAATGTAAATTATTTCTTGTAAATGCTATAAAGCAATTATTCACTAGCCCATAAATTCATTATGTGTTTGATTATTATAGGAAAATATATTTTAAAGCCAAATGGAAATTTCAAGAGCTGCTATGAATTACATTATGTTGTATTTTTAAAAGAATTTGATTGTTATGATACTATAATTTCTAACCTTCCATCAAAATAGAATAAAATAATACTCACATCTAATTGAAACTCATTTACAATCAAGCTATATGAGGAATTAAAGACAAAAATTGACTGTGTTATGAAATTTCATGCCCCAAATTACTTTGTGCAGGTCATTAATATTTATAACTAAACTGTCCTTTGATGTGCATTAATAATGTACCTCGGGATTACACAAAGAATAATTCATAAATATTCTGGAAAAGGGAAACAAGCCATAATTAAATCAGAGTAATTAACATAGATATTGGATTATGATTTGAATGAAACACAAATTCTTACAAGTTGATATGTTGGGCTTTTCATGAAACTCAGAATTTGATAAAAGAAAGTGGTGATGTATAAAAGTAACTTTCTAGAAAAAACCAGAATCTCCTAGAACTTGTGCACAGTAAACATTAATTTGACACTGAAAATATTATGAAATACACCCATATATTCACTTGTTAAAGTTTTGTTTAATAATTATGTAGTCTGTTGTGGAACACTATGTTAATTTTTCCAATGAGTTCCAAAATATTAGGTTACCCAAATTTCAGTGATGTTATACTTTTTGACTCACTTTTAAAATGCAAATTTAAAAACCTGATATGGCCTCATATGTTAAGAAACTGAAATAACTAATTTATTTCATATTTAATCTGTATGATATTTGTGGCTCCTTTAATTTACAGGCAAAGCAGATTTATCAAGTCAAAATTTATTCATAATTTAATTTTTCTTCTAGACTTGAAAGGTGCTGCTGTTATAGAACCTATACCAAACCACTGAGCTCCCATGGAAATGTGTCATCATCATTCAAACTGTAAATGTTTGTTGGAATTTTAATCTTTATATATTAATTTTTATCCTTTAGATTTATTCAAGTATTGATCTGGTGATGTGTCCTATAGTTTAGGTGGTGCCCAGATTTGCTCTTCCTTTTCCTATTCCTGTTTCAAGGAATGAAACTAGCATCTGATCTTGGCCCCAGTCATCTGATCTTGATGTCCTGGCTCCTTCTTCTCTATCACTCTCCCCTATAAAACACAAAATCCTTCTTCTACCCCAGTGTCTCTTGGAAACATTCATTTCTTTCCATCTTCCCTGCCCCTACATTAGGTTGAACCACTGTAATTTCAGTGTTTGGGAAATTGTCTGCCTTTTTCTAGTGTTCATATCTTTCAATCTGTCTTTTTCATCGTAGCCAGAGGAATCATTCTACACCACAAATCTGATCACAGTGTCCTAACTACTGCTTTTCAATTTTGAGTATCTTTACCGTTCTGTGGATTACTTAACCTAAATTCTGGCCTCTTAGTGTTTTGGGCACCTCATTTCAATGAGTATTTCTTCTATGTCAACTTGGCCAACATACTTGCCACAGATCCAACTTCAAAATCATAAATTCATACATTCCATTCTTTGACCAGTATGTTCTATCTCCAGTTTGTATCCTCAGTCACCTATGGAAACAAACCTTCAAAGATAATAAACATCTATCACTTTCCTTTCTATTTCCAGCCTTAATTTTCCTTTTTCATCTAATTGGAAGCTATTTAATTATAACCACATAATTTTTCACAGAAGTGAATCATTATAATTATACTCTAGAAAATCCATGTCCCTATGAGATCTAACCTTCCACCTTCTCCATGCATATGACCATACAGCCAATCATGGCTATAGAGAAGTCATGTAATGGGCAGATTGGAGAAAGTGTAAATTGTGATCAACACCTTCCATGATCAGAATATTTTTGCCTTTCCTACATTCATGTAGAAATCCATTCCCTTTTAGGGAGGCATTAGTAAGTGGGGCCTTTAGAAGGTGGCTTAGGTCATGAGGAAAGATCCTTTGTTAATGAGATTAGTGCCTTAAGAAGTTGAGGGAGATTGTTTGCCCTGTCCACCATTGGGTGGGTGGGGGGAGTGGGGAGGAGAGGCGTCATAAGAAGGCTCTTCAAAGAAGAGAGCAAGTCCTCACCAGATACCACATCATTGGTGACTTGATCTTGGACTTCATAGCTGCCAGAGCCATAAAGTTTTGTTGTTCATAAATTTCCCAGGTGAAGGTATTTGTTATAGAAGCCTGAATGGACTAAGAATTCAACCTAATGTAGACTCAGTGCTGGTATACCATTTTGTTGCACATAATGGGATGACTGTTGTATTTTATATATGTTGGAGATAAAACTGTGATCTAAAGAAGACATTTTCTGCCTTTCCCTTGCACAGCTTTCAGTCTTATGGGGAATATAAGCAATTACCAAGGAGTTAAGAGCTTTAATTGCAGCAGTATGAAGTGCTGTGGGAGCTATGGGAATCTAAACCAGTCCTGGTACTGGGGGTAGGAGTCAGAGAGGGCTTTCTGGAGGAAGTGGCATTGCAACTGAGACTTGAATCAGTTGGAACTTATGAAGTGTGAAGGAAGAATTGTAGTAACAGTATACAAAAAGATTTGGAGTGGAAGGAAATTATGGTGGAATATAAAGAAGTTCAATGTGGCTAGAGCATAAAGTACAAAGTGAGAAGTGGTGGCAGTGAGAGGCAAGTTTGGAGTGGTGTCAGTCATGCAGTACTTTGAAAGAATGTCAAGAAATTTGAACTTTTTCAAAGAAATGAAGATCATTGAAGGAGTATCGAAGAGACTATGGATATGATTGTCTTTGTATTAAAATGTCTGAGATAACTGGTTGGAGAGAGATAGATGAGTTTTCTGCTGAGCAATAAATAAGCAAGATATTGTAGGATGAACAATTGGGTAAACATTATCTCCAGATGAACAATAAAATTTTTAATGATGCTCATTTTATTATAATATGTATAATTATATACTGTGTATTTTATTTTGGCATTGTATACAAATACAAGATTCACTAAAGTAAATTAACTTCTAGCATCTGTGCTTAGTCACTGGGAATAAGAATGGAGGAATGAGGAAAGAACTCTAATGGGGAGCACAGAGAGAGACATTCATAATTTATCAAAGTATCTATTATGTCTCATGGCTGATGATTGCTTAGATTTCAGGCCTCAGTTTAAATATCATTGTTTATAGTTTGAAATATATATATCCAACAGTTAGTTGCATTAATAATCAATAGTTGCATTAATATCAACTAATTGAAAAATGAAGCCAAGCGCCTATGACTGGGAGCTTTCCATCCACCCATATGCATCCTGTAGTCCTCCTATCTGTCTCTGAGGCCCTGGCCATCTTTGGATGATGACATATAGAGATATCCATGAAAGGGGGAGAAAGAGCCCTTCTGTCTATAGCGAGGGTCTGATTATAGAAGTAAGGGCTGGTGGCAATGATGGCCACACTTACACAGTAGAAAATTTCCAAGGAGTGATAGGGATGGAGTGAGTTCTTGATGAGCTGAAGTAGGAATAAAAATTCTGTTATTACTTTATGGTTATCTACATAACAGGCATCCCTCTTTTTATTACACTTTATTGTGCTTTGCAGATACTTTTTTTGCAAATTGAAAGTTTATGGCAACCCTATGGTAAGCAAGCCTGTTGTCACCATTTATCAAATGGTTCATATATTATTAGCATTTTTTAGTTATAAAGTATGTTTGTATTAAGATATGCACATCTTTTTTGGATACAGTGCTATCGCACACTTAATAAAGTACAGGGTAGATAAGCCTAACTTTTATGTGCACTGGGAAACAGTGTCTTTATGCAAATTTACTTGGCTGCAGTGGCCTGGAACCCAATGTACAACATCTCTGAGGTATGCCTGTAGTTTGAAAATCACTTTTTATTCCTTGTGTATTTGAGTGTAACAGTGACACTTTGATGGATAAGATTATTCCCATTTCACTGGCAAGAACAACAGGATTCCTATTATGTAAACGACATGCTGCCATCACACATTGTGAGTGGTGGTAATAAGATTTGAGTCCTATCTTACTCTTTTCATTTTTTTCCTGCAAGGTTTTAATCTCCAATTTTTTCTCAATGCTAGTATTCTCTACTCAAATTAACCATAGTTTATGAAATGGTCTTGAAGAAAAAAGAAAGAAAATTGTTTTACAGAGCTTCATTGTAGGAGAATGAGGCATTCTGCCTAAGGTAATCATCCAAATAAGGACATTAAAAATCATTTTTAATGGAAAAATTCCAAACAAAAATTTTATCATTTTCTGCTTAATTTATTGTTTTATCTGTGGAAGCACAGTGGCAGTAGAAAGAAGGTACTTAGCAAATATGTATTGAATTCTCATCATAAACAATTGCTATTACCCTGAAGGCCTTCCTGATGATGCCTGCAGGCTCCTGCCTCTTTGCTGAGCGATTAGAAGTGACTGCAGTTTTACTTGCTTAGTGATTTGTGTGTTTGCCCTTGTTGTTAAGCTATTACTTGTTACATCTTTGCATTTATAACATGATCCTCTGATAATTTGCTATTTCTAATCTTCTGTGGGCTAGGAAACCAAATATTCAAGTTATTTGAATTTCAGAAACTTATTTTATTTCTTCCATTTTTACTGTGATTGCTTTTTGAATAGTGAAAGGGAGAGTTTAAATTGTTTGTATGAATGTTAGGACATGGTGGTTCTGAAACAGACTTATTCAAATTGAATGTTAATGTACAGACTCCTTGATGGATGCTTAGTACACTGGGTCTTGTGTTTCCTCAGGGGCAAAATTTATGGGACCAATATGTGAGATAAACTTAACCCTATATTATGTGTTGTCTATATATTTTAATCAGAAGCCTAACCTCCCTGCAGACTTTGCTTCTGTGAATCACTGACTTTGAACTCTGTCACTGTGTCTGATTGCTCATGTAATATTAAACCCTAGCTGAGCTTTAATTTCAAGAAACATGAACAACATTCTGTCATTGAGCCTTTCAGGAACTGTGGAACTATGGAAAGTAGTTTCTTTAACATTACTGAAAAATGCAAGTAATGAACAGTTTCTGATACAGTCTTGAACTCAGCTGCTATGTTTTAAAAATGGACAGAAGCTATTAATGGTCAGTGTACTGTACAGTGCATTCCATTTTGTTTCATGATAGCTTTGCCCACGTCTGATACACATTTCATGCATGATACCAGAACTGCACTCTTAATTTTACCCTTCCCCCAATCTATTCTCCCCAGATCTCATATATCAATAAAATCATTACCTTCCGCCAGGTGCTCATTCCTCAATGTAGAAGTGATTTTTAGTTCTTCCTATCTCCTCCTATAAGCAACTCACCAGCAGTCCTTTCTAAAATAAACAAACAAGATAAAAATAAAACAAATTCTGAATCTTTATTTTTTTTCTAATTCCTTTGGTGCAACCTTGCAATGCCATCTTATTTTTCTCCTGGCCACAAGAGCCCTCTCTTTATGTGTTCTCTCGCCGCTAGCTCTAGAGTATGTACTTCTAATGGTTGCAAATTGCTGTCTCTTGTTTGCTTCTCACTGCACTTATAGTAAAAAGCAAACTCCTTACCCTTGCCACTGGCTTTGGCAACAGGGAACTCATTAGGAGCTTCTGCCAGAAGTTTTAGAGAAATTGTGCAAGTGAACAGCAGTAAGCAAAAGGTGGAGGAGTGAATAGCAGTTAGAAATTGCAGGTAGCAAATCATTACTTTCAGTAAGTTTGATATGAAAAGAAAGAAAGTAGAGGAAGGGGCCAATGAGAGAGGCTATCAGTGTTAGAGGGTATTGTCTTGTGAGGCTCCAGCTAAATTGGGTTCCAGTATCAGAGTAGCTGGCAATCCTGCCCTACCAAAAAACTAAAAAGGGATGGGAGTTTATCGTGTCCCTTTCACAAGAAACTTCTTTTGTCTGGTTGACAGTTTAATGTCTAGTTGTCTGTCCCATAACCAGGAGCCACCCCCACAGGAAATTTGTTTATACTGACATGTGGCTCTTGTTTGACCTGTGTCCAGATGCACCTGGCCATCATTCTAGCGCTTGGAGCCTGCCTTTGTGTTCTCCCTGATATCCCAGGGAAAAACTGCCCTGTGCAATGCCAGTTCTTTGGATGGAGAGTGTAAATTCTATACACTAACACAATAAAAAAATAAGTTCAGAGATCCTAGGCAAGGAGGGAGCCAAGAGTTGGGGCTGCTGGGAGCGCAGTCCTGTGTTCCTAGGTCACCTGAGGAAGAAATGATGTGTGGGGGAGGGGCAGAGAGAACGAACTAGCAGTATATAATGAAATAGGGTGTGGGTCATTTTAAATTCAGGATCTAATGCCTGAATGGTCCATTTAAAAGGAGTAGTGGAGAAGCAGAGAGTTCCGTCTGAATGGTGGGAGAGATGCCTCTAAATTCTTATCTTTGACAACTGACTTGGGTCATTTGGGTGTGGGTGGTCTACTTCTAAGGCCCAGCCAGTGACCTGTGTCTTTTCCATTATAGGGAGTAGGAGTGGTGCTTTCCCTCTTTCCTCCTTTCTTCCTTCCTTCCTTTCCTTTCCCTTTCTTTCTTTTTCTTCCTTCCTTCCTTCCTTCCCCCCCTTCTTTCTTTTTCTTTCTTTCTCTGTTTCTTGCTTTCTTTTAAAATGGGGAAATTGAACAATTTTGGGCAAAAAGGGAGAAATGGAAATCTGGAAGTTTAAGGAAAATAAGGTGTGTAATGTCACTGAAGTGACACAAAGAAGTGCATCATTTTATCCTTAGAGTCTGCAATCAATATTTATTGCTATATAATAAATTGCCCCCAAATTTGGCAGCCTAAAACAATGCAGTTTATTATCGCAGACAGTTTCTGAGGGTCAAGAGTGTGGGAGCTGCTTAGGTGGGTACTTCTGGTGGCAGATCTCCTGGGAGGTCAAGTCGAGCGGCTGGCCAAGTGACAGTCTCTGAAGACTTGCTGGAGCATCTGTGTTCAGGACACTGGTGAGATGCTTCCTGACTCCCCACATGGGCTCCCACAGAGCTCCTTAAGATCAGGCCCCACCTTGAGAAAGTGACCCAAGGGAGAGCAAGAGAGCGAAAACATGGGACAGACTCTGTAGCGACTTTGGAACCTGATCACCTAGTGAGGTATTGTTACTTCTGTCACATTTGTTGTTCATACAGATTGTAAAGTGGGAAGAGACTACAGAAAACAAATACCAGGAAGCAGGGCTCCATTGGGGTTCTTCTTGAAGATTGGCTACCACAGAACTCAAAAGGACTATCTTTGCTCTGTGTAAAGGGAGTTTGAAAGAAAGGGGAGAAAGTGGAGAGAGAGCCTCTGTTTTCTGAGTGAGGTGGAAGGCAAGTGATTGCCTGTGAGAATGTGAGAGGATTATGGGAGAGAGGTTGAGGCTTGGAATCGCCATTCAGGAGAAGGGGAACAGGAGCCCGTTTGTAGTGTAGATTGATCAGGTAGAATTGAGAAATCAGCTGAAGTAGGAAGCCAAAAATGAAGCACCAGTATACATGGTTGTGTGATTTTTTTCCCCTCAAATACTGTCTAATGAAACAGAAATGTAGATATTGGTTGATTGGTGTGATTCAGGATGCACTTTTGTTAAAAGGATATGGCTCAGGTGAAAGGAGACAGGATCGTTTTAAAATGAGGTTGAGGGAATGGTAGAAATAATCTATTATGAAGCTGTAGGAAGAACTGAAGATGCAAGACAGGGAGAAAGTGGAAAGGTCAAGGAACTTGACATTTAATGTTTGAAGTGAAAATAAAATTAGATGGGGAAAGAGTGCTGGGCTGCAGGAGGTGGCCCTCTGAGGTAATTTTGGAATTTAAGATATGCTAGTTTATGGATATAGAAAACTATTTCAGGAAATTGTATTAGAAATAAACTGCACTTATAAGAGAACAAGATGGGTATAGTCCATGGAAAATGGAGTACTGGTTAATAGATCAGCAGGTATTTGTTTGCACTTGCTATTTTTTCACAAATATGGGAGGTTATGTAGGTCATAAAATCAAATAAATTGTGTATTTTCTTCTGCTGAAGGCTTTACCACATGATTTTTAAATCTCTGCCAAAAGATTTTTCACTTTACACAAGAATCCATCACAAATTTTATGAAATTATAAACACCTTTTATGGGTATATTGGAGAAATTTGACATGAGTTTTGCACACCATTAAAAAAGTATATTTTGTAAAGTAAATGTGGGTTCTTTCTCAGTGTTCCCAGTTTGGAAAATATTTCAAAAACTATCTTCTTATACTAAATTGTTATCAATTTTTAAAAAATTTATTCTTAAGTTCTTTTATTGGTACATTTTAGGTATATAATACATT
>NW_004624802.1:9504331-9524017 GCF_000247695.1 Heterocephalus glaber | reverse complement strand
GCTTTTTTCTGGGTTCCTGTGGCATGGAGAACTGTTTTCCATCCTTTTACTTTCAATCTATGAATTTCTTTTTGAGTTAGATGTGTTTCTTGTATACAGCATATTGTTGGATTTTGCTTCTTAATCCATTCTTCCAGTCTCTTTCTTTTGATTGGTGAATTGAGGCCATTAACATTGATGGTTATAATAGATAGATATTGATTCGTCCTTGTCATGATGTTTTACTTTTGTTGGCTCTTTTATTTATTTTTCCCCCTTTCCCTTTGGTTTCTTACCTTGCCTGGTGGCTTCCCTCCATTGGGCCTCATGGAGTTGTGACCTTCATTGTTTTTTTCTAGGATATTGTTTAATATTGCTTGTAGTGCTGGTTTGGTGTTCATGAAATTTCTCAGGTGTTCTTTGTGGTATAAGCATCTAATTTCACCATCAATTTTGAAAGATAATTTTGCCAGATACAACAGTCTAGTTAGGAAGTTATTTTCTTTTGGGGCTTGAAATACTTCACTCCAGGCTCTCCTTGATTTGAGGGTTTGTGTTGAGAAGTCTTCTGTGATTTTGATGGGTTTTCCTTTGTAGGGGATTTGTTTCTTTTCTCTAGCAGCTTGTGGGGTTTTGTTCTTCTGTTGGGTTTCTGGGATCTTGACTCTTATATGTCTTGGTGTAGATTTTTCTTTTTTGATCTTGGCTAGTTGGAGTTCTACATGCCTCACTTATCTGTATGTCCAATTCTCTACCTCTGTCTGGGAAGTTTTCCACTATTACTTCTGTGAGCAGTTTTTTACGTCACTTGTACTTTCTCCTGTTTTTTTGTGGACTCCTATCAGTCTTATGTTATTCTTCTTTGCATCATCTAGCAGCTGCTGGATTGATTTCTCTTGGTCCCTTACTATTTTTAAGAAATTTCTGTTTTCATGGTCCTTAACCATGATCCTGTCTTCTACATCTGATATTCTATCTTCAGATTCCCTTAATCTACTGTTTACACTTTCAGTGGAGCTTTTAATCTCCTGAATATCAGTTTGAATCTGTTTCATGGATTCCATTTCTTTCTTATGTTGGGCATTCATGGCTTCCAACATGTTTCTGAGCTCATCTTTTTTTTAAATCTGTTTCTGTTCTAGAACCTCTAATCATGTCTTTCACTCTGCTCACCATCTCTGTAGTTATCTGGGAGATTATTTCTGCTTTGAATTTTTCTAGAGCCTCATTCATCTTTATTTCCTGTGGTATCAGTTTAGGGTGTCCAGGTGGTTGATTTTCAGACTTTTCCACCTCATTTTCCCCAGAATTTGCCTTTTGTGTGGTGGAAGTCTGAGTTTGTGTCTTGCTTAAATGTCTTCTCATTTTTGTTTTTGGTACTGTCCTTGGTTTAATTCCTGGGTTGATACTTAAAAATTGCTTATTGTAAGTATCTTTGTTGCTTGTAATTTGAATCTTTATGGAATGATTGCTTCTCAGAGGTGTCTTCCAGATATAGCTGGTCTTTAAGTTTTGAGTCTCTAATGACTCTGAGGCTATCTCATTTTCATTATCATAGAAAAGACCACTTACTAGATCAATAACAACACCTTTACCCAATGATACAATCAGCAACACCATAGCATCAAGTACATCTCAGAAAATGACATTTTATGGTAGTTATTAATCTATCACCTTTAACTGTGTGTATTAAATCAAAATCGAGGACCAATCCAACATATGTTTATAGTGAATAAACTCTTCAATATAGCAACTTTACCCTTCAGGATGGGGAGTTAGAAGGAGTTGGGGAGGGAGGGATAGATGGGTAGAAGGACAGGGGAAGGTTAGCAGTCAGGCCGGAGGACAAGGGCAAGAGAAGAAAAAAGATAAGAAAAGAAAAAGAAGAAATCTGAATTAGTGCCAGAACAGGAACAAAAAGGGAGATGAAGAACAATGTGGGACAGTAAGAGAGTGAGTATGAGAGAGAGGGACTGGAAAGGGAAAGAAAGAAGAAGGAAAAAATTAAAAAGAAGAGGAGAAAAACAAGAATTTTCAGAGTAGGAAAAAAAATTAAATATAAGAGAGAAAAAAAACAAACAATACTAATTTTGGAAATAAATAATAAAAATGAAAATGAAGGACCTCCTTCAGGTTATGTCTCTGCTTTCACAATAGACAATGTGGGCAGCAGTGTGCAGATATGTCAATGAGTCTCAGCAAGCCAGTCACAGACCTGTGTGATTTAGGCAGATTTCTGGCTGCAATACCCAAGTTGAGCTCACTGTCCTCCTGTAGAGTTGAACTCTGCAAAGCTCTATTGCAGGTTCCAGGTGCCCTTCCCCTGAAGTCCAGGTTCTGATGGGAGGTGATGATCCCTCCAACTTACCCAGCCTGGTGGTCTGGTGGTCCAGTGTCCCCTGTGTCTTTGTAGTGTGGAGCCAGGTGGTGGTACAGCCAAGAGGCCAGAGGAGCAGGGGTGGGGGTCCTGCAGGCACCTGTGTGGCTAAGTGGATCACTGCTGTGGGTGCGAGCTGGATGAAGTGAGTTCCCTGTGACCCGGGTCCTCTCTCCAGTGTTCCCCAATGTGCCTGGTGGGAGCTGGATGGGGTGGGTTCCCTCAGTTATTATCAATCTTACAGAACAGTTGTTCTCAAGTGTGATCTCTTAAATCATACTATATGCGTATATGAAAATGTCACAACGAAACCCATTATTTTGTATAATTAATATGCACTAGTAATATTAAAAAGCTAAAAAAAAGACCACAGTTTAATCCCTGGTGAACAAAGATTAGGCACTTCCTGGGGTGTTGGTAGAATTGTAATTTAGGGTCTGGCTTCATGGTACATGCCTCTAATTCTATGGCTCTGGAAGGCTGAACCACAAGGACCACTTGTGTGAGTCCAGCCTGGGCAATTTAGTGAGATCCTGTCTCAAAATAAAAAAAAATTTTAGAAGGCTGTTGATGTAGCTCTGTGAGAAGGCCCTGGGTTCAACCCCCTGTACAAAGAAACAAAAAGCAAAAATCAAAAACCAAGATATTTAGAGTCCCATTCAGATTGACTGTCAGAAACTCGAAAGGGTTGCAATCTGTATTTTCTAAGGCCCTCTAATTTTTGAGAGCTAGCATAAAAAAAATTAAAACAACAAAATAAAATAGGAGACCTTTCCCCCTCTAAGTTTTAGTTTTTACTTCAGAATTACTGCTGAAAACCATTTTTAACTTTGTCACAGATAGCTCAGTGAAAATACTTTACTGTTTTAGTGCTACCATTACTTCCTAGTATGTTTAAAAACCTTTAGAGTGAACTTCTTATTACCTTCTTCAGGATATGTTCACTAAAATTTCATAGTGTAAAATCCACAAAAGAATGTAAAAGCCCTATTCAAAAAGAAATAATTTCTCCTTAAAGAGCATATTTGTGATAGTCGAAATTAAGCTTCAGGGCCTTTCTTCTAGATAATGGATTTTGCCATTCTGTTGTACTTAAACAACTTACTTACCCAAGATTAGCCCATAAAACAAAGTCCAAAGAAGGTATAGTCCTAATACTCCATTATTAGGCATTCAGTGTTCTGGGAGGAGAAACTATTTGAGTGTGCTATTACACATATCATTGTTAGATAGGCTATTTTTCCTAATAAATTTTTAAAAATGAGTTTTTTTCAAATTTCAGTTCTCTGAAATAGAGGAATATTTTACTCAGCAATATTGAGGAAGGAAATCTTCCATACAAATGAACTTTCTAGGGACTCGACCTATGTTTGTGTACAGTGGACCCTTGACTTAGGAACTCAGTCATTCCTGAGGGCTGGTTGTAACTCAAGTTGGTTGTAAGTCAACACAGCTGAGATCTGAATGTTTACATGAGAACATGCTATAGATAACAAGAGGCAGATGAATCTTCCATTAACCTAATTAACCCCAGTTGTTTGTATGTCAGGCTGGTTGTAATTTGAGAGTTCATTGTATTTTGTGTTATTTCTTTTCTGATTTTTATCCATACTATCAGAAGATAGTTTGGTTAAGTGACTAGGGTTTAATTTTTCCTCAATGCAGCTTTTTTGAATACATTTATAATCTTTTATTTTACTGCAGTTAAATAAATACTTATTGGACACTCACTCTTTGATTGAACTGAGTTGGGTAAGAGGGATAAAGATGGATGAGCTATGACCCTTGTGTTCAAGGGGCTTGCAATCCAATGGAAGATTTGGCTTTGAAAACAACTAACTATAATGCAAGTCACTTTATTAAAAATATCTTTAAGGATTACTGGCAATCCTAGCTTCATTTTTATTCCTGTTAACATACCTGATTCATACTATATTAGTTGAGATTCCATTGGTTGCATGTGGCAGAAAGCCAATACTTGTCGGCTTAACCCAAAAGAGAATTTATCACTAACATGAGAGAAGAGCCAGGAACAGGGCTGATTTCACACATGTCTGGATTCAGGGATCAAAGGAGCTTAGAAGGTGATTTCTCTTGATCTCTCAGCTCTGCCTTCAGATATACAGGTGGAACTGTGTTGCAGTGAATATAAACCTAGCTCCTTTCTAGTTCCTGTCTGGAAGGAAATAATGAGAAGTCCCTGGAAAAAAAATAGTGTTTATGTTATTTACTTTGATTGGGTAAAATGTACAGATTAGCATAGGGCTGGGTAACAGGTTCCACCCATTCCAAAACCACATGGACTGAGAATGAGGGAAAGGAGTGATTCCTAAGAACAGAGTATGTTTCTTTTTTTGTAAGAATCTTTTTGGTTTATGTCTTGTACTCCGAGTAAATACTTTGAAGATAACAATACACATTGTAATAACTATTGCCATTCTCTTACTCTTTGGTTATGAAATTTTGTTTTATTTATTCATTAAAAAAAGAATGGAACTACCACACAATTACTAGAGGAGAGCTGAATGGATGCTAAGACGAAAAGTAAGGAAATGCTTCACTTACTGAGAATAGACAATTCCTACGTGTATGTTCTTGTAACATATCAGCTTCCATGTGTCAAAACATTTTTCCTTCTCCATTTATTCATCATAGTTTTTAGTGTTTTACCTCTTCTTGTCTTATCTTACTCACAGGCTATTCTATAAAGTGTTGAAAACTTGGGTAAGAACAATTTAAAAATGCATTCAGTTATCTTGGTATTTCTAAATGGCCCTATGCTTGATGGTCTAGAGGTAAGTTTTTATTGGAGCTTTTACTAAGCCAAATATAAAAACTTCAATACATTATAAAGCCATAGTTGTAGTCATAGGCCCTCCTTATAAGTTCTAGTGCTTTCTATTCATTGTACATATAAATGTTCTTAGTTGAAAGAACTTATCTGACATTTTTCTTAAATGCAATGCTCTTCTCTTGCATTCTGATATAAAGTACATAATTAAGGTCGCATGACAGTTGCACTGGGTGTATAGTGCTTAGTGACAACTATTCATGTTACTGAACTTGAAGGGTTACATTTGGGCTTTCACAGATGTTTTTGCAAACCACATTCTACATAAATGACTTCAAACTACTCCCACTTTGTTTACCTAATTGGCTTTAATGCTCCTTCTTCTCTTTGACATTAATAGTAGCTTGAAATAACCCAATTTTTTTTGACTTACCTCAATTTTCAGAGATTTTTATTCCCCCCTCCCCCCACAAATTTGCATTAGTAAGACCTCAAATGGAAATGGCAAATGCAGTGCTTCAGGGTAGCTGGGAAAAACCACATTTCAATCTCTTTATCACCACAGAAAATGGACCTTATTTCAATGAAGGGCTGAGCAGATATTATCAGTGGTGAGGTGAGAGAGAAATAAACTATAGTATTAGCACTTAAAATTCATAGCATGAATCTGAGCATTAGAGAATAACTTCTACATTGACACTCCTGATGTTTAACAAAGAGAAGCATTCAATTTGCATTTCATTAAATATTAGAAATCAGGTGGGGGATCATTTTTTTCCCAATAAAAAACAAACTTACTAAATTATCTTTGAAAAATTTAGTTTTCAGAGTTTAGTACACTCTCCAGATTTCCATTATGATATATGCTTCTTATTTATAAGGGCTCTAAGATTTGGTTATTAGAAAGATCAGTATGTATTAAAACTAGTTTTATGGCAAAGTATCCAGTTTTCATCAGTGGTAAGAGAAATGTATCTTATTTTTAGTTCCTGAACCTGATGAATTCATGAGGCACATTTTGTAGTTGAAAAAAAACATTAAAAAAGCTGTGTTGCTTAGAGCATGCAAGTAGCATATTAACTAATATAATTTATTTAGGATTTCCTTGTGTCTTAAATTCCCCTTACCTTTTGTTTTAAAGTGAGAGATAATTTAGGGATTGCAGAAGTTATTCTAAACAGTTTGGTGAAAAACACTACTATTACTGTAATATCAATTTTTGCTTTTACATTCACAATTTGGTACTATTAATAAGCTGATGCTCTGATAAATGTAATTTTATATTTGATTAAGTTGATTACCAGAATCTAGATAAATTTAGAGCTTTTAATAATAATATTCTTCTTCTTATTATTATTCTGCATATTTACTGTGCTTGTTTTCTTTTATTAAAACTTGTTCTGTGTACTGTAGGAAAATTATTTGTTAATTCACAGTAATACAATGTAATAAATAAATCCATTCATGTTACTTCATCAAAGTGCAGGAGTTACTTCTCATTTATCTCACCTATTAGTTAACATATGGATATTTTACAATATCTTTTAAGATACAGTCGATGAATTATAGTCTAGTTCATAATTTTTATTCAATTATATCAAATGGCTTACTGTGTACCCTTTATAATCTTGGATATTGTTTAAAATCTGATAATCTGCTCTGTATTTTTAGTTTCGAACTTTCTGTTGAAAATATTGTCTTTTACTCCCTTGAAAATAGTAGATTTATTTTAAAACTTGTGTTTAAAGTTACTAATATCTAGAATGCCTGTAGATCTGTTTCAGTCTGTTGTTTTTGCTGGTTTTTGTTCAGGTGGTCTTATATCTCTGTATGTCTTGTTATCTTTGATTGAATCTACACTTTGGATTTAAGTATTTATTTGCAGATTCCTTAATCCAGAGAGTATCTCCTTTTGCCAAGAACTTAAGGGTGTTAGAGATCCAGGGTCACTTTTAATCTAATTTTAGGAATTGAGCCCCAATCATCTAGAAGACTTAACGACGATTTTTAGTACCAGTGGGAGCTGGCTTACATCCAGTTATCCCTTATGCAAATGATGCAGGTTTTGCGATCCCAACTCCAAACATGAGGGACTTACCTTGTGAACTACATTTAGCAGGGACATTTATATTGTCCCACTAGGTCAAGAGACTGGCAATAACAGTACTTCTTAGCTTTTTAGCATCCTCCTCTGGAATTTGTCTCAACTTAAAAGTAGATCCAAAGGAGAAGCTCACTTCTCTGGCTTTTTGTAGTTTTCAAGATTGGAGTTCAATTACTGTTCATTATTTTGTAAAGTGTTTGATGTCTTCAAGCAAATATTTTTAATGTACTTCATCTAGTTTTTCTAGAGTTCTCAGCCAAAGGATTGGTTCAAATTATCTAATCCATCACTAGAACTAAAAATGCTCTTTTCTACTCTATTTTTAAAAGGCTTATAATTTCCAATGTAACAGTGATCATTCCTGGAAAATTTTAAATGTTTAAAAGTAGGAAGATGAAAACAACCTCTCATAAACTTACTCCTTAATTATATATATAGTATATTTCTTTCCTGTCAGTTCTCAATACTTTTTACATCATATTGTTTATATATTACATTCTGTATATATTATATTTTTAAGCTTGAAATATACATTTCCATGTTATTTTGCAGTATACTTAACTAGCATTTTGCTAACTGCATGATATAATCATGCAAAATACTGCAGTTTATACAATTTATGTTTTGTCATTTACGTTGTATTCCATTTTCACTTTTATAAATATAGCTTTACAAAAATTTGTGTTCAAATTATTTTATTTCAAAAATAAGATTATTAATTTATGATATGTTCTTAGAAGTTCAATGATAAATTAAAGGCATGTATATTTTTAAGGCTACGGAAACATAATGTTAAATTACCTTTCCTAATACATGGTAGGTTTTTAATTTTTTAAATTTGAGACAGGGTCTCACTATGTAGTTCAGGCTGGCCTTGAACTCATTAAATAGCCCAGGCTGGCCTCGAACTCTGCCTCCCAAGCACTGGGATTATAGGCCTGTGAGACTATGCCTGGCTCATGGTAGGTTTTTTAAATACCATGTTGAAAGTTCTTTCAATTCCTTTGCTGTATTGTTTTCTGACAAAGTTATTTCTAACATTTGAGTCAAGGTAAGCATTGCTTTTAGCATAGTCTAATATAATAAAAAATGATAGGGAAAACTATTTAATTTTACCCATTCTGTGCGTTTAAAATTAAATAGCTGTTCTTGGTAAGAAAGGAATAGTTAGGTGCTTCAACTTCTTGCAATTAAAGTTTATTGATAACTTCCTTGATACTATTTTTTAAAAAAATTTCTAAACAATAGACCTTTATTTGGCTCATAGTTCTGGAAGTCACTTTATATATGTCTGGTATAACTGACTTTGACTTGGAAGTGGTTCAGAATTCTCAGTTTATTTTTGAAGTAACTGCAAGTGCTCTACCACAGAGCTACACCTCTAGCATGTGTGTGTGTATATGTATATATATATATATTATATATCATTTTGAGACACACATATATATAGATACATAAATACATTATACATACATACAGATACATACATATATATGTGTGTATATATATGCATGTATGTATATATACAGGTACATATACATATGTACATATATAATATATAATTTTGAGATATCTATATAATATACATATATATAATTTTGAGATAGGGTCTCCCTAAGTTGCCCAATTTGGCCTTAAACTTGAGATCCTCCTGTCTCAGCCTCCTGAATAGCTGGGATTACAAAGTGTGTACCATGGCTGGCAACTGTCATAGTTTTCTATTCCCATATATTTGGTTATTTTGCCTAACTAAATTGAAGAGAGGGCTTAAATGGTAAAAATAAAGAACTTTGGAGCAAAAAAAAGGAGTTCTGTTCAGCCTTTCTCAGTCATGTGATTGTAGAGAAATTGTTTCTTCTCCCTGATCTTTAATTTCTCTTTTTATACAATAGAGAACTGAACTCTCTTTACTTCTCTGGTCTTGCATAGCCCTTGGGTATGTTTGACAAGCAAAAAGATTAAATGTCTTAAGATACAAATAAAAACAAAAACACACCTAGTCTTACCTTTACAATATTATGGTGAAATTATAATGTCTTAAAGTTGTGAAGATACCTTAAAGTTTTAGAATGATGGACAGTATTTAGTAAAAAATAAAAATAAACAAAAAGGTGAAACTACTTAAAATACATTATTGGAGAGAATGCAGATTCAGATATAGTAATTATTGAAGTAAGAGTATTAAATTATTGTGTGTAATTTCACAACAGTAACTAAAAGTCATGACATTTTTATTTTATGTGCTTGACCCAATTTATATGTAAATATAGGGTGTGTAGTGGTACCTAGACATTAAGTACTCTTTGGCTTATTCTGGGAAACTGATGTGTATTTCTACTTAAACACTATACTTGAAAAGAACTCTGTAAAACATATTTTAGTATATCTATTTTGAAGTATAAAAATTATAAAAAGATTAATTCAGTTGTTTTATAGGATTGGCAGGTAGAATGAGAATACCAGAGTTTTATGGTGACCTGAAAATTATGGAACCCCTTACCACTGATGATAGAGGAAATGCTACGCCAAACTATGGAATCCTGCCATAGTAAGAATTTTAAGCTGAAGAAAATTGAGAAAACTGTAGAAACATCTCTCTGACTGCCTCTCTTAAAAACCTTCATGTGGTAGGTATTCTACCTTATTCCCAAGGTAGAAAGATGTTACACATAGAGGCCAAGAAGCATTTGAACAAACTGATCTTGCTAAGTTCTTCTCTGTTTATTACCATTTAGTCATACACTATTTTTGTAGAAAAGCCCTTGATATTGGTTTTGTCAATGATTTTTTGGTATTATGCCAAAAACGAAGACAACAAAAGCAAAATAAATAAAGAACTGGAGCTACATTAAGCTGAAAAGCAAAGAAACAGTCAGTAAAATGGCCAGGCTCATAGGCAATGTATGAACTAGAAAAAAAAATATGTAAACCATGTATCTAATAAGAAGACAATATCCAAAATTTATAAAGGACTCCTACAATTCAATAACAGAAAAAAATAACCCAATTTAAAAATAGGCAAAGGATCAATAGACATTTCTCTAAAGAGGATATAAGAAGGCCAACAGGTCTATGAAAAAGTGCTCAATAACACTAATTCCCAAAGAAGTGCATATTAAAACCACTATGAGTTGTCACTACACACATGTAAGGATGGCTATTACTAAAAAACACAAGATATAAAAAATGTGTTGAGAATATTGGGCAAAAGGAATCCATACCCTAGGGTGTGGAAGACCCATCCTAGGGCAGCTTGTTACCTGGATGTTATAAAGGGGAAATGAAGAAGGACAAATCTGCCCATTTCTTTGTAGGAGCTCCAGTCTTTGCCTTCACCTTCGATGTCATCTGGCTTCCAGAGTAAACTCTTCAACTTCCTGTGTAAACCCATCCTGATACGGACTCACAGGGGATGTGACACTGAGCTCCAGACCTCTGACTGGACCTTTCAAATTTCCAGTGTGTAGACAGACCTTCTGCTCTCTTCCACATCTGACTCTGTGGGCAGCCATTGTAAGCCAATCTTGTAAATTTTTATGTATTTGTATATCTTGTGTTATATCTGTTTCTTAGTAAAGACTGACTGGTACACTGTTGGTGCAGCCATTACAGAAAATAGTACAGAGGTTCTCAAAGAAATTAAAAATAGAATTACCATATAACTCAGCAATCCCTGTTCTATGTTATACTCAAAGGAGAAGCAATAACCTCCTCTTAAAGATCTCTAGACTTCCATGTTCACTGAAGCATAATTTACAATAGCCAGATACGGAAACAACCAATGTTTACAGACAGATAAAGAAAATGTGATATGTGTATGTGTGTGTGCCTGTGCATTTTGTAATTTGTCACAACCATGGATGAATGCTGATGACATTATGCTACGTGAAATAAGCCAGACACAAAAAATATTTTGATAGCACTTATATATGAAAAACATTTTATTTTCTTTTTCTTTTTAAAAATTTTATTTCATTGGTACATTTTAGATATACAATATAATGACATTCATCATTGTGAAAAAATTTTTTAAAGTCAGATATACACAGAGAGAGACTGAAGTAGTAGTTACCACAGTTGTGAGTGGGGGTGGGGGTAGAGGAAGATATATGGAGAAGAGCAGATATGTAGGAGGAACCGGTTTAGAGATTTAACATACAATATGAGTACTAAAGTTATAAAATTATATTGTAATTAGATATTCTTGTTAAATAAGTAGATTTTAGCAGCTCTTGTCACAAAAAAGTAACTATGTGAGATGATAGATGTTATTATGTTTCACTTGAGTAATCATTTTACTACCTATATATAGCCTAAAAAATCATGCTGTAAACCTCAAATATACACAATTAAATTTATTTTTAAAAAACCAAGGATAAAAATACACAATTTCCATGGGTCTTTAGGTCTTCATTTCTAAAAGCTTCCATGTCATGTAAAGCTTCCATATCATGTAAATATATTTGTTATTTTTTTCTCTTGTTAATCTGTCTTTTTTGCTATATGCCTGCCAGCCATGAATTTTGGGATGAATGAGGAAGAGTTTACTTTTTCCTCCCTTAAGCCTACAAAAGCAATACAAAGTTTTGTATTCTAACTCCAAAGCTCCTTGAAGTGTGCTGAAGACATCCAGCTGAATTCCAACCAATTTATGACAGGAAAATGAAAGAGTGGAGTACTAGAATTTTTTAACCTTAATCACTTAAACAAGCACTTGTATGTTCCAAAAGTTAAACATCCAGATTAATCCATTGTATCTATCTGCTTACTAGAGAAACAGATTTGATTCAAGATACACAAATACATAAGACTTTACAAACTTGGCTTACAATGGCTGCCCGCAGAGTCAGGTGTGGAAGAGAGCAAAAAGTCTGTCTGTGCGCTGGAGATCCAAAAGGTCCAGTCAAAGGCCTGGAGCTCACTGTTGTGTCCCATGTGAGTCTGAATCAGAGGCTGAAGGGTCAGTGATGGGAGGCTGAAAGGTGTGCCCTGGAAGCCAGAAGACTGCATCCAAAGTAAAGGTGAATGCTGGAGCTCCTCCAAAGAAACAGAAGCAAAGCTTTCTTCTTCATTTCCCTTTTATTCCATTCCGGTGCTGAGCCTATTGGTTATCATCACTCACACCCAGGGTGGGTCTTCTGTCTTCAGTAAATCCCTTCAGCCATGCCCAAAACTATGCTGATCCAATTTAATTGGGAGCTTCTTACTCAAGGTGACACAATCAGTTAATTATCACATCCATGAATGTGGACTGTTTGGTTAGCTTATTGTTTCTAAATCATTTTCATTTGTGTGATAAACTTGTGGGTTGTTAGTATTGTTGTGTTTTTATTACTAAAGCCAGTTATCAGTTCATTCCCCTCTCATCTGCAAAAATATCTGCTTTTCACAGATTAAAAGCATGACTACAAAAGGGTTATTTAGGGTAACTGACATTTATCATTCAGCTCAATATGTTTTCTATCGACTTTGAAAGTGCTCAGAATCACCATGAAGAACCTTTGGAATGCACAAACTTGCAATCATAATTCTCAAAAATTTAATTCTATGATGATGGACCACTGATTTTTGTGTTTTAAAGAAATGGAGCATACTATTAACCACAGATCTTCATTCCAGTAACCATGTCATAAACAAGGGCATCAATACACATTGAAAGAGGCCACATGCAAAGTTAAAATTAAAGTTGTCTTTGGATAGTCAAGAAGTTTAAACCTGGGAATAAAAATGACATCTGTGTGCTACATATCACTTAAATAGAAAGGAACAAGCTTCAGAAGTTATTATGGTAAAGACAGGTATTTCAAAAATAAAGTTTGACTGGAAATAAAAAAAGTTAGAGGGATGTTATGACCCTGGATGACCATAATTGATACAGAAAGCCTTCCATGGTGACTTCTAAGGACCATTCTTTTACTGAAGTCAGCAGGCTAATGGTGGACAGCTTTGGGATGCAGGTCTATTTGCACAGGTCTGTAATTCTAGGGATAACTGAGGTGCTAATCACTCTAGGATTTGATTGCCTAATGGGGGTTAACCAGGATCAATCCTGGTGTTGTGTTCCCATGACACTTTTCAATGCAGTTGGAATTTTCTTGGGAAACCAGAAGTTGGAAGTTGTCAGTGAAAAGCTAGCCTCAGCTAATTTACACACAGGTGTGTAGTAGCTTTGAAAATTCTAAATGCAGCAAGCAGATAACTGAGGGCTGATTACTGTTAATTAATTTTATGAGAGTTTTACAAAGGAATTTGTTGAATTCTTCAACGATGTATCAGAGGCACTGGATGAGTTCGAGTAGAGCTAGAGGAACTCAAAGCTAAAGGGTTAGGATGATTTATTGAAGAAGAAAACAAAGAAATAAAGGAGGACTATGTTTGACACATGTACAATTTCTAGCCCTTTTGTGAAATCACGTGCCACTTGCAGGTAAGGCTATGCATAACACATTGGCTCCTCCTTACTTTCCCAGACCTAGGTACAGTAGTTAGGATGATTGTGATTATTACTCTCAGACTGTTGTGTGGATTTTGATTTTGTTTTCAGTCAGAATAATCTGGGGGTAGAGACTAATTATTTTAAATTATCTTTATTTGTATGTGAAAAGGTGGTAAGCATGACTTTGTTGGTTTGAATGCCAACAGCACGCTTTGGTTTGAAAAGCCTAACACATTTTGAGTAATTTCTTTTGAAAGTTTAAAATTGGTGAAAACAATTTTTTAAATTATAAATCTTTAGCAGGAATCCAATGAATGATGAGCATTTGATTTTCCCTAGGGCTTCTTCACTCTTTTACGTGAAGACAAATGATAAATACTGGTGTTTTGTTTTGTTTTGTTTTGGTGGGGGAAGGAGGAGGTTGGCTGGTGGAAAACTTTTTTGGCTTTGGTTTTGTTCAAGGTGAGCAAAAAAATCAGAAAAATTTAAAATCAATATCTCATTCTCTTCATGAATCAAACAAAACTATACTTAAAACAACACAAAACCAAACATCCCTATGCATTTCCATCTCCCTCACAAATACTGACAGCACAAAGGACAGTTTGGATTGTTTTTTTAACTTGACCAAATTATCTTTACTATTTCATGAAAACCTTACTTTCCATTCCTTCTTTCTTTCCTTGCATCTGTGAATAGTGGAATGAACTTCACATACTTTATTCTGAGATAGAAAAAGTATAGAAAAACTAATACACAGATCTTACTCTTTGCAGGATGCTATGGATTAGAAATGACAAAAATATAGACCTTCCTTTTTAAAAAATAATTTTCTTTTTAGGATACCATTTGACTAATGTTTATTGTTTGCAGTTCACTGTATGGCTTGTAACACAAAGCTGAATCTTTCTATTTTCATTAGCCCCATCCCTAGCCCTGTGTTCTATGCAATAAGAATAGAATCCCTGTCTTGAAAGTTGCAGAACACAGTCATGTCCCACCAGTCAGTGAGTCATAGGGAAATGGGTTAGGTATGGTTTTGGAATTTTCCAGGGAGACAGTGCTGCTTCCAAAGTTGTACTCTGCAAAGAGTATTTTGAGACTGAAACTAGGGTACCTTGTCTTAGTGTTCCAGATATGGACCTGGCATGCATGTTCATAATGCTAAATAACAGACTGGAGTTAAATACCAATGCATAGTGTTGCTGGGTGCCAGGACAGCATCAAGCGTTAAATATCACTTCAGGAAAAATGTATTTACAAACATGCTGACAGTTCATTTCCAGGAGGGAGCCTCATGTCTGCTCTGTGCACTGCAACTTCAATCTTCCCACTGTGAAATTTTAGACAGCTTGTCTGCAGAGGCTCAGCCAGACCTATTAATATTTATGCATTCCATTCACACTCCAGTCAGAGCATATAAGTTGCAGATCTTTCTGATTTGGAAGCTATTAAGATTCATGACCCCTTTAGCTATTTACTTCTTGCAGTCCAGGAGCCTTTGCAATCAGCTTATACTTAAGAAGAAAGCACAAATCATTACCGTTCAAATATTGTCCTGTATTGTGACCATTTGTAGTCCATCAAAAGGGTGTTAAGAACTTTAATGCATTCATTTATCTCAAGACACAGGTTATTAGATGAGGTATTCTTTTCTTGGAAAGGGATAGAATACAAGTGTTACTTACACCAAAAATTGCTTTTTTAATTCCAAATTAGTGACTCAGAGTGAAGCTTCATATGTTATTAAGAAGTAATATCTAATCAGTTTTTTTCTTTTTGAGAGCAGACATTGATTGAAGATGCAGGTGATGTCCTGAATGGGATAGAACAAACAACAATGAAATGTTTAAATGTGCATTAGGCTTGTGTTTGAAGAAATCCCATTCTCTTCACATATTAAGTCTTACATGTCTTTGGTTTACAAAGAATTGTGAAATTGCAGAAAAGTCTTATATTTAATTAATTTGTGGGATTATTTGATATGTTTTATTAGAGTCTCTAAGAAATTTAATTCTATTCTATCAAGATAGTCTTATTCTACTGAACAAAAAATGAGAACATTAAAACTCATGGAAAGGAAGGCGAGGGAATTAATATTTGTTAGGTGCTTATTATAGACTAAACCTTTTACATTTATTAATTACTTTGAACATTGCAAAAATCTATGTGGTAGATATTATTATTCTTATTTGCTGAATAGAAGTGGAATTGTAGAAGAGGTCAAGTAGCTTACCCAAAGTCACACAATTAGCAAATGAAATTCTAACTCCATTTTGTACTATTTCTAATACTGTGTTATTTACATACTATTTTACTTACATTTCTCAAGAATATTACGTTATGGCTCCCAAAAGATCACATTTTATGTAGACTTACCATTTATGGGGAATGTGGTTAATGCAAAATGTGCAGTTTGTGAGTTCCCCAAATAAGCTGGGACTGCTGGTTTTCTTCTGGTTCATCGTTTATTTCCTAACCTTCAAATTAAAACCAAAACAAACAAGCCAAATCCCAAGATAACTCCTTTGTAAAAACTACCAACCTCTCCTTCATCATCACCTTTAGCATCATCTCCGCCATCTTTCCCATACACATCTACCACCTGTAGGGTAAATCATTAAATTAAATTAGACCTAAGTAGTTCTTATTTTTTCTTCTTGAACTGCCAAATAAAATGTATTATGTTTTTGGAATCAAGGACCAAAGCATTTTTGCAGTCTAGAGACATTTGCAAACACACACTTTTGAAGAATTTTTCCAACACCTCTATATTTAAAAGTATTACTTAAAATAAAGTAGATCATTTAATTGATATTATTTTTGTTTGCTCTGAAGATGAGTCATGGTTAAGTGTATAATTTCATTAGCTACAGCTTCAGGCAGATGAAAACAGTGTTGTTGTTGTTTTTTTTTGAGATCTGGATTTCCTGAGGCTGTTTTATCACTCAGGATTCGGGGTTTGTGGGGCAGTGTGGTTCCACAGAGACCGGGCTGATTTTTCTTTGGAAAAAACAGTGGAAAAATTAATTTTCCTGCAATGAGCATGAGCCCTTAGCACTGGCCATCTCCTATCAAAAAACAGGACCCTATGGCAACTCATGTTTAAATTTGCTCAGTGTTTGGTCAAGTGTACAACACATTAAAATGAGTGAAGTAAATTTAAAGGAAAAAGGCCCCAGAAAACTAGTTAATTCCTTTTATATTAAAAAAGTAAACAAAACAAGAGCAATGAAGAAACAAAAACTATTTGATACCATAATCAAAATAGGCTATAGGCTTTGAAATGCAGTTCCTTTTAGGGAAAAAGATACAGTTTTGATTCTTTGTGCTGCTTTATTGTGATTGGTAATCTTTTTGTCCATCTGGTTTTCTGAGGAGTGGGCAGAGGATGAAATAACTTCTGATAGCCTTGATTTTATTTTCTACTTATGTTTTTTTCTCT
The DNA here is from genome assembly GCF_000247695.1 of Heterocephalus glaber. Next base: position 9,506,885 of record NW_004624802.1, on the reverse strand, counting down.
GGAATCACCTGGCATCTAGAGAAGGAGCTGTCTGATGAGGACAGAGTTTACTCTTGAGATCCACTCTCTCTTCTTTGAGGATTAAATTTAAAGACAAGATAATTCTATTTCATTCAAGATCTGGAATTCACAGCCTGTGAGGTCACCTCAAGGTGATTCAGGCTTTGTCATGAGAAAGAAAAACAGCTCAGGAATTTTTGTGCACTGCGTGGTACAATACCTGAAATTCCCTGTCAGTTTCCTGTTGGCTGGAAGTTAAAGGCAGTGGATATTTAATCTCAGTTTAATTCTTAAAATATGTGCTCCCCAAATTTTACATGATAGTCAAAATACTTCTTCCATGCCTATTTTCACCAGAAGAAGTCTTAAATGAGATTTTAAAATATCTTAAGTCATCCCTTTATTCATCTCAGTTATTCTCCTTTCAATAGGGCCATTGCACATTGTCAGAAATGTTCCAGGCTGAAGGCATTTTAATTGGAAATTGAAAACTAAGAGAGAAAAGAGACAGGCTTGTTCCCTAACTGTGTCATAATTGTGTTTTTAAAAACTGATATTACTTTAGAAGCACTAAAATAAAGAAAAATACCTAGCATATTTTATTAGTATATTAATCATTATTATGTTGTTAATTGATGTCACCTTATTATGTGTTATGCAGAAAAGCCATAATTCTGAGCTCAGAGCCCCAATCTTTGTTAATCACCAGTAATGCTGCTTTCTTTACTCTCTCCCTTCACCCACCCAAGCACTCACTCCTGGCTGGCTGTTTGCCTCTCCACTGCATTTTCCCATCATGACCCATCTGCTCTTATTTGTAGTTCTCCGTGTCTGTGGTGGTCTCACTCACTGTTTTGTTACTTTTGAGAACTAGGCTAGTGCTTTATATATTAGTTCATTTTAAGCCATTAATTTATAGGTTCCATTAGTTTGACACATGGTCATCTCTTTAAAAACATTTACTTAGTGAATGATTACTACATTGAATAATTAGTATTCTACCACTTTATACTTTTACACACACTTTTGGAGTACTAACCTTTCAGAAATAGAAAACAGATTGATAATTTTCAGGCTTCACAGAGAGGAGACAAGTTAAAGAAGTCCATACCATTAAACTTAATGAAAAAAAAATGTCCATCTTTCAAAAAGACTAAGGCTCTTCTTCAAATATCATGAAAAATAAGAGAGGGTTAGATTTTTTCAAATGCTTTTGCTGCATCTATTGAGATGATCATATGGTTTTTGTTCTTTGTTCTGTTAATATAGTATATGACATTTATTGATTTGCATATATTGAACCATCCCTGCATCCCTGGGATTAATCCTACTTGGCCAGGGTGTATGATCTTCTTGATGATCTTCTGCATTCTGTTTTCCAGTATCTTATTGAGGATTTTTGTGTCTATGTTCATAAGAGAGATTTGTCTGTAGTTTTCTTTTTCAGTTGGGTCTTTCCCTGATTTTGGGATCAAGGCGATACTTGCTTCCAGGAATGAATTTGGGAGTGTTACTTCCCTTTCAATTTCATTGAAGAGTTTAAACAGTAGTGGGAATAGTTCTTCTCTAAACATCTTACAGAATTCAGCAGTGAAGTTATCAGTGCCTGGGGTTTTCTTAGTTGGTAAGTTTTTAATTATGTTTTCAATTTTGTTGATTGATATAACAAATGTTGGCAGGGATGTGGGAAAAAGGAACCCTCCTCCACTGTTGGTGAGACTGTAGACTGGTGCAGCCACTGTGGAAATCAGTATGGAGATACCTCAAAAAACTAGGATTAGAGGTCCCATTTGACCCAGCTATTCCCCTGCTGGGTATCTTCCTAAAAGAATTAAAAGAATCAAACCAGAGCGATGTATGTGTACCCATGTTTATAGTAGCACAGCTAAAACTTTGAATAGCTAAAACTTGGAAGCAGCCCAATTGCCCATCAACTGGTAACTGGACGAAGATGTGTGTGTGTGTGTGTGTGTGTGTGTGTGTGTGTGCATATGTGTGTGTGTTTAATGGAGTACTACTCAGCCATAAAGAATGAGAAACTAGAGACATTTATAGCTAAATGGATGTACATTGAAGCCATACTCTTAAGTGAAATAAATAGGACATACAAGTGTAAATACCAAAGTTTTTCTGGTGTGAGAAACTGAAAGTATAAATGAGGATCAAAATGTATGATAGATAGAAACGTTCTGGGCCACTGTACCACTGCCCCCAGCACAGAGGATCAGAGCTGCCCCCAGCGCCGAGGAAGTGAACCTTCTGGGCCACCATACCACTACCCCCAGCACCGAGAAGGTGAGCCACATGGGTGCCAGCAGCACACACCACTCCACAGCCTGTTGAAATGAGAAGACACGTAAATAAGTCTCAAAACCAGACTTCTAGATCATCTACAGTAATCCCAAAGGAAAACAAGATGGAACAATCTGATACTCAAACACCTGGACTCCCTGAACTGGCAGAAAAAGAGGATCAGGTAAAAATAAAATCAGAAATAATTTCTCAGATAACAGCAGAGATTGTGCCCATAGTGCAAGACATGACTAATAAACCT
>NW_004624802.1:9475171-9491628 GCF_000247695.1 Heterocephalus glaber | reverse complement strand
ATTTTATTTTTACCTGATCCTCTTTTTCTGCCAGTTCAGGGAGTCCAGGTGTTTGAGTACCAGATTGTTCCATCTCATTTCCCTTTGGGGTTGTTTTAGGTGATCTGGAAGTCTCGTTTTGAAACTTGTTTATGCATCTTCTCATTTTGACGGGAGGGGGGTGGATGTTGCTGGTGCCCACATGGGTCACCTCCTCTGTGCTGGGGGGGGGTGTGGGGGGGTGGTACGGCAGCCTGGGGAATCCTCCTCCTCAATGGTGGCTGGGAACAATTTTTTACAGTAAATTTTATTCTGAATTTAGGATTGCACACACTCTTGATGTCCTAAGTATATATGGCATAAATGAAAACAATGAAATGTGCAATTTAACCCTGCCTCAATGGCACATATATAAATACTGTTCTACATGCTTCAATGAAGTTACATTATTGATCCATTTTTTCTTTTTCCTTCCTCACTTCCTCCCTCCATCCTTCACTCCCTCCATTTTTAACTTCATTTTCTAGCACGTTACACAGATCCCAGGGCTTTGTGCATGCTAGGCAAGCACTCTACCACTGAGCCACATCCCAAATCTGAGTTCACTTTTTATTAATTTTAATAACATAAGAATTGCACAAATATTTCATAAATCACATTACATAAACATATGAGGCTAGGACTCTTGCATCAGTCACCAACCACTGTGGTTACTAAAATGTCCAACAGGGAGCCTTTCAGGTTTGTTGAATAGTAAGTGAGTGAATGAAGGAAGGAAGATGGATGTTCAACTTCCAAAATATTGGCTTAGTTTTCAATTTTTTGTGGTACTGAAGATTAAACTGAGGGAGCATTCCATCACTGGGTTACACCCCAAGCCCTTTTCACTCTTTTTAGATAGGGTCTCTCTATGTTGTCCAGGCTGGCCTTGAACTTTTGATCCTTTTGCTTCACCTTCTCAAGTATCTGGGAGTAGAGGTGTGCACTCCCATGCCTGGTTTATTTTTCTTATTAATTTAATTACATATATAAAGAAATGGAGATATTTTAGACACTTTTCTACAAACATATCAAGTAATTGGTTCTCTTAATTTTCCCATAATATCCACATTATTAAAGCAAAAAAATAGTTCCAGTTCTCTAGTTTTTATAGAAGAAAATGTTTTGAGGATTCTGCTTTGGTTTTATTTCAACATTGCAATGATGATCTTCAAGTCTGTGTGAATTTTCCAGATAATTTGGGGTATTTCTTTGAACAGGTTGTTTAGACAGTGGAGATGTTGAGAGTAATAGGAGAGGTGACAAGTGTAAAAGAATACAGTCATTGCCTATTTTATACTTTGGTGAATACCTTTTTTAGGTAATATTATTTTTTGAACCTATGTTAAAAGCAGCAATATCAGACCCCTTGTGATATTTTGCTCTAAATTACATTTGGGAAAGCCAAAAATCATGATGATCAATATCATTATCTATCTATGGCTCTCAGTTTTGATTTGAAAAATTCTTGAGGATTCTAATCATGGCACATCCCAGAGCAGAAATTGTCAAACATGTCAACTTATAAAACTGACTTATGAAATATGAAATATTCCTGAGAAGTGTACAAGTTTCTTAAGTTGGAAAATCATATCGTGTCCTACTATGGACCAGCTGAATTTAACCAAGAGAGTCTTGACAAGGATTTCTTGATAAAGGGCTGCACTGCTTCCACACCCAGGCTTAACCCCTCTGAGAACATTCTGGAACAGATTTATGCAGAAAACGCAGGCATGCTAATGAAGTGGAACTGCAAAGCATACCCAATAGTAACACACTGAATTCTTGAGCTAATTGCTACCAGCCTGCCTTAAGTAAGATAAGTGAGAAGCACTGTAGGTGCTCTTCTACCTTGAAAATCCTGTTTGCTCTTCTGAAAAGTGTCAAAGTCATGTGCATACAAACTTTTAAAGCCTCAGTTTTGTGTCTCTAAACACAGAGGGAAGCATACTAATTGGAGTAATTTTTTTCTTTTAAAATAATTTTACATCAGGGTCTATGTCAATGACTTTCCAGTGGTAAATCCCCCAAATGAATAAGATTTCAGTATGATTATTTAAACTCTATCCCCTTTAGAATAGTAAAGTGGGATATATTCCATGGAAGAAAGTATTGTAGAGGTTAAGCCCCTAACTGCCAAACACATAACAGGGTGAGCCCTGATGAGTCCCTCTTGTATCATCTGCTCCTGTTGAGTGAGGATATAATTTAAGACTTTCATCACAGAGATACAATATGGCCAAAGTGATAAATGTCACTCTTGTGACATAAAATATATCTTTTTAAATATATGCATAAAATACAGTCTTAACAGGATTTTCCTGTTGGTCTTGAAGCACGATTCATGTTATAAACTGCTAATGAAGAGGGCCATTGGGAATGGTGGCTGGCCTCTTGGTCTAGGAGGCTGGCTTCCATCTGATCACCAATAAGATGTTAGGGACTATAGTTAGAATGAGACAGAGAAATGAATTCTGCCAACAACCTAAACGAAGTATTCTTTGAAGTAGATTCTTCCCCAGATGAGCCCCCATGTGAATATATAGCCTGGCTAGAGGCTTGACGGCAGCCATGTTAAATGAAAATAAAGGATCCTGCTAAGCTTTGCCCAGATTCCTGAGCCATGGAAAATATGAGATAATAAGTGAGCGTTTTAATTGCCAAGTCTGTGGTAATTTATTAGGCAGCAAGAAAAACAAATAAAATTTGCTACAGGTCAAATTTTTTTCTTACTAGAAGTGATTCATTCAATGATATGAGCTAAAGCTTGGTAAAGGAGACTTTACTCAGAGCCATCACAATAGGCATAGGGAGCACAACAATAGAATTTTGCAGTTGAGTGGAGAAATTGAGCTGAATGGAAAAGTGGAGAATTTTTAGTCAAGAAGAAAGGATAGGGATCGATGGATGGAAAATTTTTAAGAGGCAACACTAGGAGTAAGAGAGATGCTGGTTAAACCACCTGAACAGGATGCTTGCTAAAGACAGACTGGGATGATCAGACATCATCTGGGGTCTGGGGAAGGATGAAGTAACCTGAGAAGGTTAGAGGTTCTTGCTGTCTTAGCAGAGTTTCTGTTATAATTGGATTTTACGAGGGATGCACAAATGAACCTAGGAGGAGATTCAGGGTAAACTAAAGTTTAGTTAAGCAAAGAATCTTTGTCAATCTTGAGCATAGCAATTCTATGACTTTAGTAAAAATTTAATAAAACTGTTATTTGTCCTGGGAAAATTAACTATCTCAGAGGCTGACTAAATTTTTTTACTTCTCAAATAAATATTTTGCATACATGTAGTTATATTTCAAGGCTACTTAATTGAATTCCAAAGATATTTCAGAGCAATTCAAATAATGAATTTCCATCAAAGTATTTGTGACATTCATAGGGAGGCATGGATCTTGTTAGCCAAAAAGCTTGGTTGGGGCAGCATCTTGTTGAGAAAGGATAGTTTTTGGTAATGAATAGCAGTTGGAACAGGTATCCAGAGACAACTACACAGGAAAGGGTGTGTAATTACAATGGTCTGGTCTAGAAGCAATTCTTTTCTTTACCTAACATTCCCAAGGTGGAAATCATACATGGAGTGTTCTAAGGCAGAGAGAGGGACTTCTTGAACAATTAGGCTTGTTTTTGCCATATAAGGGCCTGTTTCAGAATATACAGGAGCAAAAATGGTAAGAGTGTTAGATAGAGAATTACTAAACACTTTATATAAAAGAGAAGTTGAACTCACACAGCACAGTAGTTAAGATCACTGCTTTCAGGTGAACTGGGATTAAACCACGAAAGAAATTTTAAAAAGCACATTATAACCTAATTTTAAGACAGTTAAAATATCAGCTAAAACAGTTTAAGACTTTGGAAAAGATTCACAGTAATATAATTCATAACACTAATGGGAGTTTTATTATCCATTATGAAATTATTTGACACCATTACTAATCTAAAGGTAGGGAAAGGTTACTTCTGAAATATAATTAACCTGTTTTCACTTGAGAAGAATAGGAAGTTAAAAATAGAGTTATGTTACTCATCTGTTTCTTTGGACAGATTCACCTCATGAATGAATGGAAATTTCATAGAACAATGGAGGCTGCCACATACTAATTTTCTAGTAGAGCTGTTCAAATATAGATGGTCTAAAGTTCTTTTTTAGTATAGCATACATAATGGAATATAGAATCCAGGCCTAATTTTAAAGTTATTATTTTGACTCAACTTCATTAAGGGTATTAAGGTTGGGTAAGCAGAGAGCACAGAGCAACTGCTCAACAAACACTGGGTACAGTGACAACAGATAATGAGGGGAAAATGGAGAGGGAGATGGTTTCCTATCTGTCTCTGCAGATCTTGAAATTTGGAGCTGCCTGATGCATCTTCTGTTTCTACCTCAGGCCATGAAGATCTTTTAAAGGTCCAAATTTTTCAGTGGTACCTCTGACTATATTGTTAAAGTTCACATTCCTTGGGAGGATAGGCAATGCCATCAACATCTGTCTGTTATCCACCCCTCTGTCCTTAGCTCTTTCTTCAGCTACCTTCAACCACTGTCGGTCCCTCTGGTCACTTCCAGCCTTTGCTCTAGGCCTTTTCTATGTCATTGCTGAATTCTGGCTGGAATGTCTCCTCTGACCTTTCTGAGTCAGAGCTTGGCTCAAACACTGACTCATAGGAAGCTTACCTAAAGCATTGGTTGGATGTAAACATCTTGTTCAGTCTGTGCTTCCCTTTGTAACAATACTCATGCTGTATGGATTGCATGGATTGGTGGTCTGCTTTCCTAACTAGACTGGGGTTTTCTAGACTCTAGAATCATCCACTCAAGTTTGAATCCCCAAAGCTGGTGTGCCAGATAGTATTCTAAATGACTTCTATTAAATCCTTTAATTTTAAAATGACTTTGCCAGGTAGGTACTAATTTAATTTCTGTTGTAGTAGTGATGAATCTGAGGTGCAGAGAGTTTAACAACTTATTCAAGGCTACACAGCTACTAACAGGTAAAGCTTGGATATGAAGATCCAGGCCAGATTTCAGAGCCTGTCCTCTTAATCACATGTTCTGCTATCTTACAGTGCTTGGTAGGGTGGGTCTCCAGTGTATGATAATTGAATGAGTACCTGAGTTTCAGAATGAGGTAACACTGAGGGAGTGAGACCCAACTGTGCTGGCATACAGGCTCAGAGAGCAATCATACAAATTCCAGTCAGAATAGAGACAAAGAGGAGATTTGCTGGAAAATCCATTTTAATACTGTTACCAGATTCATGAGGTTAATCTTTTGTAGTTCATGGGCTGTCATTGAGATTGGAGAGGACCCCTGTATATAAAAGGACATGAATAAAGGACTTGGAAGAAAGGAGAGCATGCCAAGTCAAGAAATTACTACTTTTTTAAGGTACAGATTTTTTTTCTTGCTGATGTGCTCTCATGAAAGATTATAGTCAAGAAACAAGAAATTATTAGACATCTCTGTACCTAGCACTGTTCTAAATCCTGTGGGAAATGCCTGAAAAAGTCGAGGCAATGCCTAGGTTTGACTGCAGTATGTTCTAGGGAATAAAACAACAATATTCATGAAGAAAAAACATGTTATAACTGGGTATGTGCTTCATATTTAGTTCTGGGCACCACAGTGTTATAAACATTATTAGCCATATGATAAAGCTACAATTACCATAAACATTTACAATCATTTAAAATTATAAAATTGTGATCCAAACGCTGTAAAAATGGGCACTGTAGTTGGTGCTCTAATGTAGTATCAAGTATACCCATAACACTTAAAAATATAATCCCATTCTATCATAAATTTGATTGAAAACTAATATGCTGGCTTTGATTAACATTAACATTTAATTAACAATAATTTTCTATGCCTTCTAGGAGCTTATAAGTATGCTTTGCTGGAATGATTTGGAAGCTGAGGTTTTTATAATGCCTGTGCAAGAAAGTTCTGCTAATGCCTTCTCTGAATTTTGCTGTAGCAAGCAGAGGGATTGAAAGTAATTCTGCTTCCTTAAATTGACCTCAAAGTACTGTAGTAGTTACTGAAATGTTTTTGAAGATTTTGTGGCAATATGGTTGTGGTTTGTCCCATGCAAAGCATTTAAGAAATAGTGTTAACCATCATATTCTCTCCTCTACCCTCTCCCACTGCTTCTACCTCAAGTAATAGGAATATTTGCTTTCATTCAGACCCAATTAAAGTAATCAACAAACTGTGAGAGTTAAATTCCTTCACCTGACATTTCACTAATACAGGGTATTGAATGAAGCTTTTGGACCACATCTGTACCTGCAGATCTTAGAGTATTCTGTCTTGTCATTTCTTTCTGGAGTACACACAGCATTTTACCAAACACTGAAATCAACTTCCTTCCTTTCATAGTTTATTTTCTATCTATTCACCTAGAAAATAACTATCAAGTGTTGGGTGGATCAATGAATGAAATAAAAAATTTATCAGGTTGTCAGCATAGGCTTTAACAAATAATACAGCTGCTATATGGTATATATGCTAGAACTCAATGCAGACAACACAGCCAGTAGGATATTTTACCCAGTAAGAGATTCATTATTAGGAATTAGATGTTTACATATCATTGGAATGGATAGAGGGATGAAAGACAGGAGGTTCCACTGGCCTTGCAAATGCAAAGTCACATGCTCTAAGATCAGGAAACTGCCACTGCCGCCATCATTATTGCCTTCATGCTCTCCTTTATAGACTTGAAACTGGTTGGCTGCTATAGATGCTCACTCACTTTGGGCCTGTTTCTTCTCAGTCACAACTGAAGGACTCCATCTCTTTTCCCCCTTCCAAATCTCACAAATCTGCATTTCATTGGCAGAATCTAACTTATACCTAGAATCATAGCTGCAAGAGTTGAGGTATTATAATTTTCAGCTTTGTGCCCTAGAATCCAAGAGAAATTTAGAAAGAGGTTGGAATTCCATATCCAGCATAGATTATGCCACAGAATTGCTCAAATGGTTATGAGTCAGGGTCCTGGTACCAGTGAATGAATAATGTCCGGTAATAAGGACGGGGTGGAGGTGAAAGGTAAGGTATCTATAAAATAATGCTTCTGTTTTCAAGATGCTTAAGGAGATTAAACTGATTCCTGATTAACAATCATAAACTTATGGTATAAAATTGTATTGAGCTGAGAAAAGGTAGACAGACATGTTGGTGCTGTGGTGATCTGAAAAGGTTTTGAGAAGGAATTGAACATGAACTTAGGCCACAAAGCCTGTACCTTGGCTCAGGTGAAAGGCAAGAAGATGACATTTCAGGGGTAGGACATGGCCTGAGTAGGAAGAACTGTTTCAAATTTTAGCTACATGAACTTGCATTCGCAGATAATGACTACATACCATCAACTTGAACCATATTTCGGAGTCTAGTTGTACTATCTGAAGAGATTTTTGTCTACCTTTGCATATTTTCTAAAATTGATTGCAAATATATCAAAATCTGTTTTTATGTAAACCCATTAGTGTATTAGATTTTTGTTAATCTCTATTTAATGACCTATTGCTATGTTACCAATTACCACAACATTTAGCATATTGAAGTACCAGACATTTATTATCTCACATAGTTACTAAGGGTCATGAATCCAGGAACAGTTGGGTGGTTTTGGCTCTGGGTCTCTCCTGAGGCTACCATCAAGCTGTTGACCAGGCTGCAGTCTTCTGATGGGATGGAGGAAGCACTTCCAAGCTTATTCATGTGTACGCTGTCAGGAAGTTTCAGTTCCTCACCATGTGGACCCCTTCTGGTGAAGGTCGTGACCTTGCAGTTGCTCATGTTGAACCAGGGATCCATGAGAGTGAGAGTGAGATAGGACAACCAAGATGGAGACTAATTTTGGAGTTATATGCCATCGTTTATGCTTTATTTTTGTTGGTCACACACCAACCCGGGCACAATGTAGGAAGGGACCGGGAGGCTCATCTGAGGCCATCTTGGAGACTAGCCTCCACAGTTTTCATAACCCCCAAATAAATTAGCATTAGAAATAGGTAATGTTAGGGAGAATTAGTAGAGAGAATTAGTACAGCTCATTTGAGAATTACACACTCACAGAGTATCTCTCCAAGACCCTGTTCTGGTCCTGTGATTCTGTTTTATCCAGGAATTTTAGTATGATAATCAGAAGCACTTTGATGATTCATTTCATTACCAGTGGGTCACTGAGATGTGAATGTATATGTTTATAATATCCAAATATTGTTTCTGACATGTCTATTTATAAGCTAGTAATATTTTGTAATTGAATGAAAGTGGAAATTATGTAAATCCCTATGCTTGAAATCAGTTTTAACTATAGCAATTGTCTTCTGTTTTTCTATCAGGTGATACCATAAACACATGCTTTTCATGAATGACCATTTTTGTTTGGTTCAAGACATTATCTGGGTAAATATATGTGTATTAGGGAGTTATAAGATACATTTTACTTACATGTAGTGGTATTTTGGGGGATGAGCTTGATAAGATAGTCAATTGAATGTAACTATTTATGATTTTGATTATCTAGGGATGGGAATATGGAAAAAAGCTCAAGATACTTATTTGGGGGTAGAGTTAGAGCCTGCGCGGAGGTGGTGTGGAGCGCTTCTACTCAGAGCGGCTGAGCAACTTGATCGCCCTGCAGGCTGCGGCGAAGGCTCTATAGAGAAGGCAAGAGAGCTTGGCAGCTTCGATTGAAGCCAGCGAGCGGCGACGTCAAGGCAGGACTCATGAGCGACAGCGGGGAGCAGAACTACGGCGAACGGGAATCCCGTTCTGCTTCCAGAAGTGGAAGTGCTCATGGATCGGGGAAATCTGCAAGGCATACCCCCGCAAAGTCTTGCCCCAAGTAAGATTCCAGGCGTTCCAGATCAAAGTCCAGGTCCAGATCTGAATCTAGGTCTAGATCCAGGAGAAGCTCTTGAAGGCATTATACAAGGTCAAGATCTCGCTCTCGCTCTCATAGACGTTCTCGTAGCAGGTCTTATAGTCGAGATTATCGCAGACGCCACAGCCACAGCCATTCTCCCATGTCTACTCAAAGGCGTCATGTTGGGAATCGGGCAAATCCTGACCCAAACTGTTGTCTTGGAGTGTTTGGGTTGAGTTTGTACACCACGGAAAGAGATTTAAGGGAAGTGTTCTCTAAATATGGTCCCATTGCTGATGTGTCTATTGTATATGACCAGCAGTCTAGGCGCTCAAGAGGATTTGCCTTTGTGTATTTTGAAAATGTAGATGATGCCAAGGAAGCTAAAGAATGTGCCAATGGAATGGAACCTGATGGGCGTAGAATCAGAGTTGGTTTCTCTATAACGAAAAGACCACATACCCCAACACCAGGAATTTACATGGGGAGACTTACCTATGCCAGTTCACGCCGTCGGGATTACTCTGACAGAGGATACGACCGTGGCTATGATGATCGGGACTACCATAGCAGATCATACAGAGGAGGTGGTGGAGGAGGTGGATGGAGAGCTGCTCAAGACAGGGATCAGATTTACAGAAGGCAGTCACCTTCTCCTTGCTATAGTAGTGGAGGATACAGATCACGCTCCAGATCTCGATCCTACTCACCTCGTCGCTACTAAAGCATGAAGATGAAGACTTTCTGAAACCTGCCATAGAGCTGGGATATTGTTTGTGGACAATATTTTTATTGTCTGTTTAAAAAGTGAACAGTGCCTAGTGAAGTTAGGTGACTTTTACACCTTTTATGATGACTACTTTTGGTGGAGTTGAAATGCTGTTTTCATTCTGCATTTGTGTAGTTCAGTGCTTTGTTCAAAGTTAAGTGGTTTCAGAAAAGTATGTTTTGCATGTATTTTTTTACAGTCTAAATTTTGACTGCTGAGAAATTTCTATTGTACAAAACTTCATTTAAAAGGTTTTTCTACTGAATCCAGGGTAATCTGAAGATCGAAGCCTGTGTGTAAAATGCTACCAAATGGCAAAAAGCAACAATAAACAGTTTTGGTTTTTATTTTCCTTTTGAACATTGATGCTTAGCAGCACTATTCAAATTTGTTATCAGTAAATTCGAAAGTGAAAATACACCCATTTTTCTCCAGTCTATGAAACATCATATTTAATATACTTGCAACTAAGTGTTAAAAATATGCTCTGTAAGGGGCTGGAGATTTAGATCAGTGGTTCTGCTGCCTGCCTCGCAAGCGCAAGGTCCTAAGTTCGATCCCCGGTACCAAAAAAATATGCTCTATAACTCTGCACAGCTAGTATTAGAACTAAGTTTTTCAATACAGCAAATGCTTACTGCTTATATAAAGGTGGATTTGTCAGCCTTTATGTAATCTGTATTATGTATAGCAGGGAATAAGAAAAGAGTTAAGAGTTAGACATTGTGTATGCCTTAAGGCTGTTTCTTAAACCTGTTAAAAGGGGCTGATGGTATTTCAACTAGCTACCAGCAAATGATAATACATTCCACCACAAACGTACTCTTGTTCTTCTAGCTTTTAGACCATTAACCTGAGTGCTTCACAGTACAGGATAAGAGAAGGGAATATTGCCTCCTGTCATGGATGAAAACTGCCTGTTCATTTTTTAAATATTATTTTCAGGTCCTTTGCTTATCAAAGGAGGCCCAATTTCACTCAAATGTTTTGAGAACTGTGTTAAATAAAAGAATATGAAGAGAAAGATACTTATTTGGTATGTGGGAAGTATGTGGGAGGAAACGAATTTCTTCGGTTTTAGGCTGTAGAAGTCTCACAGGTTCTTTGTTAGATGAGGCAGTCTATTTTTCCTTGTTTAGATTTGAGGAACTGATCAACCTGGAAATTTGCAGTTGTCATTGTTACAAACCAAGCAAGAGACATCATTGTGGCCAAAACAGATGTCTTCTGACAGTTAACTATATGACTCAGTTCTTACCTTTATATAGCACGGCTGTTTCCTGAGCTGTGTGGTGAGCTGCATCTACTCAATACAAGACAGACCTAACCTAAGACTGTGAAAAAAATCAGTGGAAAATGGTGAGTAGTTCTGCTATGGGTTTATTGACTCTTTAAGAACATATTAATTTGGGGTAAGAGATGCTCCTCCTTACAATTTAGTCATAGATGAATTTAAGGAAATTTTTGGAAAAGAGGCTAAAGATAGAGACTGAATGATTCCTGGATTATGAAATTCCTGAAGGGAGGCAAATGTGTGGCCTAGGTGACCAAAGAAAGTTATCCTAGATCTTAAAATGTCAGTACTGCAATTATGCCTCCTCAAATTTTAGACTGGCAAATAGAACATAAAAAAAGACTTTATATGGAGGAAACTGACTCTATAGGCAATTTTAAAAATAATTTTACTTTTATTAGTACATGTTTGCAGTACATAATGATTACATTTATTGTGGGGAGTTGATTATGTACTTAACACATCTTAATTCTTTTTTTAATCCAATAATCCTCTCCTCCTTCCTTGCTCCTTCGGCCTCTCTGTCCCTCTTCTATTTGTGAAAGCTCTATCTCCATTTTTTTCTCCTAATTCTTATTTTTTTCATCCCCATTCTCTCCCTTCCTTCTCAACCTTCTCCCTTCCTGCATCTCTCATTACATCTCATTTGAAAAAGATTTCCTCATTTCCTATTGCATATCTATTATTTTGCTCTTTTTTATATTTTGGGTTTCTCATCTAAGAGAAACCATGAAATATCTAAACTTGTATCTCTGATTTATTTTACTTAATATTATACTTTCAAAGTGCATTTATTTACCAATGAATGACTTAACTTTATCCTTGTTAATACAGAGTCATACTCCATTGTGTGTAAATACCACATTTTCTTTATCCATTCATCTGTTGATGGGCATAGAGGCCATTTTCAAGATTTAGCTATTTTGGATTTTGCTGCTATAAGTAGGGGGATTATTGTAATATGATGTCTAATGTTTTGGGGAAGATACCTAGAAGGAGAATGTGGGCTCAAGTGGAATTTTTATTTTTATTTTTGTGAGGAATTTCCACACTCACTTCCATAGTGGTTGTACTAGTTTACATTCCCATCAACAATGTAGAAGTGTTCCTGTTCCCCCAATAACTTTGCCAGCATTTGTTATTATTTGATTTCTTGATGATAGCCGTTCTTTTTTCTGACAAGAATGCAATCTATGTTGTTTTAATTTGCATTTCTTTAATGGCCAGAAATACTGAACATTTTTTCACATATTTATTGGCCAGCTTTACTTCTGAGAAGTAAATTTCAACTGCCCATTTTTGACTGGATATTTTATTTTGGGGAGGCAGGTCTAATTTTTTGGGTTCTTTACATGTTCTAGATGTTAGCCCTGTCTGAGAAAGAACTTGCAAAAATTTTATTCCCATTCTGTAGGTTGTCTCTTTGGTTGGTTGTTTCTTTTTGCTGTGCAGAAGATTTTTGATTTGTTATGATCACATTTGTTGATTTTTGATACTATTTCATGTGTTACTGGGTTTTGTTCAGAAAGTTCTAGCTTATGCCTATCTTTTCAAGAGTTTTACCTATTTTATCTTCCAGCAGATTATTTCTGTTTTAACATTTAGAGCTTTGATCCATTTTATTTGAGTTTAGTACATGGTGAGAGATTGTGTCTGGACTCAATCTTCTGTATGTGGATGTCCAATTTCCCCAACATCATTTATCAAAGTGGTTGTCTTTCTTCCAGTGTGTGTTTTTGGCCCCTTTGTCCAAGATCAAATAGCTGAATGTGTCTAGGGTTGTTGTTGCTTTCTTTATTTTATTCCATTGACCTACATATCTGCTTTTGTGCTAGTACCTTGCTGTTACATGGTACCTTGGTAGTATAACTTCAAATCCAGGATTGTGATATCCCCTGTTTTGACCGTTATCCAGGATTGGTTATGCTAATCTAATTCTCTTCTGATTCCATATGAATTTTAGGATTGTTTTCTCTGAATCTGTGAGGAATTCTATTGGTATTTTGATTGGTATTGAATTAAATTTGTGTATCAGTTTTGGAAGTATGGCCATTTTGACCATATTGGTTTTGCCTATCCAGGAACAGAGGATATCTTTCCATTTTATGATGTTCTTTTTAGTCTTCTTTTCAGAATGCTGTAGTTTATGTTGTAGTTCTTGGTTAGATTAAGTATTTAATTTTTCTTGATGTTAGGTTGTTTATTTGGGCCCAGTCTGTTTTTCTGATGTGGGCATTCATAGCTATAAACTTTCCTCTTAGGAGAATTTTCATTGTTTCCCTTAAGTTTTGGTATGTTCTACTGGCATTATTGTTTAATTCTAGGAACTATCTCATTCCTTGATTTCTGCTGTGATCCACTGATTACTCAAGAGTGTATTGTTTGCTTTCCATGCATTTGTATAATTTCTTTGGCGTATTTTGCCATTGATTTCTAGTTTCTCTGCACTATGATCTAATTTCCATTCACATAATATGCATGCCATAGGTTTGATTCTTTTGCATGTGTTCTATTTTGGACATAGTTCCATGTGCTGCTGAGAAGAATGTGTATTTTCTTGTAGTTGGGTAGAACATTTCACAGATATCTATTAAGTTCATTTGTTTGAAGGTTTGGTTCAACTCTGATATTTCTTGGTTGGATTTTTTTTTTGTCTAGTTGATCTATTTGTGTTAGTAGGGTATTGAGATTCCTCACTATAACTGTATCTAATTATAATTGTATTATCTGATCTTTTATGTCCATTAGTGTTTGTTTTATGAAGTTGAACGCACCATTGTTTGGTGAATATATATTTATAATTGTTATCTCTTCCTGTTGAATGATTCCCTTAATGAACTTTTTTTTTTTTTGCCTCTTCTGATCAGTTTTAGCTTAAAGTCCACTTTTTCTGAAATAAAATAGCCACTCCTACTTGTTTTTGGGCTCCTTTGCATGTAATATTGTTTTCTATTTTTTGATTTTTAGTTATGTATTTCTATTTACATTTAATGTGTTTCTTATAGACAGCATAATGTTAGATTTTGTTTCTTCATCCAATCTGTGCCTTTTGACTGGGGAATTGAGACTACTCACGTTGAGAGGTATTACTGATAGTTACTTACTTATTCTTGTCATTGCACTATTTTCCTGTTGCTGATTCCCTTTCTTTGCCTTCTACTTAATTGCTCACCCTACCTGCTGCATTCATTCTTTTGAAATTTTTAGCATTGTTAGCTTCATTGTCTGTTTCTAAGATATACTTGAGAATTTTTGGAGTGCTGGTTTGGTGGTTATGAATTTCTTTAGTTGGTCTTTATCATGGAAATATCTTATTTCTCCATCAATTTTGAAAGACAGTTTTGCATGATATATCTATCTGGGTTGGAAGATGTTTTCTTTTAGGGCTTGAAACACTTCACTCTGAGATCTCCTGGTTTTCATGACATGTGTTGAGAAGTCTACTGTAATTCTAATGAGTTTTCCTTTATAAGTGATTTGTTGCTTTTCTCTAGCAATTTTTGTGATTCTTTTCTTGTGTTGGACTTCTGGGATTTTGCAGTTGTTCTTTCCTGACCTCAGCTATTTGGGGTTATACACACATCAGTTTTTTTCACATATTTGGAAAGTTTTCTGCTATTACTTTTGTAAACAGTTTTTAGAGCCCTTTATGCTGTCTTCTAATTTTTCACTGATTCCAATTAATTTTAGATTACTCTTCTTCATGTCATCTAGGAGTTGTTGGATCTATTTTTCATGTTCTCTTGTTGTTTTTTAGGTATCTCTTAATAAATGACCACCAACTATATATAACCCTGTCTTCTAGTTCTGACACTGTCCTCATATTGGTTACTTTTGTGGCCCATTCTTTCAATAGAATTTTTAATCTTCTGAGTTTCTCTTGGGTTCATTTTCTTAGGCTCTAATTCTTTCATATGCTTGACATCCATGTTTTGCATTGCATTGTTTATCTTCACTGGGTTTTTATTAGACTCATCTGTAGACTAGCTGATAATTTTGTTTAATAGGATAATTATCTGTTTAGTTATATCTTCTTTGAATTTGCCAAGCACCTTATTGATCTGTTTTGTTATCTCCTCTGTTATCCTTTCAAATAATTTGTCTGCATGGTTTTTTATTTCCTCCTCCTCCTCAATGCCCCCTTGATGGGCTTTGTGGGAGTTTGAAGTTTTGGTGGCATTTTATTACCTTGTATTCTCATGTTTTTATTATTTTTTTTATGCTGTGGGTTGATTATAATGGAAAAGTTTTTTGTTAGTATGGAGAACTTTTTAGTGTCTGCTTTTCAGTGATGCACTCTGGTTGCTGCTAGCTATAAGCTTTTGCCTCTGTCCCCAGCCTCCATTTATTTAGGAGAGGGTGCAGTATATTTGGCTCAGTACCCAGTTCTCTGGGAATTGGCTGCAGTATTGTTAGTGACACCAAGGCAATCCAGATTTGGTATACAGAGAAAAACTAATTGCTAGCAACAAGTAATGTCACCTAGGCTGTGGTAATAAAATCTGCTACAACAATAGCATCAAAGAGAAGCTGGATATAGATATACCCCAAGAACCAATCATATACCACCTTTAACCATAGAAAAGAAATCTATGATTATAGTATAAACACTAAGATAAAGCACATACTCAGTTACAGTAGATATCTACTAAGTGGAACAACTGTATCTCCACTAACAATAGAACAATATTCAACAGTAATAGGATATAGTTAACTATCTATAGATTCATAGATTCGTGGGTATACTAGTAAGGATAGAGGGGGTGGGATCTGGGAAAAAGAAAAAAAGTAAAATTTGAAAAATTAAGTGACAGAAAGGAGGTGATAAAAGTGAAATAAAGGAATTTTTAAGGAGCAAAAGGAAATTAATAGTATTAGTTAAAAGTAACAGAAATGATCAAACAGGAAAAAGGAAGAAAAAGAAAATACAGAGCTCAAACTAAAGAAAAAAAAATAGTAAGGGAAAAATTTTATGAGAGAGGGGAAAATCCCTAAGAAAGAAAAAGACTGAAACAAAAAAGAAAGGAGAAAATAGGAAAAAAAGACCCTTCAAAAACCACCAAAAGGAAGCTTCCCTGCTGCCATCCCAAGCTCCTAGGGCAGAGAATGAGCTGGTCCCAGCACCTGGAAGAAGCTCCCTGACCGCCATCCCACGCTCCTAGGGCAGAGAAGGTGAGCCAGTCCCAGCACCTGGAAGGAAGCTCCCCCACTGCCAGCCCATGCTTCTAGGGCAGAGAAGGTGAGCTGGTCACAGCAACCAGAAGGAAGCTCCCCCGCCACCATCCCAAGCTCCTAGGGCAGGGAAGGTGAGCCGCATGGGTGCCAGAAGCACCTGCCCCCATCCTCGTGGACATGAGAAGACACATAAAC
Source organism: Heterocephalus glaber (assembly GCF_000247695.1). Next base: position 9,475,283 of record NW_004624802.1, on the reverse strand, counting down.
AAGCCTCAAAAACAGACTTCTGGATCACCTACAGTAACCCCAAAGGGAAATGAGATGGAACAATCTGATACTCAACCACCTGGACTCTCTGAACTGGCAACAAAAGAGGATC
>NW_004624802.1:9395765-9447101 GCF_000247695.1 Heterocephalus glaber | reverse complement strand
CCTGGTGCAAATGAATGTCCTTCTCTTCTCTTCCTTTCCCTTCCTTTTCTGTCCCTCAGTTTCTCCCATGCCTGCTTTAGCCATGTTCGTTTAACTCAACTCCTGTCAAGCCTTTCTCTGCCTGCTTTGGTCAGGCTTTCATGATCTCAGCCCAGGTAGTAGCTGTAGCTGCTCTACTGGATTATCTTTCTTCTGTTTCCATTAATATACACATGGCTGTGCATGAACATCATACTGTTCTACAAGCCCAGGTCTAGGTGAGCCACCTTCTGTCCCCACACCTCTTAATGGCTCCTTCTAGTCAGATGAAAAAGTTCCAGAATGCTTCTTTTGGAATTCTGTATACAACACAGGATTTCTCAGCCATAACACTCACTTTACATATTCATATTCTTTCAGTTTAATACTATAATGATTCTGTAAGGTTTTCTTTGTCTCTGAACATTTTCTCATCCTTTTCTCTCTGATGGGAAGTTCTCTACTTCAAACTTACTTGTTGTTCCAGGCTCACCACTAATGTCAACTTCTTCATAAATCTTTCCCTGACGTCTTGAATCTGAGATCCCTGCTTCTGAGCTCTGGAGACAGCTGGCTTGTGCTTTTCCCATGGTGCTCATCTTCTAATCCTCAGGTACAATTCCTCTTGTTCCCAGCACAGTGTCCCTTCCTCTAGATTCCTTCAGTTCTGGAACTAATGCTCACTTAGGCTGACTTCCATCATGGGTCCAGCTACCACCTGGCACATTCTTTTTTTTCACCATGATAAGCTACATTGCCACAAGTAAAGGAATAAATAATAAATATCAGATAGATGCTACCAATAGGAGGGAGAATAAAAATAAGAAAAACAAGCAGACACTTTCTCACTGGGTGGTCAGTGAAGGTGATTTTATGGGGCTGGTGAAGCAGAGGTGAGCTCTAGAAAGAAAAGTAATTGGCCAACCTGGGGCCTAATTAGAATAAATGCAGGGAAGTGAGAACAGGTTTCCACTATATGGAACTGGGGTAAAACCCAAGCTCTGTTATTTAGTAGTTTGATCTTATTAATCAGGAGATTATTAAGGGGATTAAAGAACATAGCATATGTGAATTAGGTAATACTAGCTAACTTTGATGGAAGAGATTATAATTAGCTCCTCTAATCCTCATAATGGCTCAGTGAGATAATCCTTCCTCTCTGCCTCAGTGTGACATGAGACAAGCAGGCAAGGCCTTCTGCATTGTGCCTCTCCCATGGGAAGTGATCAACAAATGACTGCAGTTATTTTTTTATTGACATTAAAATTCAGCCAGTAATCAACATGTAAATGTTGTCTTAGAAGACTGACCACTGTATGGTGAAGCTACAGAGTGATTATGGAGATAGAGAGAGAGAGAGAGTGTATATTATCAACAGGGTAGGGGGTAAGTTTGAGTTTCTGGTCTCTTAAATGTTTTTGTCATTGAATGTGCTAGAAAATCCACTCAATCCACTTTTTCTCTGCTGGCAAGTCTCATCCTTTTTTGACAACTCAAGAAACACATGGTTGGATGAATTGGTATTTATTACTTTTTTGTCATCAAGAGACTTTTGGTTATTAGAGAACTGGTTAAATCTAAATGAAGTGGACATTCTGTTTTGGGAGAAAATATGTAAATTGTATTGATCCCTAGGGCTACAGCAAACTTTGGAGAGCTAAAACTGGATGGTCCTTTGCAAACCCTACAGTTCTTTGAAAAATGAGTTTTGTCACCTTATGAACAGGTGCTTTCTAACTTCTAATTATTTAACATAAAATAAAAAACCCAGTTGCTCCTACATATCCTTATAGCTTCTTGTCACAATTACATTGGATCAAATTATTTTGTTTATGCCTGGAGAAAAATGAAAATGTAAACAACTTGTTTTGTTCTAGATATAAGTAATATGAAATACTGAAGTCTCTTAAAATATGAAAATGGGCAGAACTGTATATGTATGGACTAGAAAGTAGAATTCATATATATATATGTGTGTGTGTGTGTGTGTGTGTGTGTGTGTGTGTGTGTATAAAGTAAAAAAATAAAACAAAATTTTAAATTTAAGTTTGGGCTTCATTCCATTTTACTCTGTTCTCCCAGGCCCCGGGAGGTTGAGTTTGATCTTTTCTCTTAAGTGAACTATTTTAGAATAATAGGTTTAGGAGTTAAGATATCATTAACTATTAACCCCCTAGCTTATCAGTTTAACAGTAGAGCAGGAGTAGTGAGGCACAGAAGAAATGGGCTTGGCTGGAGGGAGCATGGGGACTGGTGGGGTACTGAGAAGAAAGAGCACTTCCCTGAGAGGTTGCAGCTGCTGGAGGCTAAGGACCAACTGGAAGTTTTGAGAAAAGAGGATGGGTAAGGAAGTGGCCAGGACTCAAGACTTCCTTTGCAGTTTGTCCATGTATTAATCATAGCATGCTTCTTCCAGGGGCAGGACCTCACACAGCAACAGAGTGGGCAGAGCTTAATTTCCTCTCCCCTCACTTCTGTTTCCTTCCTCATGATGCCGTTTCCCACCACTATGATCTCTTGAGGCTGCTTGCTCCAAGGTCCTTGGGATTTTTGAGATCACCTTGTTTTCCATATGTGATCAAACTAAGGCAACAGGGCCAGCTTTGTGGGTGTGTGGCTTGTGCATTTATGAAGGGTCCCAGATGTAGAGAAGAACCCCCCATGTTTGGTGGGAATGCTCTGCTGTCACCATCTTGAAATCTTTAATTTTTGTACAAGGAAGTCCACATTTTCATTTTGTGCCAAACCCCACAAATTATGTTGCTGTTCCTACAAACCGACTGATATGCTTATGACCTAATTAACCATGAGAATATTTGATTTTTAAAAAGGAGTCATAAGAAGTGTGGAAATGATGAGTGATGGAGAATATTTTAGCTTTTTAAAGGCAAGCAGGAGAGAGAATTTAGGGGTGGGGTGGGGAGCAGGAGCTTCCCTGGGAATTGTTGACACCCAGAATGTATCATGGATTTGTCCCACTTGCAAGTTACACCAAACCTGTCTTTAGATAGTAATTTATTCCTTATCTCTATTCTAAATTTCCATGTTCCCCCTTAAAACCCATTCTCTTCTGTTCTATTCTCATTGCAGTTGGTGACAACTAGCCATTATTTCCTTTATATTTAGGGGCCATTATAGTCACTCCTCAACACTTTTCCAGGCTAAGAAATCCTTATTCTTTTTTCTTTTATCCATCAGCTTGAATGGGTTTTTTTAATTGATGGTTCCTCAAAGAACAGCTAGCTTGTTCAGGTAGCATTGTTAAAATCAGAGCACAATTAATTTCACATCTAGCTACAATATTGCTAAAGAAAGGAACAGACAAGACAGAAAAGGCACCAGTGAAAATCACTTTTTTGAATTAAGCTAAAATTAGCTAAACATTTTGTAATTACAAGGTAATTTGAAAATCAAGCAGTTAAACTAAAACATTGATCAGGAAAAGGATGATGGGAAGGGAAAGAACAGAAAAATTCATTGAAAACAACCTCCCTTACAGACCAAAGGGAATTTTTGAGAGAAAGTAGATTGCTGCTAATAGGAATACCAAAGCCCATTATTTAGGCAGAGGCTTTGAGAATAGAAAATGTGGCCTCACAAAGGTAAGAGGACTGAGTTCTAGTTACAAAAGGCTATACCTGTGGCTGTGTATAAAAGATTTCCATACACATATCCACAAGGAGAAGTGGAGACCTATTATATAATACATTCCAATTATAGTGTTCAAATATGGAATACAAACAGGTAACATGATTGGATAAACAAAAGAGGTAAGAATCACAAAGCAGTAAGAGAAGGTATGGGGACTTGATTTAGTACAATATCATATATTGCTCCAGTAATTCATTTCACACAGATAGTGATTTGATTTCTATGAAACAACAGCCTGAATACATCCAAGGTAGATGCTTTACAAAGCCTTTAGTTTTTTCTTTGAAGAATAGTTACATTTGTATTATTTCAGAGGTTGATTGTCCAATATCAATTTAGCAGAAAGAAAGGGCCCTCACAGAGATGGCTACAGGGGGACCCTGTATCTGGTGAGGTGACTGCGCACTTGCTCAGGTGAGAGGTACAAACCCTATAGACTGAAAAATCCTCTGGTCTACTCATGGGCAAACCACCTAATTTTTCTGTTTCTTCTTTTTTTGGAATAAGAAAAGCACTGAAAATACTGATCTACATGAGCATTATCATCATGAAAATAAAATGAGTTAACAGATGAGAAAAATGCTTTGAAAAGTTGTAACATTGTTTTCTTGTATTTAAAAGAGTCTATCACTAAACTGAAAATTAAAGAAAAAATTGCCCATTTTATTGGTAAGATGGGCATTTACTGTGGCCATGTGTTCTGTGGTATGGGAGAGAAAGGAGAAATAAGATGGTATTTGCCTTCAGGGGACTTGAAGGAACAAAAATAATATTGATAGTGGTAAACTCTGACATTTTATATGCTTGAAAATTTGACCGACAGTATATACTCAGGAAGAATGTATCACAAGCTTTGAAGTTAGATGGCCTGGGTTTGATTCCTAGTTTATACACAAGGAAACTGAGGCTTAGAATAACAAATCTCTCATCTTAATTTGCTTACCTGTTGACTAGGATATGAATCACACAACCTGAGCTCACATGTGGATATGCAAATGAACTGGAACAACATACATACAGCTAATGGTGGGCATATACCCTCTGTATGTGTAAACTATTGTACTGTACATCATATACATCTCCCAAAATTATCGGACTTCATATGATTTTCTCCCCCCTCTTTCTCCTTCTCTCCTTCCCTCCTTCCTTCTCTCTCTCTCTCTCTCTCTCTCTCTCCTTCTCTGTCTCTCTTTTTGTTTTTTGCTGAAATCAATCTTAGAGGGCTGTTGTTCCTTGAAACTCTCTTTGTAAAATAAATTCATGGTTATAGGCAAGAAGTACATTAGAAATTCAGAGCATAGAGTGAGTATGTAGGACTTGTGTTATTAAAAAAGACTTTGTAGAGACAATGGTACTTGAACTGGTGATTTTAAAATTATAAGATTTAGCCAGGTCAGAAGAATGCCAGAAACAGGGCTGGGGTGGGGGTAGGAATATAGAGAGGAGACTAAGGAGAATTAGCATGTAGCTGGTAAAGACAGGACCAAAAAACTGGCTGAATTCTTGGACGAGGCACTTGGATTTTACCCTATGGATGGAGATAAGCCATTAGTGACATTTTAAAAAGAATTCTCTGGTTTTTAGATGCATAGTGAGCGGATATTAAAAGATGTTGAAAGCACTTGGAGGAAGGAACATTGGATGGAAGTTACTGAATGAGATTTAGTGATTAAACTGGATTGGTGGGATGAAGCTGGAGGTGTGTGTGTGTGTGTGTGTGTGTGGGTGGTCATGAAGGAAGAAGCAACACTAATTGGTGGTTGAATCTAGGACTTGAGAGGAGAAGCAGTAATGATTGTGAGGTTTACCACAGCGTTGTGGTAAAACACCTCCAGTGTATTGGAGGTGTGACAACTTGAGGCATCATGTCCCTTGACATTGCTTTATTTTTTCAATGATTCATTTAACATGTATTTTCTGAGCATTTACTATGTTCAGGACATTGTTTAGGTGCCTATGTTGTTTAAAAAAGTAAAACAGTTTTTTTCACCACAGAGTTCATAAATTTATTTGTTTGCTGTACTGATAATTTTGTGCATTGTGTCATAATATAGGCACACAAACATGCACATATATGTGCACACACAAAATGGATGAATGTGAGCTAGGAAGACTTGATGGAGGAGTTAGGGGGACTCAGGAGAGGATTGAAAAAACTGCTTCAGAAATAAAGAAGTCAGAAAGTAAATTGATGGGGTTGGGAGTACATGAATTCTATTCCAGATTGACTAGGAGGAACAAGTGATTATGGAACACCAAAAAAGAAGTGTCTAGCAAGCAGCTGGAGAAAAGGAACTTCAATTTTGGAGACCAGTCAGGCTGCAGATCAAGGTCTGTGAGTCACTGACTTTGTGGAAATTTGTGAACTTGTCAAATGAATGACAATTTTAAGGAGATGATTGAATCGTGGGGTTCCAGAGTTGGAAGGAGCCCTTGACCCTTCTGGTCTAAGCTTCTTACCTGGGAATCACATTTACAACGGATCATCTAGAAGGTTAACTGGCCATAGCTCAATCATTGCTGCCAGAGCTCTTCTTATATCATAGTGTATATAGCGCATTGTGTTGCTAAATCATTCCAATACAAATCTGAACTTAAGTTAGCTGTAAGGTATTAGAAGGGTTATAACAAACAATAATTTGATTTAAGGGCTGTTGGTTAAAGGAAAATTCTGAAAATCTTGTCTTCCATAAGGCAAGCTGCATATTCTTTCCAGGTCTTTCCTTTTTCAAAAGGAGGATCTTGCCCTTATTCTCCATGCATTAGGTGACATCATTTGCAGACTTTCTTCATCCGGATTCATTCATTCAGGTATTAGGCTTTGAAGGCCTTTTTCTCTAGAAAGAAGAACATGCATCAAAGCTTATGTGAAATAAAATTTAGGTAGAAGAAGTGTTTTTCAGCAGAAATCATTCACCTAATGGCTTCCAGTTCCCTTGGTCAGAGGCTTGCCTGGTGGGGTGTCAACCCCCATTCCTAGATTTCATTTGCATAAATTGGGGAGTAGAGATGCAGTAGGGAGGAAGTGAAAGGCAGAGAGGGCTGGGAACTATGGCAAGTGCTGATGAAAAGTCAGTGTAGCCCTGTGAGAGTGACTGGGATAAGAGAGAGAAAGGCCAGGGAGAATCAGAAGTGGGCGCACAGGTATTGATGGGCCCTGGATGGGCACTATTCTCTCCAGATTCCTCTCAAGAGCTAGTGCTCAGAATCAATTAGGTTCTCCTTCTCTGTCCTGGGAAAATTCTGGAGCAGACAGGAAGGGAAAACTGAGTGTTAAAATGAATTAAAATTAATGTATCATGAATACTGACACATTTCACTCTCCATTCTCCAAATATTGTTACTCTTACGGCAGTTCATCAATGAACCCCAGGATTTGGCAGACACTGTGCTAGGGCCTGGAAAGTGTGGCAGCATCTTGACCTTAGGAGAGCTCAACTTAGTCGATGAGGCTGAAAATGTAGACTGATAGTAATAAGAAAGTAGTGTGGTACAAGAAAGAGGCCTAGAGGATGGGTCTACAGAAGAGCATACTTTATATAGGGTGAGATCAGAGAAGTATTCAGAGAGGATTTGAAGCCTACAGAGGATTTTGAGGTGACTAGGTTCTTTATCTCATGTGCCTAGACAGAGAGGCAGAGCACATGCAGGATTCACTGTGCCCACACTGAGTCACAATCTGAATTTCCAGCAAAATGTTACAGTCCTTAGATTCCTAACTTCAAGAAAACTGTGAAACCATCAAGTGCTGCTTATGTTGAAAGTTGCATTCAATGCATTTCATTTTAAACAAATACTCCTAGCTTTAAAACTATAGCCCTTAACTTCTGTATGTATTTCCCTGTTTTAAAGCCACTGTTCCATCTCTTAGGAATCATCTCTTTCCCATATGAATCACTGTTTCATATTTTTTTCATGTACTGAAAGAGACCTTGATTGCAAAAGGTTAAATTGAAGATGAAATAGAATATTTTTCCTTCTTCCCTTGGCAAGAACGCCGCAGAGACTTTGTAAGCAAAAGCCAAAATACAGACAGTCTAGGAGTGGCAAAAAAAAAAATCTATATTTTTAAACACGGTGAATTGAAGAGTAGTTCAGGAAAAATGAGGAGCAGGTGGCTGCTACAGCCTGAAGGGCAGAAGGCCTCGTGTCAAGACAGAGAGAGCCTCCTAATCAGGGCACGCTGGGCCTATCACAGGGTCCCACGTATTACTTTAGCCCTTGGACAGAGGGCTGCTCAGAGCCTCTGTGTCCTCCATCCCCTCAGACTTTCCAACTAACATATGGGAAGGATTTAGAGATGAGGAAAAAGCCCAGAAATCAAATGCTGAGAGAAATTATGTGGCTAACAGCTGGAATTCATGAAGCTCCATAGTAGATGAAGGATTGATAGCAAGAAATCTGAAACATTCTTTCCCAAAAGAAAGACACATTAATAGCTTGAGGACAAAAAAAGAAAAAGCTTCCCAAGATTGTTGGCTTCACTTTAAATATAACTTTAATGTTTAGATTTGTTTTTATAGGGAACATTTATGGTTATATTTTTTATAAAATTGAAATTATGGAATTGAAAAATGATATGGTGACATGCATTAACTAAGTGGCAGAACATCAGTCTAAAATTGGATCACATAGGGCTGGGGATTTAGCTCAGTGGTTCCGGCGCCTGCCTCGGAAGTGCAAGGTCCTGAGTTTGATCCCTGGTACCAAAAAATAAAATTGGATCACATGCCCATTTTACTGTCAAGTTTTTCTTATTTAGGCATGTTAATATCGAATGGGAATAATTATTAATGAAGTTTTTCTCCTAAGTTATCTTGTTTAGATCTCTCATTATATTACATACCAAGAAATAAGTATCTTATAACCTCCCTTTACGTAATATAAAATGGATGCTCAATGAAATTTGTTCACATCACAGAGTGGAAGACCAGAGCCTATACCCTGCTCTCCAGCTCTCAACATCCCTGAGTATATCCACTACATTTGGGTTCCTAAACCTGGGCGAATTTCCAGATTAGCCCTGGTGCTTTTATAATTTATTGATTTGTTGGAGTATCTACAATCTGTATGATTATTACAAAAATGGGTCAAGTGATTCTGATGATCAACCTGGTTTGGGAATCTTCTGTATTAAGATAGATGAAGCATCATCTTTCACCAATCAGTACAAATTCTTCTTTGCCCTGGAGATATAGGCACGTAGATAGTTTGAAAACCAGCAGAGCCACACCTGGAAAGCATTAGAATCCACCCAATCATGCAGCCTGTAATGATTTGAGATTAGCAGCTTTGGTTTGATTACCAGCATCTGGAAGTGTATAGTGAAGCTAGGTCATAACAGCAGAAGGTAACATTTTCCAACCATTTCCCTGTCAGTGAATATACCTGTAAAAATGCTGGGCCACATCAAGCAGTTACCAGTGTGAAAGAAGGAGGGCTACAGGTTAGGAACACTTTGACACGCAGTCATGTGTTGCTTAAAGATGGGGTCATGTTCTGAGATATATGTTCTTGGGCAGTTTTGTTGTACAGTCATCATAGAGTGTATTTGCACAAACTAAGATGGCTATGATGACACTAGGTGATATAATCATAGGATACAACCGTCACATATGCTGCCTGTTGTTGACCAAAACATCTTTATGTTGTGCATGACTGTGCCTCTACCAGCAAATATATCCAAACCAAAATGAGAGCCTGTTAGACTACCATCAAATACAATATGCTTAATATTTGAGTTTTGGAAATGTTGAGAAGTGAGTGAACATGGAAAACAGCCAAGTCCTATCTGAGAGTAGCCAAGGTAATTCTTCTTTGATGTTTGAAGCACAGGGAGATGATTTATATGCTTTGATGTTTGGGAGGACATGTTTTGAATCCCAACTGTGTCTCTCAGTGACCTTGGGCTAAATATTTGTCTTCTTTGAGCTTCAATTTCCCCATATACATATGGAGAGTAATGTTACTTTCATCATAGAGTATTTAGAGGTGTAAAGGAAATAATGCATGTGAAGTGATGAGTCCAATTCCTGTAAATAGCAAGCATCATGTAGGTTGTGGTATGATTTCTATCTCAAATCCAGATGATCTTAAAATTTAATCATCAAAGGATATAAAAGCCTTACTGATATCCAGGTTCCAAATACTTGAAAATTTGCTTTAGTGAAAGGCAAGGAGAGTACATAATGCATGAGGTCTTACTTTAATCAAGTCTTTCTGCCAAGAAGCAGCTTCTCACCAGGGTAAGCATTTGGACATCAGAAACTTCCTACAGCAGGGTGATAGGACAATGTGCCCAATAATTTTGAAACCAGAAGAATAAAAATGCCCTCTGCACCTAGCAGGCTAGGACAAAGACATGAAAGTCACTTCTGAGTTTGACTTTAAATGAAGTCGGCAAAGACTGGACTGTAACCTGATTAGCTATATTAACATATCTAAAGGAAGAACTTATCATTCAGAACTGTAGTTGGGCAGCAGTGGAAGAACAGAAAGTGGAAAGTCAGAGGTAAATGTTGCCAAGTGTCCTCCTAGAATTATTGAGGAGAGAAGGGGCCTTTGCTAATGTACTTTGAATGCTCCTTGTTGTGAGATGTCCCTCTTAGGCCATCTGTACCTAGTGTCATTACATATATAAAACTTATAATTAATTTATTATGTAAGGGTTCTATAATTTAATGAAATATTATGATTATAAGTTAGCTCCTCATATAGCTTACCTTTAGAGAAAAAGAGTGTTAACATTAGACCTTGTTCTCCACTCAGAATTTTCTTAGGAGGTCCTTTGTTTCCTTTTAGAGACCACTGAAGAGGCACAGAAGGAGTAGAGATAGGTAAGAGGGTCTACCTCTCTTCTTCCCACTACGGCAACTGTTCCAATTTTGTACTGTGGGTATAAGTGGAAGATTCCATCTAAATTAGTGCTTCATGTTGATTTATATTTGAATTAAAAGCTACTTGACCTATAATTATCAATGGTTAGAATTTAGATTTATATAGTCTGAGGTTCAAAAATGAATTATACTTAACCCATTACTTAAGCAGATGTGCACATGATCCATCAAATACATGGTCTTAACATAAGTTGAATAATTTATTTTACATATATCGATATTCACACACATAAAATTGGCATAGAAGGAAGAGGTGGATAAATTCTTACTTTACCAAATGTATTGAGAATCATTGCTTTAACAAAGGATTTCAGGGATAAAAATTATTGAAATAACTAGACTACCTGATTTCTAATACTCTCTTTTTGCCATGAAACTTTATTTCTAGGATTCTACTTTTGAGCAGTATTGAGCATCTTTTGATTATACAGAGACACAAACATAGTGAGTTATATCTATCTTTAGCTCTTTACTGTGGTTACGTCTACATTCATTCAGAATTCCAGTGATTCTCAGTTGCTAGTGTGTCCTAAGATTATTTGTAGAGGACACTGAAAATTCATAGAGTTGGCTACCCCACATCTCCTATCCGAGTCTTCAGGAACTGGGCTTCAGACTTGAGTATTTGGACAAAGCTCTGTAGTTTATTTTAATGTTCACCAAAAGCTGAGAACCACAATTCTACCCTCTTTTATGTTTGTTAAGAATTGGAAAAGGGAGGAAAGTGTTCTTAATACTAGGAAGTCTTGGAGACACATTGATAGAATCAGTGCTCTAGACCCTACATAATAAGAAAACAAACAGAAAAGCGTATTGGGTTACATGTGAACATACTATATATTGTGCTACAGCTGCAAGGAGTGATTTGGTAAGCAGAATTGAGTATTTAGTTGCATGTATGTATAGGTGTCATAGTTCTTAAAATAAAAAAAACCAAGCCTCAGATAATTCAAGCACATTATCTACAAGCAAACAATTGGTAAATGGCAGAGGCAGGATTTGAACCCAGATCTTCTGATTTTAATGCTTATGGTGGAGAATCGCTTATGGTGGAACAAGGCCATATAGATACATGACCCAATGGTAGAGCATATATGATGGATTAATATCCTAACCTGGCTGAATCATAACTGAACAGCAGTGGTGCCTGGTTGTTGTTTTACAACCTAGGGTTCATATGATAATATGGTGTTGTGTGTTTTTGCAAGAAATGTTACCTAGATTCCAGGCTTAGACTGTGAAGATGTGGCTCACAAGAAAGCAGTTTTTATAATCATATATGAAGTTTCAGGAGGAAGCTGCTGAGTGAAGGAATTAAAGTAGGTTTGAAGTAGGGCTTCTGTTTGAATCCAAGGTTCTTTGATTTCAAAATACATAGTCTTTATATCAGAATTCCTAAGATACTGGGAACCATAATTTTGGTCCATATAAAGTAATGTTTTTTCTAATTCTGAGATCTTACCCAATTAGATCCCTGCCAAAATTTGTTTGCCCCTTCTAAATGATGATGGCTATCTCTTAATAGCATGTGAAGAACTGAGCAGAGGGAATGGGATGGTGCCAGCTGGCAAAGCACTAAGATAAATAGGTATCTGTGCAGAGAGAGGACAGAGAGTGGTGCAAAGGGAGGGAAATTTACTTGATAGCCAGTCAAAGTGGCAGGGAACCGTTCAGAGGTATGATCAGGCCTGAAAAGAGTCCTGGGCTGCTACAAAGTCCTCAGGTGTCTAAAATACAAGGTATCCACCTAAATGAAGTTATAACTTGAAGTTTGGGTAGAATGAAGTAGAACCACAATTCCTAGTTCCAGTTCCACCAGGAACTGCTAGATATTCCCTATATTAGAAGCTCTATTTCAAGGAATTCATTTAAAATAAATATTCCTAACTTAACCATTGCAGGATTTTACATATGTGTATATTTGAGTATTTTAGGTCATATTCTTTCTGTCAAGAATCACATTTTCTGTAAATCACTGTTTTGTGCTAGTATGTTAAAAAAGACCTTTAGAGTAAAAGGTTAAATTCAAGATGAAGTGAAATAAACCAACTAGGCTTTTGCTTTGAGAACTCTGTGGAAGTGCTGAGTCAGCTGCCCGAACTCCTAAGTGGAACCCACAGAGCCCGTTGCTCTGCAGCCCAAATTCAATCCCAGCGTCTCTGGTTCCATATTGGTTTATGACCAATGACTAATGCTTCACCTATGAATCATTAAACCCATTCTGCACTTTCCTGGTTCTGTAATCTTCTTGGAATTCATCGTTGTGTCCCATGGTCCGATGCTCTAGTTTGGTATTTGGATAACTGTGAACAGAAATAGCAATAAAAATGTATATGTGATATAACAGTTCAAAATGCAATTCCCTTTAGAGAATACTTCTGAGGAAATAAAATTCCTCCCAAACTATTTCAAATCCTTTAAAATATTTGAAGCTCTTCAGTTTCCTCTGCACCTTCATGAGAGGTCAACAAATACTGTGAGAGTATCTGCTGGCTCTGCACACACTTACTTTGCCACGAAATTCACTTCACAAGGTAGCTCTGCTTTTTAATGCTCCTGATTAACTACACTAATGGAAGAAGGCAGAAGCATGGATAATCTAATATAGATAGCAGCTGATGAATATTCATGTGTTTGATGTTCTAGAAAACTACTTTAAATGAAACAGTGATGTGCCATTGATGGCGAATCTTAAGATGAGTAAAAAAGATGTTCAACTTCTTCACTATTACCCAATTTCCCTGAAATCCACATCATTTTAAGAGCTTCTATTTTCACAGAAAGAGCTGCAAATGGCTTGATAACTATTCCAGGAACCCAGCAGCCTAAGTGCAAGGAGATGGCTTTAGGTGGGGAAGGAAATAGTTATAAATAAGGCTTGGGAATGTCTTGCTCACAGATGTGGGGTAGAAGCTCTGGGGAAGGTTGTACAGATTTAGCTGTAAGTGCTGACTGGTAACTAATTGTGAGTATTCAAACATACGATCCAAAGGATAAAGCTAGTCTTCTTCAAATTCAAGTAATTGGTGAATATTCTACAGGAAGATATATGGAGCACAGTAATGAAAAGTTCAAGCAGATGTAATGTTCAGAGTTCAGGTGGGCAGTAGAGACGGGCCTGGGTGTATGGCAAAGGCTGAGAATAAGTACAGGAGAGTTGGATGTTGGGCCAAGAGGATGAAAGGTCAGATAAGAAAAGTAGCCACAAGTAGAAGTGCTTGATGCTGATGTTAGGAATCTGAATATGAAGCTAGAGCAATCATAGAACCAAATATATGAAAGCAAGAGATCAGGGGTCCAGACAGGAAGATTATCTTTGTATATACCTGAGTCACACAGGTTAAGTTCACAAGACACACAAGACAGGGCTCAAATGTGTAATCCTCCTGTCTCCACCTCCCAGAATTCTAGGATTACAGGTGTGTACCATCATGCCTGGGTCCCAGTTGGTGTTAATGTGCTTTCTCTGGAGTAACTGGAAGATTCTCCAGTCTTAGTTAAGGGGTAGGAAATATGGACAGACAAGTGATTACTTTTGTCTCCAAAAACATCTGTTTTCAGATTGCAGGGCACAATCTAGTCCATCCTAATATTCTGCCTAAACTGAAGTCTCAGAGGTATATGTTTTGGGTGGATTTTCCCTGGCTGGCCCAGAAAAATCACAGATGCAATCAAACAGACATTACTTTGATCTCATTCTTTCTCTTCAGTGCAAGGTGTATATGGGTAATGAAGGGACCAGAAGGTATAGCTGCAGTGGAGGATCTAGTTGGGAGAGTAACAAAGAATAATTAGGGAGGCAAACTTTACTTTATCTTTTCAGTGATTCAGATAAAAGATATATATACCCTAAGAAGTGTTCTGCAAAAGAAGGTCAGTTGAGGCACTTAATAATTACATATTGTATATTTTCTAAAATGTGCCATGTTGTGCCCAGATCGTGAAGCCCCCAAAGACCACCAAGGAGCACATTATGATGCAAACACACGAGGGTCGTTTATTCAAGCTCGAGCAGGGACTCACAACCATTACCGGTGCAGCAGATCAGGATTGAGAGCCCCGAATTTCAAATTAGCAGGGTTTTTATAGAGGTTACAGCAAGGTATGGAGATTTTTCACTTAGTAGTTAAATGATTGGTTAACATTTAGCAAGCATGAAGCATACATTTTTGATTGGCTAGGTTCATCAGGGGGTTGAGGGGCGGTTACATGTAGGTTTTATGAGGGAAATGAGGGACAAAGGTTAGTGGTTGACTGTCACGTACTGATGGTCAGCAGACACACTGACTATTAGTCACAACCATTACGTACTGACAGTCAGCACATCTACAGATTGTTCTGTGGATAGGGGGCCCAGAATGTTCTTTTCCTAGGCAAACAGATGGTTGAGTAATTAACTTAGGAACTTTGCTTCAGTACAGATTGTGTCTTTTGTCCCAGAGCATGCACATTTTAACCATTAATTTGTGAGGACAATAGAGACTAGGGGAATAGTGGATTTTAGCAAAATGGAGTCACTTTGGTCTCACATTCCCCCCTTCTCATGATGCTATAGAGGACCAATCATGGGCCTCTGGGGGTTAATTCTATTAGGTCTGTAGAAACTGGCTGGTATTGGGACCTGAGTACCATCAGCTGTACAATGTTAATGCATTCTCTGATGAACGAGATTAATCTATTGAGTATACAAGGTCCAAGGGTTCACAGTAGTAACAGAATAAGCAAGGGGCACAGTAGAGTAGAGATCAGAGTAGTCAGCCAAGGGGAGGAGTTAAACCAGGATTCAAACCAACTTTGAGTTTGTTCTCACTCTCGCTTTCGTCTAGTGAGACTTTCTCTAGCCTTTGCCATAGATTCTTTGACCACTCCTGAGTGGTTTATATAGAAATAACATTTTTTCCCCCAGGGTGGCACAGAGCCCTCCCTGTTGTAGGAAGATTAAATCTAGGCCTCTTTTATTCTGGAACACCACTTCCACTAGGGAGGTTAATGATTCTTGAAGGTGTGTGATGGAGTTTTCAAGTCTCTCTCTATCAATATCTATGGCAGCCCTCAGATCATTATAATGCTTGTTTTGTAAGACTAAAGAGGAGACCCCAGTTCCTGCTCCCACCAAGCCCAGGCCTAGGAGTACTGTCAGGGTGCTTGCTGTTATGGGCTCCCTTTTTACCCGACTGGGGGGCCCCACTAAATGAGCTAGGTGAGTATAAACTTCCTCCTCTGAATGATACAGAAGTCTAGGTACTAATTGCACCAGCACACGAAAATCCTTGGTCTGATTGAGTACTCCTCCATGTACACATGGGGTGAGCCCAGTAGAACATGCCCACCAACCATCTGAAGGAGGTATGAAATATTTTTCTGAGGACATTGAATGAGTCTGGCTACACAGGTGTTGGTGGGTGGGAGGCACATCACCTAGACATGTGCCTCATCCAACCACCAACTGCAGGGTTAATCTAGCTGACCCCTTCTGCTGCCATCTGCATTGGCTAGGACTATCTGACTCAGTAAAATTCCCCAGAAAGGCTATCCCTTCATAGTAAGGGGGCTTAATATCATAACATAACCAACAGTAAGATCAGGTTGAGAGACATTTAGGGTTTGGAAAGTTTGGACCATGAGTTTCCAGAGTGGTTTGTCTGGGTTCTGGTCCTGTCCTGGGTCCTTGTGAATCAGTTGAATACCTCTTAAAGAAAATAACAGCTCTTGATCACCAAGCTCAGTGAGCACTTCAGACTGGAGGTTAGGGATAATGGGAGGGGGCACCCCAAACATAATTTTAAAGGGAGTCAGTCCCATCTTATAGGGTGAATTGCGTACCTTATAGAGGGCAAAGGGAAGGAGAGCCACCCAGTCACTGCCAGTCTCTAAGGCTAATTTAGTTAAGGTCTCTTTTAGGGTCCTGTTTATTCTCTCTACCTGTCCTGAACTCTGTGGTCTGTATGCACAATGTAATTTCCAATTTGCCCCCAGGACCTGCACTAAACTCTGACTCACCTTAGAGACAAAAGCAGGTCTATTGTCTGACCTTAACATAACCGGAAAACCATACCTTGGTAGGATGTCTTTTAAAAGCTTTTTGGCCACAGTCTGTGCCGTTTTGTGCTTGGTGGGGAAAGCCTCTGTCCAGCCCAAGTCTTCATGCAAAGCTTCGTCAAAAATGGTGGGAGAGTTTTTAAATCCTTGAGGAAGTCAGGTCCAGGTTAGTTGTCCACTGATGCCCTGCTCAGGGCTGCTCCATTCAAATGCGAAGATGTGCTGGCTTTTGGGTGCCAGTGGAAGGCTCACAGAGGTCCTGCACTAGTTGATAGTCATCCGAGTGGGGTTTCCACACCGGCAACAAGGGGGTGTTCCAGGCCGATTGACAGGGCCTTAGAATACCCTGAGCAAGCAACCTCCTGATGTGTGGAGTTATTTCTTTGTGGGCCTCTAGGGACATGGGATATTGGCAGACTCATGCAGGGTCCACTCCTGGCTTTATCTCTATGAACACAGGTGTCCTGTATGCAGCCAGCCCCATGCCCCCAGTCTCAGCCCATGCTCACGGGAACATGGCAAGCCATTGTTCCAGTCAGGATCAGGAGGGGACTGCTTCTGATGTAGCAGATATTCATCCTCAAGGCTCATAGTTAACACTTGGATGGGCTTTCCCTCCTGGTCAAGGACCTCCGTGCCCCTGGGCTGAAAATGGATTTGGGCTCCTAACTTAGTGAGCAAGTCTCTTCCAAGTAGAGGAT
The DNA here is from genome assembly GCF_000247695.1 of Heterocephalus glaber. The sequence goes on along the minus strand of NW_004624802.1, from coordinate 9,429,796 downwards.
AGGGGCAATCAGGTATAATCATAAATGAGTGGGTTACCTGGCCCACTCCCAAGTCCACCATTCTTCAGGTAGTCCATGAATTTTTTTTTTCATGCCTGTGGCTCCTTGGACCCAGGACGTTTTGTCAGATATATGGCCATGTGGTTTGAGCAAGACTGAATGTTGAGTACCGGTATCTACCAGGAATTCGATGGGCTCCCCCTCCACTCTAAGGGTTACCCTGGGCTCAGGGAGGGGCTCCGAGCCCCATCCCCCCTAATCACTTAGTTCGTCCATGGCCAGGACGGAGGCCTTTGGGCGGCCCCCCTGTGGCCTTTTGGGGTACTCGTTAGCCCAGCGGGCTTCCTTTCTGCAGTAAGCACACTGATTCTTTCCCAATCGGGGGCAATCCCTATGTTCCCCCTTACCTTGTCCTTCTGCCGCAATCATTCTCAAATGATGTTCACGTTCCCTCGGCTCTCTTGCAGTGGTGGCCAGAAGAATTCGAGCCAGGTTTTGGGTCTGGTGGTCATCTACTTTTATCTGTTTCTCCTCTACGGTTTCCCTGTTGTTATATACCCTCTCTGCCACTGCCACTAAGTCCTGGATACTCTTCTCTCTTAATCTGTCTACTTTCTGTAACTTTCTCTTAATATCTGGTGCCGCCTGGTTGACAAAATGCATTATTACAGCTGCCTTTGTCTCAGTTGCTTCTGGGTCCATAGGAGTATACCTACGGAAGGCTTCCTGAATTCTTTCTAGGAAGGCTGCAGGGCTTTTGAGCAGCCACTTTGAGACCTCCCAACAGAGCCTGGCGATAGACCCGGAGCCTTTCCTTACCTTCTGCTATGTTGAAGTCCCAATTGGGCAGGGACAAAGGGAAAGAAGTGTTGATAGCATCAATATTGGTGGTGGGTTGACCATTGTCACCAGGAACCAATTTCCTGGCCTCATTCTGGATTCTTTCTCGCTCCTCTGTTGTAAACAGGATCTGGAGGAGCTGCTGACAATCATCTCAAGTGGGCTGATGAGTAAACAAAACAGTTTCTAATAGGTTAATCAAATCCCTAGGGTTATCAGAGAAGTTGGCGTGTTGAATTCGCCAGTTATAGAGGTCACTAGTGGCAAAGGGCCAATAATGATGAGGCTGGTTGCCATGCTCATCAGGGGGTCCAGCCGCCCTCAACGGGAGGACAGTGGAATCTGCCCGCCCCACTGGCAAGGCTGCGCGGTGATTACGGGTGTTTTGGGCAGGGCTGTCTCCTCCAGTGGCACCCACCGGGGCAGGCGCCTCCACCTTGGCAGCCACCGGTGCTCTTTCCTCCACCCCCGCTGGCTGTGGTGGGAGTGGAGGAGTGGGGTGTGGGCAGTAGGGAGGGGTAAAGAGATCTTCATCAGTTCCTCCTTGAAGAACTGGGTAAAGTGGCGCGGTCAGCATGGTCTTGGTTTGTCTTTTTCTGTCGGGTTCTCTGGGAGTCTTTTTACAGGCTGTCAGGATTACCTCTGGCTATTCTTTCTGTGGAGGTAAAAAGGGCTTGACCCATGGGGGTGGGTCACAGATTAGACTCTCCCAAGTGACAATGTAGGGAACCTGATCAGGATGTCCAGTGTAGGGGTGGAAAACAGTTCCGCGGACCTTGTGTATGATCTGTAAATCAAAAGTTCCCTCGGGGGGCCATCCCTTCTCAAAGGAAGGCCACTCCAAACTACACAGATTGACAAGTCTGGACTTTTTTATTTTTAAATTTAGACTATGAGTGCACTCTCTAACCTCTCTAAAATGGTCAGTCATGAGGGACAGGGGGGTGGTCACAGTCTGTCCCATTGTCTCAGTCCAAGTCACCACAATAAACAGACAAACAAACACAACAGAAAGACAAAAGGCAAGACAAAACTGGCCTCCGCCCAATCGGAGGCAATACTGAAAATGGGACTATGGCCTCACGCCATACTGCGGGAGCAACCTGCACTGTCCCTCCAGGAGTCTCACAGACTCATACTCATGGGGCACTCCATCCCCTCCAGAAGGATCTGGAACGTCTTCCAAGACCTCGGGTCGGTGGCCTGCCTGTGCATCCGCTTAGACCATCTGCCGACCTACTCAGAAACTGGGCCCCCGAGTTACAGACAGACAACTTTATAAACACAGAGACACTCACCGGCTGGTACCGACCCTCTGGTTTGGGGGTCCTGGGGGTTTTGGGGATCCCGGAGGAGCCCCCAAATGTTGTGCCCAGATTGCAAAGTCCCCAAAGACCACCAAGGAGCTGATTCTGATGCAAATGCATGAGGGTCATTTATTCAAACTCGAGCAGGGACTCACAACCATCACTGGTGCAGTGGATCAGGATTGAGAGCCCCGAATTTCAAATTAGCAGGGTTTTTATAGAGGTTACAGCAAGGTTTGGAGATTTTTCACTTAGCAGTTACATGATTGGCTAACATTTAGCAAGCATAAAGCATACATTTTTGATTGGCTAGGTTCATCGGGGCAGGTTGAGGGGCAGTTACATGTAGGTTTTACGAGGGAAATGAGGGACAAAGGTTAGTGGTCGACTGTCACGTACTGATGGTCAGCAGACACGCTGACTATTAGTCACGACCATTACTTACTGACAGTCAGCACATCTACAGATTGTTTTATGGATAGGGGGCCCGGAACATTCTTTTCTTAGGCAAACAGATGGTTGAGTAATTAACTTAGGAACTTTGCTTCAGTACAGATTGTGTCTTTTGTCCCAGAGCATGCACATTTTAACCATTAATTTGTGAGGACAATAGAGACTAGGGGAATAGTGGATTTTAGCAAAATGGAGTTGCTTTGGTCTCACATGCTACTAGAAATTTATCCTTCAATAGTTGTTGATATGTGAAATATAATACTTAAACAACCCTGCATTTTTGCATGGCACATTATACGACGTTTAGGTTTCTTCAGTGAAGCTCAGTTCTCAAATATTTTTTCTTTACTTCCAAGTAGAAAATAAGTAAATAGAGTTTTGTTCTTTATAAATCCATTTGTGTTAGGAGGCTGCCATGGGGTAGACATAATTAAAAGGTATGGTATCTTTGAGGCCACAGGGCTAAAGATTAACTGGTGATGCCCATTTAAAAAGGATGCTAGCATTAATTAACTGAAGAGAGCTTAACCATCATTTACTGACATCCACCACTAGGAGAAATTAGCCTCAGGTCTTAAAGGTAAAGTGTGCTAATGATAAAGAAGCATATGAGCAAATGGAGTATAGCTTTTGATATTGAGCTTATCTGGATGATTGTTGTCCTGCAAACTTCAGGGAAGTTTAAGATTTTGTGAGTTCTGAGGTGATCTGTTTCTTGCAGGACTTCAAAAAGTCAACTCACTTCCTTGGTGTTGTGCTCAGTCATTTTGAGCTTCCAGTACTAAATTGCAAGCAGAGCAGAGTTCACACATGGTGAAGCCATTGATTTGCTCTCTACCCAGAGTTCCCTTTATTTGTGATTTCTCACCAGCACATTGTTGGTCACTAATCTCTTCCTGTCAAAATCTGGTTTCACAAGTGCTCCAGAAAATCAATCTTTGGTATTGATCATTCAGTGACTGCTAATTGCTGTAGCTTAGACTTTGGTTTAGGAGTGAAAAAAAGATCTATTTGTTCTATCCTTGATATATGTTTTTGTTAAGAAGCTTGTCTTTTGCTTTTTTAGCTACTCATTTTTAAATGTAAAACCAACAGGAAAAACTTGTAAAAATGATATGATTTGTGCATATTAAAGGGGAGGTTGCCTTCTGGCTGCATTAACTTATGTATTTTCTTTTACTTAATTCTTCTACTTTGTTTTAATTTATCAGCTGTCTCTGTGGAAGACAAGAGAGCTATTTTTCAAATAAGATTATTTTCTTTGATATTAGGCAACTCATCTTCTTGTGAGTGTGCATTTTCATAGAAATAGAAGGATATATTTCTCTTACAAATCATCAACTATGTCTTTGGATACACAAATGCTAAGGAAGTGTGTGAAGGCAAAGGACAGGAAATGGATTTATAGATGCAAATTTTTATGACAAAAATCTTTCCATTGTTGGCTAATCTACTAGCGGAAATCTGAAAATGATTTCATGGATAAAAAAAGATGAATATTGCTTGGTAATTTACAGAATCAACTTTTGTTGTATGGCCACTGAGACAAAAGATGAGAGTTCAGTTACAATGATTAGCTCTGGGAGCAGAAGTGACTTTGCCCCCACATTATTCACATGAACTCAGAATTGCAGTAGGGGAAGGAGCAACATTTGCTCAGGAGAAGCCAGTCTTGAATGTGTAAGAGCTGTGGATTTTTAAATGGAGATTTGTACAGTCCTGTTTTTGATAACATGAAACAAAAGCTTTTTATTTTTGCCCTTAGAATAAAACCTATAGTATGGGAGTCAACAATGGCTGTAGATTAAAAGCACCATGTCCTTTGTAAGACAGCATCACCCATGGCTATGCTTTTAGAATTTAGTTTACATCTTCTGCTGCTGTTGGGAGATGTTTTTTGATGCACATAGTGCATATGACATCTATTTTCCCTACCATAGCCAGACTTTTAGGTACAGTTTAAGATTATGTTGCTCAGTATCATGTGCACTTGATTCATATGTCTGCTGAGCACTTGAATATGCTGTTCTGAATTAATATATGATGTAATAGTAAAATACACACTGAATTTAAATGACAGTATTAAAAAATATAAATATCTTAATTTTTAATATGGATTACATGTTGAAATAGTAATATATTGGACATATTAGGTTAAGATTAATTACATCTGTTTAGTTTTACTTGTTTTCACATGACCTCTAGATTTACATGTGTGACTCATGTTATGTTTCTGTTGAACAGTGCTGTGTTAAGGACTTTCATTAGGACAAATGATCCTTTGACATTCTGTGGTGAGCTGTCACAGTAGCAGGAACTCTAGTTACCAGGTCCTTTTAGGGACCCTACCTCTAGTTCCTCCTGGGAGCCTCAGCTACTAGTAGCTGGAATTCTCTTGGCTACTTTGCTTCGTATCTGGGCTGCTCCCAACCCATGCTGCTCTTCCTGTTGTAGCTTCAGGAACATAGCTGACTGCTGTCCCACGCCCATCACTGCTCTGCAGAGAAGAGAGGAGGCAGCTCTGCCTTTGACTGTTGCAAGCTCCTTTATTTGCTTTGTTGAGAAACCACACAGTCTGACTCTGTTTCTTACAGTTGGCTTGATAATAGAAATTGCTCATTAACCTTACTCTAAGTTTATTGTTTTGCTAAATACTTGCTGTTAGTTCCCTCAAGGTTAAATTGGAAAACAGCACTGGCATTACCACACAGTGAACTTTGTTCACTGAGATTGATTCCTCTTTGCTTTCCCTTGACTCATGATATGTGAATTTTTTTCTCCATACAACGTGTTGCCCAGAGTTTGAGGTTTGATTATAGTTCTCCAGGATTTATTCATATCTTCTTGTTTAGGACAGAGTCATGTCTTGACTTTCTGGAATGTGCAGATGTTACCCAGCTTGAGTCCTTATTCTGAGACAATGATTGCATGTGGTGTTCTCAATAACAGATAATGTCCAATGTGGATTAAAGTACAGTGTCAGCTGCATACAAGGTGACAGGTGATCTGGCCTCTTCCTTCACACTCAAGATGACACTTGGCTACAAGTCCTGAGCACAAATGCTAGAGAATGTTAGATCTCCTGATGGAGGAAAGGTACCATTTAGAGAAGGAAGTGGAAGAAAGTATGCCTGTAGGAGGGCACATTAGCCAAGAGAGCTAGAGATGGGGCTTGGGGAAACTTTCATGTTGTGACTTTACTTTTGGAAACAAGGTCCTGTGGATTTCACATACTCCTTTCCTTACCCATCCGGTAGGTTATTTCTTTCCTGTGAAGAAAGAGTGAGGAAGCCACTATAAACAAGGAGCCCGAGTATTTGTTCCTGTAGTCTTCTTCCTTGGAAGTAGAGGTGTTTATTCTTTCTATGAACTGTGAGGCAAGAGAAGTAAGCAATTTCCATATTACACACCCTGGAAATTAAATCACAGTAGCATAGATTATTAGAGCTAATTGGGACCTGAAACACTGCCTGGTCAGACACTGTCATTATAGCTAAGGAGCAGCTTCACACAAATGAGACTGGAGGGACCCTTTCCAGTAGTGTCTTCTGCATATCAACACTTCTGAAAGCACATAGAAAAAACACAGGCTAGCAATTTAATATAATTTGGGTCTCATGTGTTTTTGACTTTAAATATTTGAAACTATTTAGATACAATTAACAATAAGATCGCAAATCTGGCATAAAAGAGAATTTACACTTTGACTTGACATGCTTAGTGTGGATTTACATACAACAGCAGAGCCAATCCAATTGAGAGACTTAATATTTTCACTTCTCTACCATAAATTTACACAGACCTTGAGCAACAAATTCCCAGAAGGAATAGTGTCTGGAATGCAGATAGTGCTGCTCATATACAGACAGAATTGAGCCAACAAAATACTGATGGCAGACTGTGTATTGAGCAAAAGATCTGCTGGGATAGGTACGAAAATCACTAACACACAGGTAAATTCTTGCTAGTGAGAATTCTGATTCAAAGAATTAGAAATGAAGCTGAGTGCAGTGGCACACATCTGTAATCCCAGATACTCAGAAGGCTGAGGAAGGAGGACTACAAGTTCAAGACCAATCTATTTCAAAATAAAAATAAATAGGTGTGGGTATGTAGCTCAGTGCTCCCTAGACTCAATCCTCAGTACCACACACACACACACACACACACACCTCCCATCCCCATCTATGTACAAAGAATATGTCACTAAACTTGAGTTCTTTGATTAAGAATGATATGTGTTCACTTCAGCAGCACATATACTAAAATTGATTAAGAATGATATACACAGTGACTAGCAAGTAAAGTGGTTAGTGGCACGCATTGTGATATTCCTCCATCAGTTTATTTATTTGGCTACATGACAGTTTTCACACTGAATTGTAGTTATTTGTTTACATGCTCTTTGAGTCACTTAAACACATGTCAAGTGTCTGCCAGATTGCAGTCACCATGTTGGGCCCTGGAGAAAGTGAATGATTTGCATTTTTTTCCCCTGTTATTTGCACTTGGCCTATATAATGGGTTTTGGTCAAGCTGATTGAAATCTTTGTATCTCCTCAGGTTTTTTTTTTTTTCATCTGTAAAATAGAGAGTGGTGATTAATATCCCTTCAAGTCCTGAGGTGTATATGAAATAAATGTTTTTGAAGTTTTGGAAGATGCTCGAAAAGTTTATTCTCTCATGTTGTCTAAGCTCTCCCTTTGATGAAGACATTACCCCAAATCACCATGTTTTAAGCTGAGAGATGTGTTTCTCTGCCATGCAAAAGAGGTGGGGAGGTAAGCAGTTGAGGCCTAAAGTTCCATCAGGTTACCAGTGTCCCTGCCTCAGTTATCCTCCCTCCTTAGACATTCCAAGCACAGAACTTCCTGTCCAGGTGACTAAAGAGCAGAAGTGGTCATTAAATTAGTAGGAAAGGTCAGTGGACGTGGTCCTTTAATTGGGAGAATTGCTGCCTTCAAAAAAATTCAGGTTCCAAGAGTAAGGTCAAAAGGGATTGTAGGCAATAGGATGGCTAACTCTTGTCTGTAGGAGAAAAACTGCACTGGAGTAAAAATACAAGGAAGACTTAATCAAGACTATTTCAATAAGGGAAAGAGGTGGAACTCAATGCTGTTTTAATAAAATCTGGAGGATTCTCAAACACTCGGGAGATTTGATGGAGAAATATTGGAAGATTTTAGGCAAGATGGTTTAGTGTGGTTTGGACATCTGTGTTAGGATCATATCCTTCTACAGACATTGAGTGTTGGGATTGTATCTTTTTGGAAGATTATGTTTCAAAGAGATGACTCTTAAGGTGTTAAAAAAATTCCTAGGTTGTAGAAGATTTATATTTCCTAGTGTAGAGAGAAAGAATTTACAATTTCAAGTTTTCTATAGTGAATGCTGTAGGAAAAGGGAGCTCAGGGTTCTGTAGTCAAGAAGATGTCTGTTTAAAGTTTGATTAGTGTGGGCTTGGTCATGTCTCTGTCATGGACCTTAATTCTTTTTTTTTTTTTTGTAATGGGGATTGAACTCATGACCTTGTGCTTTCGAGGCAGGCATGGTGCCACTGAGCTAAATCCCTGACCCTGCTTAATTCATTTTTGCCTTAATTTTGCTTACAGTACTAATATCTTAGGAATCTTTTCTCCATAGGCAAGAAATACTTCAGCTCAAATAACTTTCTGAAGTGTTCAGAATTCTTAGTTGGTAGAATCTGAGTAGATGAGGTTGCACATCATGTAGAGGCAGGGAGGGCCACCTCAACCACCACCACAGTCTGTAGGACTGTGCCAGAGTCAGGTGATAGAAAGTTTCAGGTTCTAGAAGCAATTATAAGTCACTCTCACTGTGCATGGAAAACTGTGTCATGGTCTCTGCCAAGAATAGGTTGCCAAGAGCTCCTGTTTCTGGTTACTGTCCATTGAAGATGGAGCAGGTCAGGTTGCTGCATGATTTTAGTCTGTCTTTTTTTTCACTCCAAAGGTGATGAGCTCTAATTCTATTTTAGTCTTTGTAAACTTGAAAATGAAAGGTCCTGTGTGTGCTGTTTGGGAAATGCAGTGTGTGTCTTTGCATTCAAGGTGAGCAGCACATAAATGTTTCCTTAATGTGCCTCAGACATGTTCAGAGACATAAAGAAGGGAATAGACCGACCTAGCAGGTTATTGAGTCCCTCTCCCTTCCTTTGCATTGATTGAAACTGCCTTACTTGAGCATGCCTTTTGGAATTTTGAACAAACTAATTTTCTATGTTCCTAGGAGCTAATACTTGCCACAATTCCATTTCAGAAAAATTTTTCTAACATGGCAGACTTCCTTGTCAAGATATTTCACTGCATCTGTTCTGCCTCATCTTTTTCTTGGCTAGCTAGGCCAATGCATGAGATCAGACCCCATCATAGATCCTTGGTGGGAGAATAAAACCCAAAAGAGAGCTAGGTTACATTAGGATTTTACTCTAGGAAGTTGTATTTCAAGGGATGCAATTTAACACTTAATATGTTTCCAAATCCATGTAATAAGAAGTTAAATTATATTTTTGTCTACATTTATTGCATTTTTACTTTTCACATGTCTAGTGGTTTCCTACTAGAATATCTTGAATATTTTGATTATGTTCTTTTATACACTTTATCATTCCTCATGCTTAAAAAAACTCCAAACAATCTTAAATCATTTCAATTTAATTTTATTCATGTATAAATAAAATACTTAGGTACCATGGGAGTTCCTGCTTTCAAAGAGTTGATGATGGAAAAATATTCTAGATTGATTTAATAGTGAACAAGAAACACACAATATATCATGGGATAAATTTTTACCAAAAGGCGGAATAGTAGAATAACAACCTTAACTATCAATACTGAAATGGTTTTACAGTCAAACTCTTAGGAAGCTAAATCTGGGAGAGGAAATATTTTATGGGACTGCAGAAATGACATGGTAGATATATTTCTAGTCAAAGGGAAATCTGTTTTCTGTTCATAAAATTGTGTTTGTGCCCAAAACACCTGGACATAAAATTCAATCTTTCTACTATTCCATGAGAATACACATTAACATATGAGTCATTGTAGAGAGGGAGGGGGAGAGAGAGAGATAGAGAGAGACAGAGAGAGGAGAGAGAGAGAGAGAGAGAGAGAGAGGAGGGAATACTGTAGGGAAATAAAATACATAGTTGGCATTTTGGAAATTATGTAATAAAAAATCCTTATTTACAAATGCCATTGATAAAGACTACATTAATTGTGCATACCCAGAAAACATGTAAGGGGAAATTGATATGTTTCTGTTGTTGGTAACACAGGCTCTGAAATACTAAGCCCCAAATATTCCCAATCAAAACAATAGAGAAAAGAACGTAAAGGATCTGCAGAAAACACAAAGAGAGAAAAGGTAAAAAGAAGACAGTTTCTTCTGATAAAGGCCTTTCCACTCCACATTCCTTCCACACTCTTTCCATTGTGGGGAGTTAGAAATTAATTATCACTATAGTAAACTATCCACCGTTGCTACACATGTGTGTTTAACTTGAAGGACAATTGCTTATGAACTTTTATTTTGCTTTAATAAGCTGTCCCCTTATTTATTAATTTTATCACTCATTCACTCACTTGTTCATAAATTTAGTCATTCATTCAGTAAACAAAAACTTGGCAAGCACAGTCATTCTCTATCATTTCACTGTTCTCAGAATCACAAGTATTTTTTCCCTTTCTCTCATAGATTTGTTCTTGGAAGATCTCACTTGATTATTCTAGCAAAGACTCTGCTACTCAAAAGTTAGCAAATATGGAAGGCAGCACCCCTTACAGAACTCTGGTTTAACAAGAAAATGCTACAAGATTCACAGACAAGGTAGCAGACTGGCATAGACCTCAAGGAGCTTTATTTATTTATTTCTAATGATCATGTCTACAGCCAGCCAGAGACATGACAGTGATGTCTGGGTCTAGAAAACAGCAACTTGACACTAAAATGTTTGAAACTACCAACTACCATAAAACAAAGGCAAGGAAAGATTTTACTGTATGAAACTAAATTCAATGTGTTATCATTTCTTTAGCCTCAAAGAGATAACAAGAACTATGCAACAGGCATGGGCCTGAAATGTGTTTGGTTGAATCTAAAAGACTGATTTCTTTCTACAGAGGGAGGATGCTCGTGTTCACTTAGATAGATGTGAAGACACTGGTCAATTTATTAATTGTTTTAGTTACTCTAAACAATTCTAACACAGAATTCCTTAGTGTGCATTATTAGGCAGAACTCTAAGAAGTAGCTGTCCAGTATGGAGTAAAAGTCATTCTTACTATGTGCTTAAATTGAATCAACTCAGCCAATTTTAATCAGTTTTCAAAAATTTATGTGCAGCAGACTATTTCATTAATAGAAGCTACTCTTCTACTGGATTTTAACTTGGCTTTTTTGAATGTCCAAAGGATTGAAGTTGGGAAGATAGAGAATTAAAAATATGGTACAAGTTGAATGTTCTTAAGTTAAATTAGTTAAGAAGTTAAAAAGATAACTGAGGGTAAGAAGATAAGTGGGATGGATGGGAGCCAGATTTTCCCAGCCATTACCCCAGATACTTTTAAGTTTTGCTTTATTCTATATAAAGATCTGCTTATATGTATTTTTCTATCACTGGGTGGCTGACTGTTCTTAGCTGCCAGTAAGTACTCAGAAATGCTTGCTGGATTTGCACTTAGGTACCAAAAGCCAGATGACTCATCAGCTCATGTAGACACATGTAGACAGACAGTCCAGCACATCACTGATGGGTGCTCATGAAAAGGATGCCACTTCACTGGAGAAGAAGCCTGACTCTTCATTGCCATTTTGATGATTTCAGATTATTTTCTTCTTGCTTAAGATATTTGCTTAAGGGTTTGGGGATTTAGCTCAGTGGTTCTGCCGCCTGCCTCGCAGGTGCAAGGTTCCGAGTTTGATCCCTGGTACCAAAAAAAAAAAAAAAAGAAGATATTTGCTTAAGGTCTTTGTTTAGGATTTTGAAAGTTATTTAATACATACTTTAATATGTTTCTGGAAATCACAATAAGCTGACAAAATTTTTTTCACTAAGTTTATTGGTACATTTAGGTATAGAATACAGTTAGATCCATCATTGGGATCTTGTACCTTTACAGGATGTATCTTGTTTCTTATTTTTGCCCCATTCCCTGCACTCCCTTCACCCCCTCCACCCTTCCCTATTTGCAAAGACTGTTTCCATTTTTTTCCCTTTTCTTATATTTTTTCTTTTCCCTTCTTTCCTTTCCCCTACCCCTCTCACTTCCCCTACTCCTTTAGACCTTTTTTTCCTATTTCACAATATCAATTATGCATTTTGATTCTTATTTACATTTTTAGTTTTTCACAGAAAAACTATTCAGTATTTACACATGTGTGTCCTATTTATTTCACTTATGAGTATGGCTTCAATGTGCATCCATTTGGCTATAAATGTCTCTAGTTTCTCATTCTTTATGGCTGAGTAGTACTCCATTTTATAAAAAAAACCACATCTTCTTTATCCAGTCTCCAGTTGATGGGGAATTGGGCTGTTTCCAAGTTTTAGCTATTACAAACTGTGCCACTATAAACATGGGTGCACATATATTGCTGTGGTATGATTCTTTTAATTCTTTCAGGAAGATATCCAGCAGAGGAATAGCTGGGTCAAATGGGAATTCTAATCCTAGTTTTTTCAGGTATCTCCATATTGATTTCCACAGTGGTTGCACCAGTCTGCACTCCCACCAACAATGGAGAAGGGTTCCTTCTTCCCACAATCCTGCCAGGATTTGTCACTGGTTGATTTCTTGATAGCAGCCATTCTTTGTGGGGTGAGGTGGAATCTCAGTGTTGTTTTCATCTGCATCTCTCCAATGACCATTGATGTGGAACATTTTATCATATGTTTATTTGCTGCTTTTACTTCTTTGTCTGAGAAATGTCTGTTCATTTCAGATGCCCATTTTTGAATTGGGTCTTTTTGAGTTCTTTATATATTCTAGATAGTAGAACTTTGTCTGAGGAACACCTGGTAAATTTTTTTCCCACATTGTAGGTTGCCTCTTAGCTCTGTTGGTGGTTTCTCTTGCAGTGCAGAAGCTTTTTAATAAGATGAGATCCCAGTTGTTGATTCTTTGTGCTAGTTCCAGTGCTACTCAGGATTTGTTCATAAAGTCTCTTCTTATGCCAGTGTCTTCCAGAGTTCTACCTAACTTATCTTCCAGCAAATTTAGTGTTCCTGTTTTAATATTTAGATCTTTAATCCATTTCAATTTTAGTTTAATGCATAGTGAAAGATAGGGGTCTAGTTTTAATCTTTGGCAGGTTGAGATCCAGTTTTTCCAATACCATTTATTAAAGATGCTGTCTTTCCTCCAGTGAGGATGTTGGCTCCTTTGTCAAACATGAGGTGGCTGAGTACGTCTAGAGTTGTTTCTGCATCTTCTAATCTATTCCACTGGTCCTCAGGTCTGTTTCTTTGCCAGTACCATGCTATTTTTATCACAGTGGGTTTGTAGTATAGTTTCAAGTTGGGGATTGTGATACACCCTGCCATGTCTTTGTTGCCTAGAATTGCTTTTGCTATTCTAGGTCTCTTCTGGTTCCAAATGAATTTTTGGATTGTTTTCTCTAGTTCTGTGAAATATACTGTTGGGATTTCAAATGAGATTGCATTGAATCTATATAGCAGTTTTGGAAGTATGGCCATTTTCACTATATTGGTTCTTCCTACCCAGGAACAAGGGAATGTCTTTCCATTTTCTTATATCATCTTCAATCTCTCTCTTTTTTTTTTTTCAGAGTACTGTAGTTTTTAATGTAGAGGTCTTTTGCTTCCTTCATTAGATTAATTCCAAGATATTTTGTTTTTTTGTATGCTATTGTGAAAGGGATTGTTTCCCCAATTTCTCTCTCAGTGAGTCTCTTATTTGTGTACAAGAAGGCTATTGTTCTTTGAGTGTTGATGTTATATCCAGCTACTGTACTGAATCTGTCAATTAAGTCTAGAAGTCTTTTGGCAGAGGTTTTTTTTGGCTTCTATGTAGAGTATCATATCATCAGTAAATAATGACAGTTTAACTTCTTTTCCTATCTTTATTCATTTATTTCTTTCTCTTGTCTAATTGCTGTGGCTAATGTTTCCAAAACTATACTGAACCGGAGTGGTGATAGTGGACATCCTTGTCTTGTTCCTGATTTTAAGCTGACAAATTTTTAACCCTTGTGACAATCCTAATTTTTGTGCCTGGACATGATCTGTGCCTCATTAGTTTTTGGAAATTTGCTTTGTGTTCTGGGAAGTGTAAATGGTGTTTGACCAATACTCTAAGTTCTTGGGATGTGCTTCTTTAGGCTTTGCTCTCTTGAAACTTCAACTTTGAAAGGTGTTTTTTGCCCCTCACCTGTATCTCTGCAACCACTTACCTAATTTTTTCTGTCTTATATTAATCAGCTATTCAAGTATTTGCTATCTTCCATTAGGTTGTAAATTCCCTGGTTGACAAGAACTGTATTTTACTTCTCTACTACTCAACTAGTGTCTAGTACAATTCTTTGCTAAATTTAAATATTTTCCCACTAAATATAAATAATTTGTTAAATTATATCTTTTGTATCTGGCATTCTTTGTAGACATTTGCTAATTATGTAGACATTTGCTTATTACATTTGCTTATTCTTTAAGTAGTTGTTACATTTTGCTACATTTTTTGGGAGTTCTCTGGTCATTCTTATTGCCTCTAATCTTATGCCTACTATGTGATAGGAAAGGAAGGAGATTCATTAAGGCTAATCATGCTTTATAAGCTAATAATCTCAACTTTAGACACAGTTCTAAATCCAATTGTCACCTAAGGGTGTCTTAATACCTCTGATAACATAGATGGACATTCGAGTTGTTTTCACTGATGTACTTTAGTCTTCTTGCATCTGCTTCTGGCCATATGAGTATCTGCAGCTGTTACAAAAGAGAATGTTTTAAAAGAGAAAGGAGAAAGATAAAGTTTTAGTTCTTTAGTAATTTTTGAAGGGCTGCTTTATGTGAAGCATTACTAAACCTCATTTAAAGAGTGAACCAGGCACCTTTGAATAAGATGATATACTTGGGAAATTGTGGTTCTGGTTAATTGAATATGACAGCTTACTGAAAGGATATTTTAAAAATCTGTCTGTTTTTAAGATTTTTTTCCTAATATACAAGTCTACTTTGATTTCCTAGTAAGCTTTAATGCATGGTGGGAAATAATTTTTTTCCTTATCAATTACATCTTGCAGTGCCTCCTTCTGAGTAATACTAACAGGAGACCTAAAAACAATCATTTGAGCTTGGCTGTATTCTTGATACTACTACTTAGCAAGTGTGTGTCAGACACTGGTCCTGCCCACTACTGTTTTACTCCACTTTCCTTCTGGTGTGATGGAAAGACGGTACTTCTGTCACCTTAAGAACAGGAGTGGCTATACATCTCTGGTTGAAGAAACACAAAGAAGTCAAGTGTGTCACTCTGGGTGGAAGCCTTTACTTGCCAGGCTTGAGAGCCTACTTTGCTCTTCTCCTGTGGTACTAATAGAAGCACCTGTCATCTCGACAAGGCCTCTGCAGCCTAGGTAGAGTAAGTCATAAGCGTTTGCTATTTTAAGCCACTGAGATTTGAGGAACTTTTGATTCTACAACTTATCCCAGCTTTATCTTGTGATCTGTAGAGTAAAAGCCTTGGACTTCTCCACCTTCCCTTTAATGGGAAGAGCTCTTCTTTTCTGTTTTATTTGAAAAAAAACAACACTCTTTCCACTGCCTTAAAAAAAAGATTAAAAACCACTCTGTAGGAGTTTGGCCTTAATGTGCATCTAACCCTAGGATGTAGTGGATTTTAAAATGTTTGCTCTTTGAGTTTTCTTGTACTTGGCTTCTGTCATAAGAGTAGAATACAGAAAAAGTTTAATTAATTGAAGGTTTCAATACATTTTTCATTTCCCTAATGGTATAACCAAGCTGTGCATATAAATTGACATGTCTGATGACTCTATGTGGTTTGTGAAATGAGGTTCATTGGGTGATAATACATACTATAAAGCACAGCAGTGACACATACCAAATATACAGTAGAGACTGCCATGGACTGGTAGCTATTTGGATAACTGTGGCTTATCATTCTTATTATTTTATAATATAAGAGCTCAGTCAATGCTCATTCTCCCTCCCATTTAAGGCCAGCATTCAGTATGCTGATGTAATTTGGACCAAATGAGGTTATTATTTGAGGATCTGTGGCAATTCTTCAAAGATGGACTGAGTGGGACAGTCACATTTTCACAAAACAGAGCCTGAAATGAAATTATATCAGACACAGAATTAACTCATTACTAGAAAATAGTCTTTTCTCTGTGTAACTTGAGAATAAGATTTCTGGATACAGAACCTATTCATGTATTACCTATTTAAAAATGTACTTACTCATTTTTAGATACATATGATTCTGATTACTCCAAGGAAGGCGAAGAGACACATGGATTATATTAAAGAATAGATAATTCCCAAACTACTTATAGAGTAATAGGATGATCAACAAAAATTCTGAAAGAAGGAACTCTTAATTAAATTACATGTTTAAAAGAGATTTAAAAGCATATATTTTTCTTTCAAAGTTTTAAAAATGCTTCTTGATTTAGCAAGTAGTTCCATGACAAGTATTGTATGTTTTCTTGGAGACTGAAGATTTTGCATCACTTTGAGTGTCATAATCTGAACATAAATGGGCAATGTCACAGTGGAGAATGCAGAAAATGTGTTGGGTGGAAGGTGTATGGTTGCAGAATGTTGCAGAATGGTTTGAAACTATGAGGATACTGATTGCCCTTGTGTTTGAAGCAGTTGCTAAGGTGGACTGTGGGGTGGGGAAGTGGAAAAAAACTGAAAAGTGAAGGACCACCCACTTGGGTTTTAGTTAATTGAAGTCTTATATTGTCTGTCCTTGTGATGCAGATGCAAACATTTCCCCTCTGCTTTCCTCTGTCCTAACAACAAGCAATGATCAACTTGTCTCTATGTCTGTAGCTTGGACTGGGCAGTGGAAGTTAATGGTACAATTATTTGGAAGTAAGCAGGTTGTGTTTTGAAATACATATGATCTATTCTCCAGTTGAAACTCTTACAGAGTCAAGAACTCTTGCGGGGTTCCTCTAGTGCCAGTATAAGCAGCATGATTGGAAAGAGGTGGCTTGCTTTATACATTTTCAAGGCATCTGTGTTGCCAGATCTCATGTTCATCTCTCCAAAGAGAGATTTCAATGAAATGATGTAATGCAGGAAAATCATTTTTTCTGTTATGTTTAAATTAATGCTCCTAGGCTTGGACTCTACTGTGGACTTACTTCCACCATTATTATGACTCACAAGAATTTGGTTTAAAACATCCAACAAAGAGCTTTTCTGTATCTGTGCTGCCTATTGAATTCAGCGCAAACCAGATCTATACATTTTTTGTCTGTCAGTTCTGTATCATTGTAACTATTATCCTAGCTTCCTGATCTTACTACTAACACATTTCTTGAGTGAATCCACTGGTCCTGACAAGATCCATACTTTCAATATATTTATATCCACATGACATTAAATCTAGCAGTGGGAAATGTTATCATTGCATTATAGTTATTCTGTTGACAAGCAAATTTCCCTAAGTAGTCTATCATAGAAATGGAGAGATTATTCACTTTCTGAACTGCATGATGGTTATAAAATGGGTAGTAGAGGCTAATGGAAAGAGCTCTAGATGGATGATCATGATTTTTATTATGACAGAATACCATTAATTAAATGCCTTTTTACATGGTTGTGCTAATATAGAGGAAAATATTTAGAATATATTTTGTCCTTTGTCAATTGGCCAGCAGTGATATATTGATACAGATACAAATATTAAATGATATCAGGTCCAAAAAGTACTATAATTGCATAGAGATCAAGGATTTATTTTGGGAGGTATAAGAAATGACAAGGCAAGAAATACTAAACAGTGAGATCCGAACCTATTTCAAAAGGAATCAATAAAGGTAGGTAGCCATTGGAATTCTGTGTCCTTGATAGGTAAGTTTTGGAAAGCAGCCAGTCCTTTTTTGATTAATGCAGAAGGCTTGGGTTTTTGAAACAAATTAATAAAACATAGGAAAAATGTACTTAGTGCATGTTTTATGACTTTTTGTGTGTTTAGCTGTTATTTGTATTGCTCTTCTACTGGCAACTAGACCTTAATTTGAACAAATGAAGAAATGGATTCCAGTGACTCTGTGAGTCAGGTCTTCCTAGGTTGATGGGAAGTGATGGGGTCAAGGGTTAGGAGAAGGAATGCTTAAATGCCCATTAAGAAGAGATGGCTATCTCTGGCTTAGAGCAGGAAAAAGGAGCAGAAGAAAAGCAGAAAATGTGTTTGTTAATTGTCAAACAGCAGAGTGTCTCTGCATTTAGCTAATGTTCGAAAGTCAGTGCCTGCACAGTTTTGTAGGAACAGTCTCAATGAACTCAGAAGAATTCCCACAGTGGCAGAGATCTTCATCTTCCAGAGAAGACAAAGCCAAAATGGGATTAAATTCCACAGGAATTAAAATCAGTTTATATTAATATGCTACTCATATAAGCTATATCTTGATTATTTTGATTCTTTAAACTTTCCTTCAAGTGTTACACTTGATGGAAAGTGAAACTTTCTACAAGTGTTACACTACCACATAGAGATACTTTCTCTATCAATATAGATTCATCATTAGATAATGAATTATACTCAAATTAGTAAAAACAGAAGTATCTTGCCATTGCCTGGGGCTCTTGTGTCTAGAATGGATGGATGAAATGGAATGGAGGGCACAGAACTTCTCAGGTTAAATGAAGTAGGGGATATACATTTTGAAGCCTATAGGAAAGAGGAAAAGAATTCCCTGTTAGCTCTTAAAAAATCTGGAACACTGGAACAAATTTTAAATAGTTTTTGCTTTCTGATCACCTTACAGCAGGCTCATGATGTTATTTTTGAGAAAGTGACTGTCTTAGGGAAACAGAGCTCAGGAATGAGGATGAAAGAGAATTTCTTTGGCTCATGTTTCTCAGGCACAATGGATTATAAGACATCTCTGAGTGTAGATTCATGTTTTATCTTTGGCAGTCTCTCCTCCTTGGAGCTTGTCCTTTGTGGAGCTGTCTTGGTAAGGGAATTAGTTGTAGGAAATGTATGTGTGTGTGTGTGTATATATATATATATATAGATATATATGCTTAAAAGGACTGGGGTGGAAGAATGCAAAATGGCCACCTGTGCATTGGATTGGAGAGTTGGAGGATCCATTTGTAAGTTGAAGGCCTAGAGCTCACTGTTGAGTCCCATGTGAGTCCATACTGGGAAGCTGAAGGGTCTCCTTTGGAAGGCTGGAGGAACTGGAGACAAATGTCTTAAGGCAATGGTGAAGACTGGAGCTCCTCTGAAGAAGCAAAAGGGCAGACTTCCTTCTTCTTTCTCTTTTTATTCCATCCAGGCTTCTATTGGTGCCACCCACATTCAGGGTGGGTCTTTCCTCTTCAATTTTTGACTTACAAGTCAATCATAAGAACTGTACTCCATTAATCGACTATATGTTTCTTTCTTTTTTAAAAAAATAACTTTATTATCAAACATACACATACAAAAAATTAAAACCATTCAAAGAAGAACAATGCAAGGGGAAAAAAACTATAATAATATTCGAATACAATAGAACTCAACCAAAACAAAACTGAAAAGCACTTAAACATTTTTCCATATAACTTATAAAAGCATCTCAAGCACCAACAAGACACCAGAGGATGTGATTTGTTTCAGAAAGGTCCTCAAAACCAATATTGAAAAAATAATGATCTGGAAAAAAACTCAGCAGACTCCACATAAGCCAAACTTCTGCCTAATTTAAATTTCGATACAGTCACATGACACTCAATGGAAACACAATCCGAGAAATATGTTATTAGGCCATATTCATCCGTGTTTATCCTTAATTACACTCTCAGTTTCTCACACTAGAGAAACTATTCGGTATTCACACGTGTGTCCTATTTATTTCACTTAAGAGTATGGCCTCAATATGCATCCACTTAGCTATAAATGTCTTTAGTTTCTCATTCTTTAGGTCTGAGTAGTACTCCATTTTATAAAAAAACCCACATGTTCCTTATCCAGTCTCCAGTTGGTGGGCACTTGGGCTGTTTCCAAGCTTTTGCTATTGCGAACTGTGCAGCTATAAACATGGGTGCACATATATTGCTGTGGTACGATTCTTTTAAATCTTTTGTGAAGATACCCAGCAGGGGGATAGCTGGGTTGAATGGGACCTCTAAGCCGAGTTCTTTGAGGTATCTCCATACTGATTTCCACAGTGGTTGCACCAGTCTGCACTCCCACCAACAATGGAGAAGGGTTCCTTTCTCCCCACACCCCTGCCAGCATTTGTTATTAGATGATTTCTTAATAACAGCCATTCTTTCTGGGGTGAGGTGGAATCTCAGTTTTGTTTTCATCTGCATCTCTCGAATGACCAGTGATGTTGAACATTTTTTCATAAGTTTATTTGCTGCTTTTACTTCTTTGTCTGAGAAATGTCTGTTCATTACAGATGCCCATTTTTGAATGGGGTCTTTGAATTTAGGGGGTCTGATTTTTTTCAGTTCTTTATATATTCTAGATAGTAGTCCTTTGTCCTAGGTACAGTTGCTGAAAATTTTTTTCCCATATTGTGAGTTGTCTCTTAACTCTGTTGGTGGTTTTGTTTCTTTTTTAAAATTAATTTTATTGGTACAATTTAGATATACATAATGATCACATTCATCGTAGGGAATTTGTACCTGTACATGTCATGATTCCTCTTTTTTTTTTCCCATTCCCCTTCCCTCCCTTCAAACACTCTTCCCCTCCTTATTTACAAAAGCTTTTTCCCCCCATTTTCCCCTTCTTTTCTTTCTTTTCCCTTCCTTCCATTCCCCCCTTTCCTTTTCAATTTCTTCCTATTTCACAATATCTATTATATATTTTGTCATTATTTACAGTTTCAGTTTCTCACACTAGAGAGGCCATGCTATATTTATACATATGTGTCTGATTTATTTCACTTAAGAGTATAATCTCAAGGTGCATCCATGAGATATAACTGTCTCAGGCTTATCCTTCTTTATGGTTGAGTAGTACTCCACCATATTAAAAAACCACATCTTTTTAATCTATTCATTGATTGATAGGCATTTGGGTTGTTTCCAAGATTTAGCTACTACAAACTGTCGCTATAAACATGGATGTACATATGTCACTGTGGTATGATGTTTTTAATTGTTTTGGGAGGATACCCAGAAGAGGTATAGCTGGGTTAAATGGGGCTTGTAACCCTAGTTTTTTGAGGAATCTCCACACTGATTTCCACAGTGCACTAGTCTACACTCCTACCAACAGTGGAGAAGGGTTCCTTTTTTCCCCCACAGTCCCTCCAGCATTTGTTATTGGTTGATTTCTTGAATATAGCCTCTTTCTAGAGTGAGATGAAATCTCAGGATTGCTTTAATTTGGTCATCACTGGATGACCAGTGATGTTGAACATTTTAAAAAATATATTTATTTGCCATTTGTACTTCTTCATCTGAGAAGTGCCTATTCATTTCAGTTGGCCTTCCGCTATGTGTTTCTTAATCCATTCACATTAACATCACAATTAACTCTCACAGGGGTTTGACCTCATCATCACTACAGAGACGTAACCTGCAGGTTGAACTTCTCTCAGTGTAGAATCTGTTAAGGGGAGACAAGTGTCTGTCAGGTAAATGAGAAGATGAGGCTGCTCTGACCACCTATCATTTCTCTCACTCATCCTACCACTACCCCTGGACAGATGTTGGCCTTTATTCGTGTAGGCTAAATTCACACCAAACCCTGGTGGGAGGTTAGGAATGCTTCAGGTGGGTGTCCCAGAGCAGTATAATGCCAGAAATTAGGAATTGTCTTTCTTGAGTAAATTAATTTTCTTGTCCAAGGGATGGGACGATGTCTCATCATCTTCTGTGTTTCTTGGTTCTTTTTCTTGCCTTCATATTTGGTTTTGTGTTCCACTGCAAGCTTATCTACCTTTCAGCTTCTTCCTTCCCCTCCCATATATGGTTCCTTTCCATACAGAATAGCACAATCCTATCCTCAGCTCCTTCTTGTGTTTTGTAAACTCTATTCCCTTAGACTCTAACTGGATATAAATGGATTCAATTGATCATATTTTTATTGTTATTGTAATTTTAGTTTTTCTTGTTGCTCCCTAAAGTGAAAGGGAAAAACTCTGGGCTTATAGTTAAAATGAATGAGAAATAGTTAACATTTTAACTCGAGTTAGCTCTTGAATCATGATATGGCAAGTCTTCATCTACATAAAATTAAATACCTGTTATAGTAAGAATTAATCTTCATATAAATATTGCATAGTCTGGTCTACATAAGGATGTACATTCTCTGTTTAATTTTTGATTCTTCATGCAAAATAACAAATCTGACTTCATTAAATTAAAGTATATTTCTCCCTTACTAACATAATTTCTAAAAGACAATGACATAGTGGGAATCACTGAAGGAAATGGGGTCTCACACTCCCGCGACTTCTCCTTGACACCTGAGCATCTCCTCTGTTCTCAGGGGTGAGGGTTTTTATTCCATCCTACCACATACAAAAATTCACAAGCCTTCAGTCATTGGAGTGATCAGCTCTTTCAGACATGCTCATATGCTTGGTTGAATAGTGAGGGTGCATTTTTAGGGTAGTTCTTCCTTTGTTAACAAAGGAAAATTTAAACTGAAGTAATGACACATACTGTTGAGACCAAAGGGAAAAATTATGTATGAATTTCTTCAGCCTGTCATTCCTTTATGGCTGGATATATGAGATCATGGAGGAAATATGCATGGTGGGATACTAAATTAAAGTTATAAATTGTGTGATTAATTTTATAGAATGAGCTTGATACTATGAATATACATTCATCAAAATGTTATGAAGTAAAAGACTAAGAAAAATGTGCACACAGCTTTGACTGGATCTTTAATAACTAATGACCAGTGTTACTGCTTCCTTCCATCTCTGTATCTCATGCATGTTTCATTTCAAAGGTGACACCTTGTTTGGATGAGCAGCACAGGATACAAGGAGCAAGAGCATGTACATAGAGATACACACACAATCCACCACCACTGTCACCACAAGATTGTAGAACAGCAAAATATTTTTTCTCCATTCTGAACTCCTTTTTTTTCTTTGAATTCTCATTTTATATATTTCATCTTATTTATATAATCTAAAAGGAAATCTGCTATGTATGAACAAATTCTGGAATGAGTAAAATCTGACTTCATTAACATATGCAAATCTATTTCTGATGACAACTGTAATAGAGACTCTATGGAGGGGACTAAACTGACTTTAATTTTTTGTGTGATGAATGAATCCCTAGCTGGGCTATATAGTCAATTTGGATAAATTACATTGCTTTAGTTAAATTTTTAAAGAGGAAAACTTAAACATGTGAGCCACTCATGAGGCTTTGAACTAGTACATGTATTAGAGAACAAGAGTTTATTTCTTCCTGCTTCTTTAGGGGGAAGAATCATCCATTCATTACTCCTGGTGCATATTTATGAAATCAGAGTGCTGGTTAGAAGCCATATATTCTCTTCAAAAACTGCAGAGAAGGCTTGTGATGAAAACTGAAATCTTTTGAAAGGTGGTATTGTATACACTTCTTTCCACACATGAATAAGAATTAAACAAGACTTCTCACTAGTCCTATGTGACTGAAGATAACACATCTCACTCCAATAATAGTATTCCTTCTCTTCTTTCTTTTTTAAGGTACTGTATAAACAAGAACAAAAATGATAACAAAACAGTTTTGTTAAAAGAATTTGTTAAAAAGTTTAAGTTCAAATATAATTTAACACTTCAAGCAAACTGATTTTATATGTTTCATTAATGTAAATTTGGGCTCTTACAAAAATGACCTTTACAATATTTTCATTCAGTAGCTGTCCATTGACCACAGACTCTGGGTAATGCTTGGTGATTGTTTGAAACACACAGGATATTCAAGGAAAGGAGCTCAGTACAGCAGGAAAGATTAGTATGAAGTGTCACAGGGTCCAAAAAGTGGGTGGAATGGTAGGGAAAATGTAGGTGTTGAAGTCAATGGGGTGGGATTGAATACTGGCTATTGCTGTGTATCTTATTAATCTTTTGAGTTCTGGATCTGTTGCCCTCTGTAAAATGGATATTTAGAAAGCCTATATTTAGGAATTGGCAAGATTATTAGAAGTGTGTTTAATGCATCTAGAACAGTCCCTGGCACATGATAGGTGTTTATTAATCAGAAATTATCATTACCATAATAATCGTCAGTATTATTGGTAGTTTTATAGAGAAGTTGACATTTAAGGAGACTTCGTTGCATAGTTAGGATCTACACATTCAGCATTTTTAATGTGCAGACCAGGTTAATAAAAATAGTTTGAGGAAAAGTGTGGAGAATATATGTAGACAAAAGCAGTTCAAATGGGAGCCAGGTTTTTGTGATGAATCTTATTTCATTTTTTGGGGTTTTGATCCAATATATTTTTGGATTTTATTGAACTATATAAAATCAAACTAGAACACTACCACTTAGCATTCCAACTGACATTGTTTTGCAGTACTTTTCACAAAGCCCGTACCATTATTGCCTTGAGTTTTCCTTTTGTTTGAAATACCTTTTCCCCAAATTCTTGTTCTACTACTAGGCCATCCTAAATTATCAAGTATTCTATAATCTTTTGAGGAAAATTAATCTTTTGTTTCTTCAGTTCCCATAGTGTAGCTGCCTCTTCTCTCTGGGCACATTTATTCAGCACATTTATTCAACACCATCAATGTGTGAGGTCCTTTGCTGGGTGTTGGGGAGTCTCAAAGGGGAAAGTCCTTAAACTCAAAGGTGTAGCACTCCAGCAAGGGTCAAAACCAAGTGAACATGGGCCGGGGATTTAGCTCAGTGGTTCTGGCGCCTGCCTTGCAAGTGCAAGGTCCCAAGTTCGATCCCTGGTACCAAAAACCCCACCAAAAAACAAGTGAACAGATAAATGGAACACAGTGTGATACAAAAGTGCAACTGCATGGGATCACTGGGAATGAGCATGGAGCTCAGTCAATGATCCTTCTTAGAGGAAGTATTGACCAATGCAGAGCTGAATGGTGAACCAGTGTCAAGGAGCCCAGTGCAGGTGAAACACACGAAGCCATTCCAGGAAGAAGGTAAGGTAGGTGGAAGGACACATTCCATAGATGTTTGTCAAATAAATAGGTCCTTATGAAAAGTAGAATCAAGATTGGTCCTTGTTTCTTGAGTATAAAGAGAGGTTACTGAAAGAATCAAAGGAGATTATATAGGGAATAAAATAAACTTACAATTTGACTTCACTTACTTCACAGTATATTGAAGCAACATAACTAAAGTGAATTCATAGCTTTGCATAAAGCTTGCCCTAGAAGGAATAATGAATAAATGAACATTGTATTCATTTTTAAACATTATTTAAATGTTTAGAAACATTATTTTGTGGCTCATTATCACCTAAACATAATTCTTAAGGAAAAAAAGAGAATAAAATTTATATTTTGGATTTAGATTTGGATAAGCTAATGTTGTTTATGAAACTGTTAGAGAAAAAGAGGGAAAAAGAAAAATGACAAAGGTAGGAGAAGAAATAATTTAACATATTTTAAAGAAGTAAAAAATTAGATGGCCGATTCTGGGATCGTCCGGCCCCTCCCTCATCTCGCGATGCTAGCTTTCCCTTCTTCCAGACCTTACGACCTCCACCCCCAACGTGTTTTCCAAATCCGCCAATGTACGCACAGTTTAGGCTCGAACCAGCCAATCCAAATGCGGAGGCACCCAAAAATTTAAATCGCGCTGGCAGGCTGCACGAGGTACACCATTTCTGGGCTTAGCCTTGGTGGATCTGTCGGTAGCACTCTGTTTGCAGGTGATCTGTTCCAGGAAGTTCATCCCTTTGTGGGGGTGGGAAGTAAAAGGATTATCCTTTGACTAAAACTACATCCATAGTGCTGAAAACTTGCAGAGCTTTCTCTCTTTGACTCATAACTATGTCCACCAATGAGGATGCTAATTCACCAGCTGCCCGGCTGAACAGATTCAAGAACAAGGGAAAAGACAATACAGAAATGAGATGGTGAAGAATAGAAGTTAATGTGGAGCTAAGGAAAGCTAAGAAGGATGATCAGATTCTGAAAAGGAGGAATGTCAGCTCTTTTCCTGATGATGCTACTTCACCACTTCAGGAAAACGGAAACAACCAGGGTACTGTGAATTGGACTGTTGATGACATTGTCAAAGGCATAAATAGCAATAATATGGAAGGCAAGCTCCAAGCTACTCAAGCTGCCAGGAAACTGCTTTCTCGGAAAAACAGCCCCTCATTGACCACATAATCCAGGCTGGTTTGATTCCAAAATTTGTGTCCTTCTTGGGCAGAACTGGTTGTAGTCCCATTCAGTTTGAGTCTGCTTGGGAACTCAATAACATTGCTTCCGGGTCATCAGAACAGAGCAAGGCTGTGGTGGATGGAGGTGCTATCCCAGCACTCATTTCTCTCTTGGCATCTCTCCATGCTCACATCAATGAACAAGCTGAATGGGCTCTAGGAAACATTGCAGGTGATGGTTCAGTTTTCCCAGACTTGGTTATCAAATATGGTGCAGTTGACCCACACTTGGCTCTTCTTGCAGTTCCTGATATGTCATCTTTAGCAGGTGGTTACTTACCTAAAGTTACCTGGACACTTTCATACCTCTGCCATAACAAGAATCCTGCACACCCATTAGATGCTGTTGAGCAAATTCTTCCTACTTTGGTTTGTCTCCTGCATCACACCAATCTGGAAGTATTAGCAGATACCTGCTGGGCTATTTCTTACCTTACCGATGGTCCAAATGAATGCACTGAAATGGTTGTAAAAATGGGGTTTGTGCCCCATCTGGTGAAACTTTTAGGATCAAATGAATTACCAATTATGACTCCTGCACTAAGAGCCATAGGGAATATTGTCCCTGGAACAGATGAACAGACTCAGATTGTGATAGGTGCAGGAGCACTTGCTGTCTTTCCCAGCCTGCTCACCCACCCCAAAACTAATATTCAGAAAGAAGTTACATGGACAGTGTCAGACATTACAGCTGGCCGTCAGGACCAGATACAGCGAGTTGTGAATCATAGATTAGTCCCATTCCTCATCAGTGTCCTCTCTAAGGCAGACCTTAAGGCACAAAAGGAAGCTGTGTGGGCTGTGACCAACTACACAAGTGGTGGAACAGTTGAACAGATTGTCTATCTTGTTCATTGTGGTATAATAGAACCACTGATGAACCTCTTAACTGCAAAAGATACAAAAATTATTCTGGTTATTCTGGATGCCATTTTAAATATCTTCCAGGCTGCTGAAAAACTAGGTAACTGAGAAGCTTAGTATAATGATTGAAGTATTTTGTGGCTTGGACAAAATTGATGTTCTGCCAAAAAACCCACATCTTCTTTATCCAGTTTCCAGTTGCTGGGCATTTGGGCTGTTTCCAAGCTTTAGCTATTACAAACTGTGCCACTATAAACATGGGTGCACATATATCGGTGTGGTATGATTCTTTTAATTCTTTTGAGAAGATACCCAGCAGGGGAATAGCTGGGTCAAATGGGAAAGTAAGAACCAAGGTACATCATGTACAGGTACAAGCACCCAATGATAAATGTAAATGTATTGTATACCTAAAATGTACCAATAAAAGAATTTAAGCAAAAAAAAAAAATTGAATCTTTACAGAACCGTGAAAATGAGTCTGTGTACAAGGCCTCATTAAACTTGATTGAGAAATATTTCTCAGTAGAGGAAGAAGAAGATCAAAATGTTGTGCCAGAAACTGTCTCTGAAGGCTATACCTTCCAAGTTCAGGATGGGGCTTCTGGTACCTTTAACTTCTAGATTGTGCAGCTGAGGAAGGCATCAAATTTTTGTTGTGTACTATGTTCGGTATAAGTTCGTCTTCTGTTTTTCTACTAAGAACTCTTTTTAAATGTGGTTTGTTATTGTAGCACTTTGTACAATGAAACTATACTTGAACAGGTCCAAACTGTACATATTGTATAAAGCTTATCCTCTGAAGGGGTTTCTTATTTCTTTGTGGAATTTCATATTTTGCAGTGTCTTGTAAATAAAGATTAAATTAAAAAAAATTAGAGGGGCGGGGATTTAGCTCAGTGGTGCTGCCACCTGCCCTGAAAATGCAAGGTCCTGAGTTTGATCCCTGGTACCAAAAAAAAAAAAAAAAAAAATTAGAAAGAAAAATGCCATACCCACAAGCATAAACAACATGGAAAAATTATGCCTAGTTAAAAAATATATATTCTTAGGTGCCAGGAGTGGTGGTGCACACCTGTAATCCCAGGTGGCAGGAGGATTGCCACAAATTTGAGTCCAGCCTAGCCTACATAGTGAGTTCAGGACCAGCCTGAACTATATAGTGAAACCCTGTCTCCAAAACCAAAAAACAAACAAACAAACAATCAAAAGAATATATACCCCAAGAATAAAAAAATACTGTTTATGATGATGAAGCTATCTGAAATAAGCAATGCTAATTACTTTTAATCAGCAGTTAAATGAATATTATAAATTAAGTGTTTAAAAATCTATCTGCTTATTTTTCTGATTCTGGAAAAAAGTAAAATGCACAGATATGGTGCATTTAGGAACATCTGTGGGGGAGAAGGCATTTAAGAGACTTTTTGTTAGTATATGGCAAGGATAATAACCAAGAACAATCTAATACATTTGACAAAATGTTTAGCTGTGTCTTTCATATTCTTAGGGATTGTCAACCATTGAAACAAATTTTGCCCTCAAGAGCCACTGACATTCTAACGGATAATACATTAAATCAATGCCAATTAGAACATCACAGTAACTCTTCCCTCCAAATAGCATGAAGACTATAAGTGGTTCTAAAATGAGGGCAGAAAAGCCTACTACATGACTTCTACTGAATCACAGGGAAGGATTCTTAGAATCCTTATTTCCTTTGTTCCCTTGAGCCAGTCATATACAGAATGACTGAATAACTGTTTGTAGGACTTAGAATGTAGGTGAAATAGCATTTCTTAAGTAGTAAAGATCTCACTTTTTTATGCATTATTCATCAGTGGAAAGAATTCTCACTTCAATTTGTCAGTAGCTTTCTTATATTCTTTGCAACATGCACACACATTATTTTTAATAAAACATTTCTGTATCCATGAAGTTTTAGTATCACTAATTTGAGCAGTTGAATGATTTTCTTAATTACCACAGGTTAAGAATGGAGAAAGAAAGTAGTTGGATTTATATAGTTTGGTGATTTGCCAGGTATTTGCTATAGAATTGGTGTTGGGAATATGAGCAAGAAAGAGGATGAAGTTGTGCACCATGGACTCTGAATTGGATATGGAAGATTGTGTGCTTGGAGGAAGGTAATTCATAGACAAGAAGAAAGGAGTGTTAAGATCTGGAAGATTCTAGGAACTCGAGTATTTAAGAGGCAGAGGAAAAAGAATGAGAGATTTCAATATGAGGTCTTTGGATTGAAGAGTTCAGAGAAAAACACATGTATTAGTGTTTTCTTGCTGCTTAACAAATTAAGCATAAACTTAGTGGCTTAAAGCAACATGCATTCATTACCTTACAATTTCTGTGGTTCAGGAGTTGGGCATGGCTTAGCTAGGCGTACTGACCAATATCCTCATCAAGCTATAATCAAGGTGTCAGTTGTCCCAACTTTCCATATGGAGGCATGATTGGGGAAGAAATCACTTCCAGACTCACTCAGATGTTTGAGAGTATTCATTTCCTTTCTGTTGTAGGATTGAGGACCTTAGCTTCCTGCTGGATGTCAATTGGAGACCATCTTCAGTTCCTGGAGGCAACCTACAGTTTCTAGTGGCAACATAGTTCCCAGGGGTCCTTGTCACATAGGGTTCTCAATGTGACCACTTACTTCATCAAGCTAATGATAGATTGAGTCTACTGACAAGAGATAGCCTTATGTAATTTAACATAATCCAGGGCACGACATCCGATCATCATTGCCATATTCTATTGGTTAAAAGAAAGTCACAGTTCCTATCTACACTCAAAGGCAGGAGACTACACAATAGCTTCAACAGCAGGAGTTAGGACTCTTGGGAAGCCCTCTTCCTCAATATGTAAATGCCAAAAGGTCAACCAATTTCTTTGCCTTTGTTTAGAGGCAAAAAGTAATTGATTCTTGTGGACTGGAGTATTGTGCTATTTGTTAATACCTAGGAATTGGTAAGATTTCAGGAGGCAGAGGAGTAGGAAATGGGGAGAGCTAGAGAAGTAGAGTGGAGGAGATGAATGATTTTGAAGTTGGCTAGAAATTAGTGCTGCTGGCCAATTGATTTTTGACAAAAGTGCTAAGAATACACATTGGAGAAAGGACTGTCTAAGAACGTATCAGAGGAAGGATGGTCTTTTCAATAAATAGGGAAAGTGGCTACGCAGAATGAAACCAGATACTGATCTCTCACCCATAACAAAAATTAACTCAAAGTGGCTTAAGACTTAAATGTAAGACTCGAGGCAATAAAACTACCAGAAGAAAACAGGGAAAATGTCTCAGGATTTTGGAATGGGCAAGGATTTTCTGGACAAGACCCCAAAAACACAAGAAATAGAAACAAAAATAAAAAACTGAATTTAATAATCTATAAAACTTCTACACAGCAAAGGAAATAATCCTCAGAGTGAAGAGGCAGCCTACAGGATAGGAGAAATTATTTGCAAGATGCACATCTGAAAAGGGGTTAATATTCTCTCTCTCTCTCTCTCTCTCTCTCTCTCTCTCTCTCTCTCTCTCTCCACACACACACACACACACACACACACAAATGAATAACTTTAGGCTATATATTCAGGCCTGATGGGTATATGAAAAAATACTCAGTATCTCTAATCACTAGAGAAATGCAAACCAAAATCACAATGAGAAATCACCTAGCTCCAGAAAGAATGTCTGGTATCAAAAGACCAAATATAATAAGTATTGCAGAAGGTGTAGAGAAAGGGGAATGTAAATTAGAATCTTTATGAAAAACAGTATTGGAGATTCCTCAGACAACTAAAAATAGAATTACCATATGGTCCAGCAGTTTTACATATATATATATGTATATATATATATATGTGTGTGTGTATATATATATACATATATATATACACACACATAAAAGATGTACTCCTGTGTTCATTGAAGCACCTTTCACAACTTTTTACATTTGCCAATATATTGAATCAAACTACATGTCCATTAGTTACTTTTTTGTCTCTAAGACACAATACCCAACACCCACAACTTAAGGGAGTAAAGGTTTATTTTGCCTCACAGATTATAGAGGTTTCAGACCACAGTCAGCTGACTCCAAGGCAGGGTGGCATAGCAGAGGGGCATAGAGAGAAGAAAACAGCTTATGGCATGGCAGAGAGAGAGAGAGAGAGAGAGAGAGAGAAAGAAAGAGAGAGAGAGAGAGAGGGATTAAGGGTGTAGGGAAGGAGGGAGATATATGCTCCTAGGCCATGCCCCCAGTGACCCATCTCCTCAGACCAAGTTTTACTTCCCAATTCACATTTAGTTATGAACCAATCCTCTGATGAATATCATGCCCCATGATCCAATCATTTCCCCAAAGCCACACTTATGAGTGCATAAGGCTTTGGAGGAGGGACATCTAGATAAAAACAATAACATTCCACCCCTGCCTCCAAAAGACTCATATACATCTCTTTGTGGAATCTGCATTTACTCCATCTCTAAAGGTTGCCAAAATCCTAACAGTTTCAGGATTGCTGAAAAGTCCATGTTCAAAATCTTCTCTAAGATTTAAGGCAAACTCTTAGCTGTGAGTCCCTGTAAAAATGAAAATAAATTTCAACATTTCCAACATACAAAGGTATAGAGTAAACATTCCCATTCCAAAAGGGAGAGATGGGGATAGGAACCAATTGGACCAAAAGTCAGTAGGGCAAACATTAAATCCATCAAATACTCTGGGCCAATTTTGTTGAGATGTGAACTCCAAAGGCCTTGGCTATCTCTGCCCCTACAGAACTTCTGATAGTTGTAGCCCTCATGGCCTCTCTCTTGGGCTGGCTTTGCTCACTCTTTTCAGGTTACCTTAGATATTCCATATTCCTGGTTTTTTCAACATATTAGGGTCTCTACTGCACTTTTGGCTTCACTCTCATAGCTTCACATATTGGCATCTCAGGGAAACATTTCCTCCCCTCCTATGCCATCTTCTGAAGTCTGGGTGGAAGCCTCCCTGACCCCACAACTTTTGTATTCTATAGCTGTATAAAACCAGACTCAGGTGGATGACCCCAAGGTCTGCCACCAGCTGGAACAGTAGGCAGATTTCCTTTTATTAGAACTGTAGGAGTTTCTGATTATTTGGATGGCTAAGTGCTATGAACCAAATCCCACGGGACAATTTCCCTAGGTGGCCACCATTCTGGAACACTATGCCTTGGGGATTTCTTCTCAAAGCAAAGACTTTTACTTTTGCAATTTTGAGGCTGTGAAGGCTGTGGCTTACTGATTCCTCATGTACTCTTGAGATACCCTTCCTATTATCCTGTTGTAAAGTACATAGCTTCTCTTTAATGTTAATCTTTTCAGCAACCAAGCTCTCCTCTGCTCCATCTTTGCAGGTCCCTACTTTACCAGAGCTGCCTTCCTGGCCAAACACAAAACATTTAAAGTCATTCAGCTAGACTGTTTGCTCTTGATTCTCAGTGTGGAGCTGGCTGAAGGCCCCCAAGAGTACACAAGCCAGAGCCTGAATGTTTGGCTACCTTAAAATTTCCTGCACCAGATTAATTAGTCTGTTGCCCTTAGTCTTGGTTTCCCACAAAATCTCAGTACATGAGCAAAATGTAGACAAATTTTCCTCCAAAGGATAGTACATATGGCCTAGAGTTCAACTGCCAATGGAGAACAAGGACTGAACCTGATCTTTACTGGCTGCATTTATGTCAGCATTCTGGTCTTCTGAGCTCTGACTAGAGCTTATAGAAAACTCAGTTTATAGCATTCTAGGTCTGGTTCTCCAGGTGGCATCTCCAAACCTTTCCAAACTCCTCACATAAGCCAATTTCAAACATTTTAAACCACATGGTCAGGTAAAATCACAGCAATTAATCTACTTCTCTAGTACCAAAATCTGTCCTAGTTAATTTCTTGTCACTGAAACAAAATACCTGACACCCACAACTTAAAGGAAGAAAGATTTATTTTGGCTCACAGTTTGTAGCAATTTCAGTCCATAGTTGGCTGGCTCCAAGGCAAGGTGCACTGGCAGAGAAGAAATGTCTCATGATATGGTGGGAGAAGGAAGAGAGAGATAAAGGGAGGAGAGAGTCAGATACCCTTCCAGATCATGCACCAGTGACTCACTAACTCAGACCAGGTTTCACCTCCCAAATTACATTTAGGCATAAAGTCATCAGTGGACTAATCCACTGAAGAGTATTACACCCACATGACACAATATCCTCCCCAAAGCCCCACCTATAAGTTCATGATGCTTTGGGGTGACATCCAGACCTAAACCATAACAATGTCCATCAAGTGATGAATAAAGAATGTGATATACAATGGAATACACTATTTAACCATTAAAGGAATGAAATTCTATCATTTGTGACAATATGGATGGAACTGGAGATCAAGTGGAACAAGCCAAGCACAGAAGGACAAGTACTGCATGATCTTACTCAGATTGGAATATGAAAAATTTCATCTCATAGAAGTTCAGAGTGGAACAGTACTTAGCAGGGGCTGGGAGAGTAAAGGAGAGGGAAAGATGGGGGAAACGTTGATCAATGGGAAGGTTACAGTTAGGAGTAAGAAGCTCTGATGTGGTACTGCACGGTGGGTAAGTATAGATAACCATTTTGTACTTTGTATCTCAAAAGGCTAGAAGAAGTTCCTGTCCCAGAGGTAGGGGCTTCCAGGCCGCCATCTGTCCCACAACTACTGGCCCAGAGGTAGGGGCTTCTGGGCTGCTATCTGACCCACCACTCCCAGTCCAGAGGAAGGGGCTTCTGAACCACCACCCTACTGCTCCCAGATCAGAGGAGGTGAACCACGCAGGCAACAACAGCACCCCCACCCCCGCTCAAAATGACAAGACATGTAAACAATTCTCAAAACCAGACTTCCAGATCACCTACAGCAATCCCAAAGGGAACTGAGATGAAACACTCTGATACTCAACCACCTGGACTCCCTGAATTGGCA
>NW_004624802.1:9317831-9378588 GCF_000247695.1 Heterocephalus glaber | reverse complement strand
AAAAATGATGAAAAGTGGAAAAAATGGAAATAAAGTCTTTGTAAATAGGGAAGGGTGGAGGGGGTGAAGGGAGGGCTAGGAATGGGGAAAAGATAAGAACCAAGATGCATCATGTAAAGGTACAAGTTCCCAATGAGAAATGTATTTGTGTTGTACACCTAAAATGTACCAATAAAATAATTTAACAAAAAATAAATAAATGGTTGTTCTATGGTTTACAGTATAAGTTTTCAACTTATCAGAATCTCCTGTGAAATAATATATTACTTCACATGAAATGTAAGACCCTTACAGCACTAAAATTCTTTTATCTCTTTCCCATCCTTTGTGCTTTTACTGTCGCATATTTACTTCTATATATGTGCCCAAACTCACAGTACATTATTGTTATTTTGCTTTAAGTATTAAAATAATTAATGAATGAGAAAAAAGTCTTTTGTATTTACCACTTGCAGCATTCTTTCATGTAGATCCAAATTTCTATCCAGTTTTATTTTTCTTTCCTTGAAGAACTTCATTTATCATTGCTTCTGCTGCAGATGTGTGGCTGACAAATTCTTTAATTTCCTGTTTCTTTAAGATGTTCTCATTTTGCTTTCAGTTTTGAAGAATATTTTCAGTACATACAAAAATCTAGTTTGATGCTGATTCTCCCCCTCCCATTTAGTATTTTACACACATCATTCCACTGTCTCCTAGCTTGCATAATTTATAACAAGAAATCTGAGATAATTTTTATTTTTTCCTTTGTATGAATGTCCTGCGTCCCTTCTCTGGTGCTCTTATGACTTATTTTTATTGTCTCTGAAATTTCAACAACTTAATTAAAATGTACTTTGGTTTTACACTGCAACTGTAATAGACTTTTAAAAATAGAAATATGTGTGCTTGTTTTATTTTAGATTTATAGCTTTTTAAAGTTTGGTAGTACTTTGGCCTGTATACCTTTAAATCTTTTTTTTTTTTTTTTTTTTTGGTACCAGGGATCAAACTCGGGTCCTTGTGCTTGCAAGGCAGGCCATGGAACCACTGAGCTAAATCTCCCGCCCTAATTTAAATCATTCAATCAATTAATAAGCATCCTCTCATCACCACAGCCATTTTCGAGAGACTATTCTACTTTTGATTTTTCCTTTCTCTGAAAATTTCTTCCTGTGGTTCTAAGGTTGGAGTTTTCCTCTTTGCTAATCTTCAGAGTGAGATCTATTTAATTTTGAATTTCTCTGATTGGGTGTATGGGGTGGAGGATATTGTTCTTAGTTGACTGTGAGCTTGACTGAGGTTCAAATCCTTTTCCCAGTGCTTCCAGTAAGAGTTTTTATTCCAATTCTCGGTATTTAGAAGGGATCCTTCCACTAAAGACCTGTTCTATGAAGAAATGAAACAAATCTTTCTTGTCACCTAATGCATTTGACTTCTTGATCTATGAAATATCCCAAACACCACAGTTTTCAATGTGGATTATTGTTGAGGGTTCTTCTGCATACAGATCCAAACACATGGAGCCTACATTTTCCAGAAACCATGTCCTTTTATAGGTGTTTTTCTCTTTCCTCAGCTACTTTACAGGCAGTAGTGTCTCTGACTACATGTTGGAAGGTAGTTTGGGCTAGAGTGAGGCAATGATGGGTCTAGTTACTGTCAAGTGATATAACGTTTGTCAGAAAGATAAATACAAACTCCTTTCAACACTGTTGATTTGAAAACTGTTTCTAGATTTTAAACATTCCCTTACTACAATTGTATATCATCATCTAAAACTAATCTTTCTTATTATCTTAACATGTATTTGTCTGAGAAATAAACTGGAAATTTGATTATCTCAAATAGTACTCCTTACCGTTTCGAATATGATGCTCAGAAAAGTAATTGGCTTTTAATGCTCTTCCTCATGATCTCTAAGGCTCTTTTTGGATTCAATAGAAATATAAGGAACTTGGAAATTTGTCTCTCAAATGCTTTGATAGTGGTTGACTTGATTCAGAAAACTAATTCACTAGCTTTCACTTCATTCTCTATTGTTGAATGTGAAAATGTAAAGTATTTCCTTTTAGTCATATAGCAAGCAGACTCATGTATTCCTGTTTTAGTCATAGTAGCTTACTTCTGCAGGGTCAGGTAGTTCTGAATGAAATTGAATAAACTAATGGGACATTCAGACCGCCACAGCATATGTTTAAGTCGTAGACCTTATAATTTGCATGTATTTGAGACATCAGTTATTGAAAATAGCATTACAAGAAGGCTTTCTCCTTTGGTGCTCTGAAAGTTATTATTTTTGAATTGAATGATACAGGGGTGACTAGTTTCTGAGAAGAAAAGAGAGAAGAAACCTGTAATAGTAATTTGTCATCCTTGACATTTTCCTTTCAGTTTAATTATTGCTGAACAGCAGAACTGACACTTAATAAAAGTAAGAAACATTTTTAAATCCTTGTAGAAAATTCCAATCTTATAGGAGAATTGGAAAGCTGTAGGATACACCTGACCACACCCATCATTTGATTTTGTGGATGATTTTCACACTACACCATGTGGAAGAATAACAGGCCCTTAGCCAGTAAGACAACCTACATCAGAGACTCCACCGTGTCTTTAATTTTTAAAGAGTTTTAAAAATCCTCCTGTATTCTCTTCTCATCAGGGCGGTAGGGAACTCTATGGCCAAAATTCAAAGGGAAGCTGCACTGTTCCCAAGTGACTTATCTAATTTAAAATATCCTGAAAAACTGAACTTGTTGCTCCTTTTTTGCCCGGTTGTAGGAATAAGTTCAGAAGACAGGCTCTTGGATGAAGGCAGAAACCTTAGCACACTACAATATAGTTTGATGAGACCAGGGAGTACTTCTGGCCCCTAATTTCTCCTTTATCACTTCTCTTGTTGCTCTAAATTAATTTTCTTTGAATATTATCTTTTGTAAGTCTTCAAAGTCTCTTATTAAAGAGACCCTATTAAAATAGTTAGTCTGACATCAAGACCTTCACAGTACATAGAATAAAAATTGGAAATTCTTCAGAAAGATGATTAAGGTAGATACTGAGCCCTTATTCAACCTCCTATTTATAGTAGGCACCTTTCCTGAAACTTTCCCAAACATTTAAGTATGGGAATCTTCCAACAGTCCTGGAACTCAGAGATGAGGAAACTGAAAATCAGAAAGGTCTAGAGATTTGTCTAAGGTCACACACCTAGTTAAAGCAGGTAAGAATGACCAAAGGCAGTCATGACTTAGGTATTTTCCTTCCCCCAGAGTTTTACATAATGGATATTTCCTAGTGTATTGTGACAAATTATAATAGTAAGTCAGCCCCAAAGACCCAGAGCAGAGGAGGCATTTAAATGGTTGTTGAATAAAGAAAAAAGTGAAAATTCCACAGGAATGGAACATAACATTGTACATTAAGTACCCCTGGAAAGATAAACAAAGCAATACTCTTCAGGTACAAGAAATAAAACAGGGCCAGGGATTTAGCTCAGTGGTTCCGCTGACTGCCTCGCAAGCGCAAGATCCCAAGTTCGATCCCCAATACCAAAAAAAAAAAAAAAAAAAGAAAGGAATACAACAACATTTACAAACTTAACATCAGAAATAACTGCGTCAGAAAACTATAAGCTTAGCAACAAAGGATGTGGGTTAGGTGTGGCAAGAAAACTACACTTAGGAGAAAGAAATCAATTTCTGTCAGTCAGATGTCATGGGTTAAACAAATATGCATGCTAGGGAAAAAGTAAGAATTAATGGAATTTTGAAGCAATTCAGTAACTATTTAAAAACACTCAAGTTACACAGTGACAAAACAGCCATAAGATTTGGAGAAAGAATAAAAATATGATTATTGGAGCCTGGTGTCGTTGATGTCATGGACTTAAACATCAGTTAAACAATCAAAAATATTTATTGAGATCTAATTGAACGCTCAACATTCCAACTCTCCACTCCTCCCACCACTACC
Source organism: Heterocephalus glaber (assembly GCF_000247695.1). Next base: position 9,374,634 of record NW_004624802.1, on the reverse strand, counting down.
ATCACCAACAAAAAAGATTAAGACACACATGTAAGCAATGCATTGATGCCTGGGTGTTATGAACACAAAGGTGGAAAGAAATGGTCCTACTTGCCCCTCTAGAAGTTCACAACTGGTTGAAGATTTTTATATATATATTTAATGCCAAGTAGAGTGTGGTAAGTCTTTTAAGAGACTTTTAGACCTAGTAAGAAAGCAAGCTTATGAGGTGGAATCCAACGTTTAAATGTGCTGTTTTCTTGTCACCCGAAGGAGAGAGGAGGGTCCCTGTTACCTGCAGCCTGGTTGGGATGACAAAGCCACACAATGGAGTGTAGATTTTGATTTAGCCAGGCTTGTTCTGCCTGTGGGGAAACAGCTTTGAATCTAAAGAAGAACAGCTTGTTTTATGCTTTTCCCTATTTTTCCTGCCTGTGGCTTGTTGAGGTTTTCCCAACATTAGAGCGTCTACTTCACTTTTAATGACAAAATGCTGTGATGATTTGTCTGGGGACCACAGTCATTTCAGCAAGCTCATTCCTCTTTAAAGTCATGGTGGTGGTTGGAGTTATATAAGATGCTTAAAATTGTTTTGAAGAAAACCCAGCTATAACTGATCAGAAGTAGAAAACAATGCAGGAATATTTATAAACAAAAGAAAAAGAGGCAAAACAATCTTTCCCTTAAACCGATAAAGAAACTTACATTCAACAACGTGCAACATGATGCTTCTGATCTTTCCCTAGGGGAGCTATTAGTGGGTTGTCTCCCTAGTTGTGGCAATGTACCATGAATAATACACATTGTTTCCTTCATCTGCATATTCTTAGTAGCAAGGTGAATCTAGATATCTGAGCTGGAAATAATTTTGGTCAACAAGTTCTGAGAGAGATTTTGAAGTCATCTGTTACCCACTTTTAGACACCTTATTCATCCATTCAGTAAACTTATATTGAGTACCTACTGTGTTCCAGACACATTTCCAGGCACAGAGGATATGAACATTTCTAGTCCTGTGAACAAGTCAGCTGCAGCTGTTGCCCTCACAGAGTTTACTGTGGGGTGAGGTGTCAGGATGGTACCAACAGGCAAGAGTTGTTTCATAGTGGTGTATATAGCAAGTGCTTGAGATGAATGAAGAAATGGAGACAAAAAGGTGACATATCTAATTCAGAAGCAATATGCAAATGGTGTTCTAAGGAACAAGTAGGAGTTAGCCAAGCATCAGGCAGGGATGAGGTGGAGGAGGGGGTCCATGCCAGGGAGAGTTTAGAGAGAGCAGCTCCATGAGCTCACTGAAAGTAAAGTCAAGAAGGAGCAGCAGGATGTGAGGCTGGACCAGTTTTCTTCAATGAATTCTTTCCTCCTCAGAGACATAGCTGGGGACAAGGCTCAAGATCTCTAGGCTGTATTGCCTTCCCCTTGCAAGAGATTTCTTGAGTCTCATGTTCTGGCTGTTTGGTTCTTGTGAGATTAGACTGGTTGCTCCAGGGTTATTTCAAAACTGACTTGGGTATATTAGTGCTCTGTGAAGTAGTTTTTTCATAGCTACAAGAGTGGGTCACAGGAAGATGTGTTCATAGTTCAGTGTAGGAGAGTCTTAACATGCTGGGAAGCAAGGAGGATGTGGTGAAACTTTCTTATACTGAGTGCACTGTGTATAAGGGCAAAAGCTCAATTATCTTCTTGATATGTAAGGTAATGAAATAGATATTGATCCAGTTTATTCTATTGGTCTGCAGATGCCTCTTTAGGAGGGGAGAGAAGTAGCTTTTTTGACTGGGGATGAGACTGACTCAACTGTTATATTAAAAAGCATCTTTCTCCAAGGCGAATAGCTGTTGCTGAGCTGGCAGCAGCACCAGCTCTCTAATGTAAGAGGACAAAGAACAGTTGAACTTTAGGCAACCATTTAAGACTTCATATTTTCTGAAATGGTTTGGTAGAAGGAGTAATTAAGGATCACAATTTCAGTGTAAAACGAATTCATTCCAGTCTCAGGAAGTATGCAATATTAGGCTGCTTGTGCAGGTTGCTCATCCCATGTACATTTTCCATTCTGTTCTTCTCACTTATTTATTTTACAGTGACAATATGTTTAGTTGAATAAAACTTCTATGTATTTCTGAATCTCTCTTGTATCTAGAGGAGGCCTGGATAAAACCATGGCCAATGATGCATAAAGTGCAGTGTAAGATTTCTGGAAATACTTTCATTTTCTTGATTTGCATATTGCACTTATTGGCTTTTCCATTATCATTCTTCAAGCCTGCAATATACACATGATATCTGGACACTGAGGGACATGAGGAAAAGGCCAACACAATCACAGAGGCTTTGGTCCTGCAATCTTTGAGCTGCTGAGCCAATGCTAACACCACTACTCTCAGAACTTTTGTTAACTGACAACAAACCCTTACACATTTAAACCCTAGTAAACATACTTCTGTTACTTGAAGACAAACTCAATTTGTAACTGATAGAAATACCTTCCAGGATGAGGGAGGCAAATGGCAGAGGATTCATCTGGGGATGAGAGTCCCGTAGTACCATGCCAGGACAGGACCTCAGAGGTCTGTCAGCTCACCTTGAAGTCTTTGCTCACAAAGAAATAGAGATCAGGATGAAATGTTGGATGAGGCCAAAATAAAAATGGGTCAGAAGAAATTACATAATGGGAGGAGGCATCGGATGTCAAGAAAAGATGTATGTTCCAAACTAGTGCAAGCTTAACAATTAAACTGAGGTCAGATAATGTCAGACAGGGCAAAATTGGGCCAGTGTTCCACAGGAATGAACATACAACAAAATTTTACTGTCTCATGTGGACTAGAGCAAGTCTCTCCCAGAAAGCTCCATTTATAAAGAAAATCTATTCTAGACCTTAAAGGGTTGGATCAGGTAGGGTCAGTGCTTCTTTTCCAGAACAGACCCTGAATTCTCTGTCTTTTCTCAAAGACTCTCATTTTATATGTCTTAACATACATTTATTTAAACCTTAGGGCAAACTGAGGCTCAGCTATTTGGCTTGTCTTCTACTGGTGGAGACTTATTTACCAGAGTCCTTAAAGACCTTTTCAAAAGAAATCTAGACACTGCCTTTCCACTGTGCTCTGGGGTATTGGCCTACATTCTACAGCCAAGGACATCAATTTGTGAGCTTGATGACCACCACAGACACCCTCCTGTGGTTCTAGCATATCTTTCTTCTCAGCAACAGCTCATTGCTCTGGGTGAAGTTACACCTGCAACCTTGATCCCAGGGGGCATGGCTTTAGTTGAGCTGACCTATTTAGCATGGATGCCACAGCAGAATCCAAGCTAAGGGTGAAAGAACTTTGCCAGCCACTTAGGCACAAATGTACTCTCTATGTTCTTTGTGATTGGCTTGTGAGGAATGATGATGTTTTCCCTTGACTTTTCTAGGGAAGTCCATCCACCATAGTGTTTTGGTGATATAAGCTGGCTTTAACAAAAGCAGCTGCTTTACTCCAAAGGGGGCATTTGAAAGAGTGATTATATATACCTTGTGGTCCTTTGAACATGATGGAGGGCATTTTTGAAAAATTGAGTTAAACTTTTAAAAAGTCACATTGGAATTAGATGTAAGATCTTTTTTCGCATAGAGACCTTAAACAACATTCTCTTAGGAAACATCCTGTTAAGCTGTTATGTGTTTATAATCTATCTTCTATTTTACAGAGAATCTCTGTAAGTGGCTAAGAAAAACCTCTTGGCTTTTTTATCTTTATGTAGACTATATTGAGCATTCTAAGTTTTTATCCTACTTAGAAATGATTATCATTCATCTCCAGATGTTTCGAGATAATGTCTTTCCTTTTCTCATTTCTTATTCTTTCAAGAAATATTTCCCCTTCCTCTTGTATAATTGAACAAATTAAATCATATCTTTCCCTACACTTCCTTTACCTAGTTTAAATCCTTGCCCTCTCTTTTCAATGCCTTCTTAATGATATTGAAATTTTAGAGGTAATTCTCATTACGTTCTCTTATAACATTCAAACATACACAAATATTTCAAGGACACAGGGAGTTCTTGTGAGCTATTTTAAAATATACTTTAACTTTCCTGATTTCTACTTAAAAAGTGTTTAAAATATAATCTTTCATTTTCTAAGGTCTTAGAAAAATGCAGATTCAATGCTAAAAATGTTACTTTTGTTAGGAAAAAAGTCGAGTAATTTCTTTTTAATATTATAGGATTTATCCACTTATTTTTTTTTGTTTTTTGTTTTTTTGGTACCCGGGATCAGACTCAGGACCTTACACTTGCGAGGCAGACGATGGAACTACTGAGCTAAATCCCTGGCCCCTACTTCTTATATTTTTAACCCAAGTTTATTTGGAAAACATCTATCCTATATAATATTAGAAGTGGTATATTAATGCTTATTGGAAAAAGATTTGCATTTCTAATCTGTGTATATATTGTTTTATTTTTAAAAATGGTAGTAGTTTTGGTGGAAAATTTCTGAAGAAAGGTTTCTCAGAGAAAGGTGTTATGGCTTGTATCTAGATGTCCCTCCCCACAGCCTCGTGCACTCATAGGCGGACATTTTCAGAGTTGGTTGGATCTAGAGTGTGTGACACTGGTATTAAAGATACATTGTAGTAAATTACTCCACTGATTGGAATTAGCATAGTTCTGGGTGTGAATAATGGAACCCTTACCCTGTGTAAGAATGGCACCAATCAATAGACTGATAGCCTGGATGGAATATAAAAGGACAGAGGGAAAGCAGGCTTTCTGCTGCTACGTGCTGGTCACTGCCTTCTGTCTGCCATGCCATGAACAGTTTCTTCTCTGTGATGCCCCTCTGCTATGCTACCATGCCGTCCTGTCTTAGAGCTAACCAATCATGGACTGAAACCTCTGCAAAGTGTGAGGTGAAATAAATCTTTCCTCTTTTAACTTGTGGATGTCAGTTATTTTAACTCAACAATGAGAAAAGTAACTATGACAGAAGATTTTACTATATTCATCAAACATTTACCAAGCACAGACTCTTCCTGGCTTTGAGTATGAAAATCAAAGGTAAATAAGACTATGGTACATTCTTTTCCTCAAGCTGCTTAAACGAGGTATGTAACGAGAGTAAGAATATGAGAAGGAAAGGTTAATTTTAACTGACAAAATCATGGCAGGTGGAACTTAAAGTGTTGAGAGAGCTGTGATGGTTAGGGAAGGAGGGAAGAGACATTCCAGACAGAGGGACTTAGAGCACAAGGTTAGAGAATTATGTATAAGACCAGGGAGTAAAATGACTATGAATGTAGCATCACTGGAGCACATAGAGCAATGTAAGATTAGTTGGGGAGGGGAACTGAGCCAGACTCTGGGAGGCCTTGGATGTCATGTTAAAGAGATTACATTTTATTTTTCGTCTTGAGGAACTGGAGAAAGAATTGAGCAGGAAAATGATCTGGTCATTCTGATAGTATTATAGAAAATCAGTGAAAGGATGTGGAGGTCATAATTTGTTGGATCAGATAAAAAGCTTTTGCAAACAGAAAGCGTAGAGATGTAGCATTTATGGACAGTCTTTACTGTGTTCCCCAAAACAGTTACATTGAGTACTTTTACATGCATCGTCTTAATTATAGGACATATATACAAGGAGGCAGTTTGAACACAAACATTGTCATGCTAAATGCGACAGATATCACCAAAGTTTACTAATTTCCTTTTATGTCCTTTACAAAAAACACTAGGTTTCCCAGGCCCTCAAAGTTTGGATGGTTATTACTTTCAGGTGGATGCATTTAAGATCTAGTATATGATTCTCTATATTTTTTCTCTTACCACAATGAACATGGAAATATATGTGGATACAGAAGTGCTACGAAAGAAATGGTCTGTAGTTCTGAGATAGCACATGCAAGGCTGTACCTACAGTCATCCTCACTTGCAGTGGACTTTGAGAAGACAGAAATAAACTTTTGCTGTGTTAAGCTGACAAGATTTTGGTGGTGTCTGTTACTGAAGCATGACCTATACCAGGCCTATCTAATTGAGCTTTTTGTAGTGATGAAGATGTTTTATATTTGCACTGACCAATGTAGTAGCCACTAGGGCCCTATGACTATTGAGCATTTGAAGTGTGGCTAGTTTGATTAAGGAACAGTATTTTAAATTTTATTAAGTTTTAATTAATTTAAATTTTAAGGCATATTCTTAATGATATTTTAAAAACTTTTCTTTCACTGCTAGAGAAAACCTGCCTGAAGCCTTTCTGATTGGACAGAAAATACCAGAGATGAAGAAACCTTGAACAAAAGTTGGTTGTGAAGATGTAACATTCTTTCATCTAAATTCAGAATCATATTTCATTGCAGAGTCAAATTTAAGTTTTAGAATCAGATAGGTAAAGGTGATATTAAAGAAAGAAATATACTTAAATTAAAAACTGTCTTGTGTGTCTGCCACATAACAGGCACAGTGTTAGGTACAATGGATCCACTGATTCACATACTTATGAAGTTTTAATTGAACACCTACTATGCATATAACATAGTCTCTAAACTCCTGGGGCTACATGTGAACAAAACACTAAGAACTCCAGTATGGAGCCCATCATTCTAACAGGCTAAGAGACTATCTATCAAATATATAAAACTAATGTGAGAATGTCATAAATGTCATTAATGATCAGGTAGCCCTTTTGATCACTTCCATGTGCCATACACTAGTGTTATTGTTTTGCATACATTATTTAATTTAATCCTGATTAACTCCACATGCATAAAAATTATTATTATCATTATTTTGCAGTGTAGAAACTGATCAGAGAAGTTATGCACAAATGCAAATTATACAAGGCTTTTTCCCTTTGGAAATTTCCAGTATGGTGTGGAGAGATAAATAACCAATGGCACACAGTGTGACAAGTGCAGTTTAGGCAAAAGGGTTCTAGAGACCCCACGGGACCAAGGAAGTCAGGGACAGCTGTATTTGGGAGAAGTCATGTCAGAAAGGGTTCGCTGAGGAGGTGGTATGAAGGAAGAATGGGTATTTCTAGACAGACCAATGAGGTCTAATGTGGTTTGGAGGTGTCCCTCAAAAGTTCACGTGTTGGAAAGTCAATCTCCACATTTATATGTGAATGATATTTGGGAGGAAAATAGTATTAGGCCATGAGGGTGGGACCTCCATGCTGACATTAGTGGCTTTATAGGAAGGGAGAGACCGGAGTTCACAAGTTTGCTCTGCCTCATCATGTGATACCCTTTGCTGCGCTTGCTATGATGCAACAAGAAGACCCTCACCAGATGTTGGTGCCTTGAACTTGGACTTCATAGTTCTTGCTCTAGAACTGCAAGTCAAATAAACCTTTATTCTTTACAAATTACCTAATCTCAAGTATTTCATCATGGCCACAGGAAAGAGACCAAGAGAAGAGGGGAGGGCAAATGTAGAGGGTTTGCCATGGGCAAAGATGCAGTTCTGTGTGGAGAGAACCAGGAAGCAGCCAGATTGTGATATAACACACTTGCCTGAGGGTCCAACTCTTTCAGGAAAATTTACATTGTGTGAAAGGAAGTGAGGAGAGTCAAGGGCAGCCATTTTCCTACCAGATTAGAAGCAGACAGTCCTTCCTGGAAGGTAGAAACTTCTTTGTAAGAGACAGTATACAATGAGGCTTTGGAACGAGAACTCTCTAGCAAGGGTAGGAGAGAGAGAAGGTAGAACTAAGTAGGTTCCCAGGACCAGAGGACTTTGAAAGTCAGATAGGCATAAGCTGATGCTCTTCAGATGTTGTCAAGGGGGAAGCTTTTGTTAAATGGAGACTCAGCATGTATGAATCTTTTAAGTATAACATCAGATGGCTATATTTTAAAAGCCTTTATATGAGTGTGACTTACAAAGTTTTAATAAAATGGGATACTTTGGAAGTAGAAAAATTACCCAAGAAAGAACCAAGAGCTGATGGTTTTATGGGTCAGGGGAAGAAGTCAGCCTCAAACATTAGCCCTACAGCTTTGGGTGGGGCTTCCCCCCCCTCCTCTTGTGGTTTAAAACACAGGTAATAACAGCTTCTCTGAGCTATTATGATGATTAAATATGAAAATAATTTGTAAACTATCCAGAATGTAATTTTTAAAAAAATAAAATTCACATAACAAGTTTTCTTTTCCAAGTCACAGGCTTGTAATGGTCAGAGTTCTTTAGCACTCTTCTAATGATGAAAGTAATTAACAGCACTAGGGAAGGTTGCCACCTCAACCTTGCTGCAGTAGTTGGATAATGACTTCAAAGACACCCACATCCTAAGCCTCAGAATGTATGAATAATGGCACAAGAGTGAATATTACTTTATATGGCAAAAGATGAGATTAAATGAAGGATTCTGTGATAGAGATTATCCTCGGTTATCTGCACAGGCCCTAAGTGTAGTCATGTGCCCTTCTAAAAGGGAGAGAGATATATATTTGATGCAAAGGAAAGGTAATATGACAGAAGCAGAGAGATTTGAAGCTTCTGGTTGCTGACACTGATGATGGAAGAAAGGGCCATGTATCAAGGTATACAGCTTTGAAAAAGGCTAGGAGTAGATTCCCTGCTAGAGCCTCCAGAGTACAGCTCTGCCTACTCGTTCACTCTAGTTTAGTGGAACTGATTTCAGTCTTCTGTCTTCCTGAACTATAAGAGAATAAATTTGTGTTGTCTAAGTCCCTGAACTTATGGTAATTTGTTTCAGCAGCCATGGGGAGCTAATGTACTCACTGAATACTTACTGGAGACTAAAATGTTCAAGACATTGTGTTGGTCTGGCTGAGGCTATTAACAGTGAATAAAGATGATTAGTCTTGTTCCTGTTGATACTTATCATTATGTAGGAGAATAGAAAGCAGGAAATACCAATAAAAGCAAAATTTTAGAGCCATAAAAGAAACAACTAGGCATTATGTTGGTCTAGTGGAAGAGAAGATTGTTGAACCACTTGGTCAGATCAGAAAAGCCTGGAAGAGGTGACAATTAAAATGAAGCTAAAAGGAAGCAACAGTAATGGTAGGCAGAAGTGGGATAGAGGAGGTCGCACTAGAAGGCAGAAGAGAATAGGCCTAGTTGAGAAGATGGGAAAGTAAAAAGTGTTTGAAGAATAAGCAACAGTTTATTTGTTTTGTTTGAATACAAAGGAAGTTGAGGCTATGTGATAGAAAGCTTTGGATGCCAATCTAAGGAATTTATATTTTTTCCTGGACAATGGAGCACCATTAAAGGTATTTTCAGTTTCTCTTTATATTTAAAATATCAGGATAACCACAGACTTTTAGGGGAAATTGTAAATGTTGCATATTAAAACAACTGGCAACTAACTGAAAATGTGATGAATGATAATGTATTAACTCATGAGTATTATATCTGTTCTCAGTATGACTGGCATGAAAGTTTCTGAAGTCATAAAGATATTAAAAATAATATAACTAAAAGAAAATAGTGGCAGATATATACGTAGTAGCATAACTAATAGGTCAAAAGAGAATTAAAATATGGCAGAAATGATTGGAGGTAAGCATAAAGACCTTAATTACTGAAATGATGAAATATTGAAATGTTCCACTTCAGAGGATATTTGTTCTGATTCATCTTTAAGAAAAGGCTCTTTTTCATATAAGTTGTAGCAGACAAAACTTGATAAATGTTTTCTGGGGACTTAATTCAGTTGCAGGTGCTAGACTAAGGTGTAGGGTTTCCAGTGAAACCCTACACCTTAGTCTAGCACTTTCTTATACTTGATGGAAGATGATCATTTAAGCAAGAAATGGTGCTCTTATATGGAAAAATGCTACATTACAAATAATCTGAACATGCTTGTAAGGGAGCATTATATTCACCAGCTCATTGACTAAATGCTGGCATTCCTCTAGTGAATCTTGCCTATGAGTGTGGAACAGAGAGGGGAAGATATGCTAATCTGTAGTGCACCACACAAGGCCAGAAATTACTGGCCGGTAATTTACATCTCTCATTTTATAGAATCAGGTGTTTTCCAAGAGTAATTGTATAAAGAAGCTCAGAATAAAAAAATATGTTCACTATAAAACAGACAAATAATTGGGTATTGTTCTCAGATAAATCTAATAGAAAATAGAAGAGGTGTTTCAAGAGCATTCACTATAAAAGCATGCATTACCAAGGAAGACATATAAAAGAAATTAGTGACAAAAATAAGCAAAAATGTGGACAAAGAAGAAAATCATCCAGGCATACAGGAAAGAAAATTTTTGGAAGATTCATCTTTAACGATGGAGTTCAAGATGAAAGAAGAAGAAGAAGAAAAAGGTATAAAAAAGATTATTTCTCCTTCCTAAGACAACCTTACCTGTGAAAATTTATTTAAAACAACAATGAATATTCATTTCTGTTATTGAATGATTTTTAAAAGGAAATCTTCCACCAAGAGTGATGTTCTCTCCAGCGTAAATTTGTATCTGCCGTATAAACTTTCCTCGGGGTAGAATATGGTCTAATTCTTCCCTTTACTGTTGGAAGCACCTGGCTGTGGCTTTGAGCAAGAGCACTCATTGATACTTCAACAGTTTCCATCAAGAGCAAACAGTCCAATGAAAGAGTGACTTGATATATACACGAGTATAGTGAAGAGATTATGACTCCTTTGTCTAGGATTTGGGCTGAATATTCATGCTTACTTATAATATACATTAGAAGTTTTTGGTTTCTAATTCTCCAATTATTTCCTTTTCTCTTTCCCAGAACTTTATCCAGAATGGGTTATTTCAGATCCAGAAAATCCAGGGAAAGACTGCAGTGCTTTCAGCATCTAAAGTCTGAAATCCAAGATTGAGTTCTGTTTTTTGAGTTTGCTGTTTAACTTCCTCTCTATTGTGTCTGTACTTCATTAAGATGAGGATTGTATCCTTGTAGACTCTACTTCCTTATCAAGTGGATATTTGTGTATATGTTTGTATGTACAAATAAAACATTCCAAACATTAACAGTGTCATATGATAGGCAGGGATATAGAGCATCCAAAAATGGACAGAACAACTACCAGTGACTATGTATTAGGTGTTAATTTGACTGTAATAGAGACAAAGTAGCAGTGGCTTAAATAAGACAGATGTTTCTGTCCTCCATGAGGTTGGGGCAGGCTGGAGGCCAAGGCTAACAGGCAGGACAATTATCAGTCTTTGCTGTAATGAACATTTAAGCTCCACTGAAAAAAGAGATTCATTATTGTGCTTTATCAACATGAGCTAGAGTACAACACATGCCTGGGTTTTCTACATTAATGGTGGCGTGACCTACAGTGACTTTAAAAATGCAAACAAATAGCAGATAAAGCAAGACATACTGAATTAGTAATTTTATTCACTGTGGCTTATCTATTTTCTTACCACAGTAAATGGTGAACTTATTAAATACTTGGTGACAAGTTAATTAATGAAGCTCAACAAGACACAGGACCAAATTAGCACTTGTAGGCTAAATGGGGTTTAAAGCTGTAATTACCAGGAATTTTTGAATTGAGTTGAAACTACTGACATGTGTAAACCTTTAAATTCTGTTATTAGTCATATTTCATGATAATTTTAGAAAACTACATATTCTCTCTGTTATAAAACTAGAACAAAATATATGAAAAGTTTTAGATGCAAAATTTAAATTTTGATAACCAAATGATTTATTTACAAAGTATCAAATACACATTTCCATTAGTTATTCGAGATGTAATTAAGGGTATACACATAGTTTCACTTAGTTTACAAGTTTTGTAAATATTTCCTTATGACATTTAAATCTCATTTATGATCAATGATTCCCAATAATTAGAATGACTTGGAGAGAAAAAAGCACTATTCATAGATGTTGGAGCAGTCAGCTTTCTGGTCACTGAGACAAAATACCCAACACCCACAATTTAAAGGAAAAGAGGTTTATTTTAGCTTACCGTTTCAGGGGGTTCAGTCCATGGTAATCTGGTTCTAAGGCAGGAATAGCATGGTGGAAAGACTTGGCAGAAAAAAGCTTCTCACTTCATGAGGGCCAGGAAACAGAGAGAGGGGAGGAGCTGGGGATAAGAATACCCTCTTCCAGGTCATGCCCGAAGTGACCTGCTTCTTCTGACTAGGTCCCTTCTCTGTAAACATGAGAGTTTTGGAGGACATTTTAGTCCAAAGCATAACGTGGTATTTCTGGCTATTTTGATATTGTAAGACTAGGATAAGGCTTAGGGATTTGCATTTTTAAAAAGCTTTCCCAATGCTAGAAATCTCTGCTTTAGATAATTTACCAGGACCCTGAGTTTATACATATTTGAAATGTCAGATGTTCTGCAAAGTGTTTTTAGATCATTTTGTTTATATTAAAAAAGTAATTCTAGGGCCGGGGATTTAGCTTAATGGTTCTGCCATCTGCCTCGAAAATGCAAGGTCCTGAAATCCATCCCTGGTACTAAAAAAAAAGTAATTCTGATATTGTTAGTATCATGGCAAAGGAGATTCTTCTTGCTTTTTAAATGACTTTTATGAACATGTTGGCTAAAACAGATCTCTTAGAAAATTTGCCCAAATCTAAGTTGTGGCTCCCCTGCCTCCTACATCTTCAGTTTTAGAGTATGTTTGGAGAGATCTTTCAAGTTTTTGATGCTGATTAATTGGTTTTCACTGGCTCTGTCATTGTCTCTCAATTCAATATTTTCAGGACATTACTGAAAGCTGGCTAAGGAACCAGGAATATAGTATTACTAACATTTTTACAAGTGCAGAAGAGTTAATTTTCACAGTGGTGATGGAAAGTTGATATAATCATGCCAAAAAAAAAAAAAATCTCTGCTACTCATGGCAAAGCATAGTCTGGGCAATTTTCCAAGTTCAGCTGACATTCCTACACCAATAAGAAAGGTACAAAATGGTTTCCCGCTTTCTGTCCAGACCTGAATTGGACTTGTTGTCATAGAGACCAACCTTTATCAGTGTGAGCACATGTGCTCTTTGACCCTCAGGAATAAATGGTGACCTGACTGTAAGCATGTAACTAAAGCCTGATTCTCTTGAAGTATCATCATCTCTTTACTCAAAAATTCTGCTGACTTCCCCTTATTTCTTTCTTTTTAAAACTGTGTTGTGGCATTCTCAGAGTGCAACTCAACTGTACCAGGATCTTGCTGAGCTCCATTTGCTGACTTCAAATGGAGGATTTATAGCCTTTGTAAACACAGGCCATATTTCTTTGTTTCCTCTCAGAAATTGAAGAGTGATTCATTTTCAGTAAACAAAGAGAGGATTACCCACATGTTTACTAGTCTGGAATTCAGTTTCTGAATGCAGTTCCTTCAATTCCTAGTAAAGATACTGTGCATTTCAAACATTATCTTTTTTCTTTAATCTATTTTCTTTCTTCCTAGTGTGGAGAAGATATATAATTTAGCTCTCACTCAAATCCAAATAAGATGACTTTCAAAGGCCATTCAGGCCCTCATGTTTGTCCTTTGCAAGAACAAGCAACAGTGATTCTGAAGAATTTAAATGCAGATACTGTTGGCAGCCAGAGACATTTTCCACTGTTGGAATGCAAAAGAAAATTTTACTTTACAATTGCACTGTGCCACTCCTGACATTGATGGGTCCTGTATTCACTGGAGGGGGGTAAATTAAAATATCTTACCTGTCTGCACAATATCCTTGGTGGTTATACAACAATAAAATATTCAGCAGTCTGATAAACAACAGTCTGTTAGAGCTGACAGATCAAGTTGAAACTGGTTGAGAACATGTACAGTGTATCATGTTCCTCCTTTCTTTAGATTATGTTTCTATCATAACAACTGCATTCAGCAGAGTTCATATTGTCTCAATTATAAAGTCAACTCAAAGACATTAGCATTAGATTGCTTCAGCAAGTCTGAAATATTTTTAACTGTTGACAAAAGGTTCAGCTTCATTATTCTGAGTTCCAGAGTTAAACTATGGTAATGTAATCACTTCCTTAAAGTTTTATCATTTATATGGTCCCAGAAAATCACCATAACTTCCCAGAATTATCCCCAAACAGTTCTAAGTAAGTAGTTTTCAAGTCAGTAAAAATCAGATATAGCTGTTACTCACCTATCCATTTATTTATTAGAAATAGGTTTCAGATAGTCAATTTTTTGGACATAAATCTCCTCATTTTCAAGAGAGTGATAGAAATAGTTCGGCTAATGTACCATAAAAGCTCAATTCAAGTTTTGAAAATGAACCTAAAAGGCACATTAACAAACGAACCACTTTCTTTAAGTGTAAAAATGTCAGTTTTATTTTTCCATTTCCTCCCTGTAGTATAAACAAATTCTCCGGACAGAAGCTAAACATTAGCTCACAAAAATTCTCTTTTACTGAATATTTTTATCATATGTTATCAATTCAAGATATGTGTGGGGCAGATAATTTTCTCTTTTATCCGTTTTTAGTTAGGATGGACTTTTGGAAGAAAAGACAAATAAGAAAAACCCCAGAAGTTTATTAACATGCGTAGGGGATACCCAGATTGAATCAGAAAATCTCAAAGAAGTAGCTTAATTACTTCTGTGACCCATTGGTTGTTCAAAAGGGTGTTATTCAGTCACTCGTCATTTGAGAGATGCAGATGAAAACAACACTGAGATTCCACCTCACCCCAGAAAGAATGGCTGCTATCAAGAAATCAACCAATAACAAATGCTGGTGGGGCTGTGGGGAAAGAGGACCCCTGCTCCACTGCTGGTGGGAATGCAACCACTGTGGAAATCAGTATGGAGATACCTCAAAGAACTAGGACTGGAAGTTCCATTTGACCCAGCTATTCCCCTGCTGGGTATCTTCCCCAAAGAATTAAAAGAATCATACCACAGTGATATATGTGCACCCATGTTCATAGTGGCACAGTTTGTAATAGCTAAAGCTTGGAAGCAGCCCAAATGCCCATCAACTGGAGACTGGATAAAGAAAATGTGATTTTTTAAGAAAATGGAGTACTACTCAGCCATAAAGAATGAAAAACTAGTCATTTATAGCTAAATGGATGCATATAGAGGCCATCCTCTTAAGTGAAATAAATAGGACACACGTGTGTAAGTACCGAATAGTTTCACTAGTGTGAGAAACTGATGGTGTAAACAAGGGTTAAAATGATTATGATGAATAATCGATAATTTGAAATAGGAAAAAAAGTCCAAAGACGAAGGAGTGAAAGGAGGGGAAGGGGAAAGGAAAAGAGGGAAAGGAAAAACTATGAGAAAAGAAAAATAAAAGGAAACGAAATCTATGTAAATAGGTAAGTGCAGAGGGGACGAAGGGTGCACAGGTAATGGGGAAAAAAAATAAGAACCAAGATACATCATGTTCAGGTACAAACACCCAATGATAAATGTAAATGAATTGTATACCTAAAATGTACCAATAAAAGAACCAAAAAAAAAAAAAAAAAGAAGAAGTAGCTTAGATTCAGGCTTAGAGACCATCCTTCTCCTTCTGAAACCTGGAGAAGGCAGTTATGAGGCGTTATCTAGGAAAAGCACTGTGAAGAAGAGCAAGGTTTGTGGTACTCATTTAGGTCAGTGCCTTCTCCATTGATATGACCCCCTAGTGATTTAGTCATCCCTTTCTGGTTCAGAGGGAAAGGCATCCTTAGAAATGATTTCCTAAATATTATATTTCTCTTACAGAATGGTAGCTTCTGATCTGTTTCCAGAGGGCCTGTAATTTTATAATTTTTGGATTTTAAACCACTGGCTTTATTAAACAAGAACTTTTGAGGTTGAAGAATCTCTGAAATAAAAGGGTTTATCAAGTCATTACAGATGTCAGCCCCCAAAGGACTACTAGGTCTTGGGACAAGTTCTGCAGCTATCAACAGCAGGGCTAGACAGCAGCTGGACACATGGCCACCAGATTTATAGTTAAGAGCATTTTCTTTTATTAGTACATGTTTGCAGTATGTGAAGTTTCCAGGCATCTTGGGAAGTGGGTACATGATAATAATATGACTTGTTTTTCTTTTCTAAAATCCCCTTTCCCTTCCCACCCACCTTCCTTCCTCTTCTAAGTGCCCTTCCCCATTTTCATTATTGATATTATTAATCTTAGCTCATGATTATGACATATAGCATTTATATTCATTGAGGCTATTAGATTCTTGTACATGACATGTCTTTATTCTACTTATATTCCCTTCTCCTTCCCCTCTGTCCTTGCCCTTGTTCTTCTGAACCCCTTCGCATTTTCATTTTTATAATGGAAATTTCAGGAAAGAGAACAAGTTATTTACATTGAACCCACATTGGCTATACTGACAGATGAGAGGAGTAGGAGTACGTGAAACGGAAAGTTTGGGGACAGGAGGATGATCCATAGGAGAGGCACTTGTTGGTTCTGGCTTGGCCAGGGTTAGTGGTCTGGGGAGTTCATTCATAAACCAGATGCAGTAGTACTTGGTGATTGACTGCCTGGGGTTATAAATCAAAGTTTCAACATACGTTCAGGAATATGGCGCAGTTTTTTTGGTTTGGCCTGCAGTTGCTAACTGAATTAACTCCCCTCATCTCTGCTTCTCTCCTTCCTCTAGCCCTTGTAATTGAATGTGGGATATCTGAGTTTTATTATTAGCTTCTTTAGACTAATAAAGTGGGTGTGGAGAGTAAAATAATTTATTTCCAAATCCCGGTATTTTCATGTACTGACAGGAGGTCCAATTTCATTATACTGGATAACAGAAAACCTCTGTAGCTTTTACTTTTCTCCTAGAAAGATGTCCGTGCTCTGTAAATAGCCACAAAGTGAGATGAGTTTCTCTTTATTTAAGTGAGGATTAGATATCTTGATTTTCTTTTATCATGTTTCAATTTTCATGCTTTGATGAATTTTCCCATCTCTCTAGCTCTTATATCTTAATCAAGGATGTGAATTATATGCATATTACAATGCATATATGTATGTAAAATTTTATATATATGTATATATGTATATATGCATTCTATATTAACATTTCAATCGTCTGCATTTCTTGAGTTTCTGGCAAAACTCCAGGTAATTTCCCCTCTGCTCTCTGACTGTTCATTGAAATGAGCTAATTCATAGGAGAAAAGGCAAATACGTCAATCAGTGAGCACGGGGTATCACAGGAAGGTGACTACTTAATAGCTCAGTGAGATTCAGAAATTTATATACCCTTCTATCAATGGAAGAGGGAAATGGGGGAATGCAGAAAATTTTGAGGGCAGAAAATAAATTTCAGAAGAACAGACAATATTTTGTAAATGATTCTCTCTGAAAAGTGAATGGGCCAAAGAACAGATAATAGCTTGTGACAAAATCTGTTTGGGTGTGGTGACATTCCTCAGTGTTCCTGCTATATGAGTTTACTCTTCCTTGGTTAACAGAATCTCAGGGAGAGGATTGAAAGCAATTGTGTTCCTATTGGGCTGATCCCCTGTTTTGGTAGATAAGGGAATTTTAGAGAAAGCTTTAGAGAGATAGAACAAGGGAAGGTTAGAGACTTTGGTCCTAAGCTTCTAGGGCCTTCCAGTTTCCTTTAATTCAAATGGCTCAATGTATCAAAGTATCATATTGTGAGATATCATTTTTCTGAGTCCCAACAATAATTAATGTGAGGATATTAAATTTTAGTTTTTTAGGGAAAATTCTTTGAAGATCCAGAGAGTTTGAGAGTTCCAAATTGTTCTGAATTTGTGTAGTTCTAATTTAATTCGATTTCTCAGACAACTTTTTCTATCATAATTATATTATTTTTCATGAACTAAAAATTCCTATTCTGGTTCATTTAATAAATTTAAAAATTGGAAAATCTCAGAGGGAAACCTACTAATAACTTATTGTGGCTGTATTTCCCAGTTTGTGTAAAGACTAATTTGATTCAATTTCCATTGCATTTGGGAAAAGTAAGAAGTAAAATTGCACTTGGGGAAAGGGAGACTCTAAATGTTTTAACCCTGGTAATCATCTGTCATTTCTACGTGCTAGAAAATGTCATTTCATCTAGAACTCTATAAAGTGAAACAATTTGAAAATATTCTTTGAGCTATTTGCTCTCAACTTCCCAGTTGTCAGCTCAGAGAAATGAAGGCCTAAGTCTTCTAAGAGAGCACACAGTTCATGGAATAGTAGTTCCCAGTGTGGTCATTCAAGACTCCGATAAATAGTGATGGACGTAAAGCAGTGGGAAGAAGAAGGGAGCTATTTTAAAGTTAAAGGTTTTGCATTTTAAGCCGTATTTTTTGTACAGTGAAGTAGAAAAATTAGTATTCTTAAGACATCAATAATAAAATCATCGCTGTCCTTTGATTTGCTAGATATATTCCAGTTTACAATGCTTTTGTCCTTTTTTACTTATCTAAGTCCAATTAGATCTCCTGCTATCTCTTAGACATAGTAGCTGACCTGCTTCTATGTAGTTTTACAATCAAGAAGGTATAGGCTCAGAGTAGTTAAGTGATTTTCTAAAGCTAGTAAGGGACAGTCAAGACTCAAATCCACATCTCTGCTGCTCTAAAAGATAATAAAGATAATATAGTTTAAGAGCATCTAAACAATATCTGATGTATAGTACCTGTTTATTGAAAAATAGTTTATTTCTTTGTTTTCTTTGCTTTCACATTATTTAAAATATCAAAGAGACCAGGCCATTTTTATACAAAATTATTTTCTCCTTTTCTCTGAAGTAAAAGTGACTATTACAAGAATTAAAGCCTATCTGTCTGTCTATCTATATCTATCTATCTATCATCTTCTATCAATATGAATATAATGAAATTGCCTAATAACATATTTCTCAGATTATATTTCCATCACATGTCACATGACTGTATTGAAATTTAAATTAAAAAAAATTTGGCCTATGTGTTGTCTACTAGTTAATTAGAATTTTTTCTCCAGACCACTATTTGTCCAATATTAGTTTTGAAAATCTTTGTAAAACAAATCACATCTTCTGATGTCTTGTTAATGCTTGAGATGTTTTTTAAAAATTATATGGAAAAATGTTTAAGTACTTTTCGGTTTTGCTTTGGTTGAGTTCTACTATATTTGAATATTATTATAGTTTTTTTACCTTGCATTGCTTTTCTTTGAATAATTTTAATTTTTGTATATGTGTGTGTTTAGTGAATAATAAAGTTATACATTAAAAATATGCATATAATGAATTAAGTAGTGACAAATTAAAAATAAAATGGGCATAAATAGACCAATCAAAAAGTTTATAATGAGGATGTAAAGGAGGGAAAATATCTTTTCTATCTTCCAAGTTCCTGGGTCCCATAACAAAAGACAGAATTCTAAGAGAAAAGCATACCAATATATAAAAACATATTAGTAAATATATTTTTGTGTGTGTGTGTACCAAGAGGGCCTTTATCAGGAAATGAAGACCCAAAGAGACAGTCAAGTCCAAGAGTTTTTCCTAGTAGTTAGACAGAGAATGAAGAGATGTGGGGAAATTTGACAAGGCAAAGAATAGCATGGCACAGAGTGTGAGAAACAGCTCACAGCATGGAGGCAGGGAGCAGAGAGAGACGAAGGGAGGAGGGAGGGAGACCCTGCCAGGCCACACCCTCAGTGACTCACCTCCTCTGGCCAGGCTTCATCTCCTAACATCACATTTAGCTATAAGCTCATCAGTAGACTGATGAGTATCACATTCCTGTGATCCAGTCACCTCCCCAAATCCACATCTATGAGTACATGAGGCTTTGGCTTTTATATTTTTTTTTTATAGAATTGCTTTTATTTTCTTTTAAAATCTTTTCCACATCTATGCTTTTGTCCCACGTACCTGTTGATAACATTTATTCATGCTTTTTCTTTTTTCTTAACAAGTTTTGCTTGAAGCTTGTCTGTTTTAGAAACAATTATTGACTACTTTCATCATTTCCATTCTGATTTCTTCTTGAACCCTTGAAGTTGTTTAGTGTATTTTAATATATCTTCATGTACAGTCATATCCTGCTGTTGATTTCTAACTTAATTGTAATGTGGTCAGAGAACATGCGTTATATTGTATTGATATTTTGAAATTTGTTACTTGGTTTAGTATTTAATCAATATTTGTAAGTGAACTTGAGAAAAGTATTTTTTATCCAATTCTTGAATGCAGAGTTTGAAATATGTCATTTATATCATTTATTTTTAAAAAATATTTTGATATATTTTTGAGTTTTTCTTTTTGATTTAGCAGATATGTATTTAAATCTCTGATCTTGATGATAAATTTTTCAATGTATACTTAAAATTCTATTGGTTTTAGTTTATATATTTAAGGTATTTTATTAGCTACATAAAATTTAGAATATTACTAAATATTACTATCTTGTGAATTGAATTTTATTGTATGTCAATATTGTTATTTAAAATATTTCATATTAAAGTCTGCTTTTTGTTCTTAATATAGCTATATATATTTATCTGATATATGCTTTTCTTTTACTTTAAACTTTCTGTGTTCTTATCCAGTGACAGTGCATTTTACAAACCAAACACACACACATACATATACACAGACACATACACCAGAGAGAGAGAGAAAAATCCAGCTTAGTCACTTTCTCTTTGATGGAACAAAATACTGGACGCCCACAAGGAGGAAAGGTTTACTTTGGCTCACAGTTTGTAGAGACTTTAGTCCATAGTGGGCTGGGAAAAGGAGAAAAAGTCCATGGGATAGCAGGCAGGGAGCAGTGTGGGCTCAAGGCAGGAGGGATATATGTGTATACCTATATCCAGGCCACACCCCCAGTGACACACCTCTTCCATCAGGCTTCAGCTCCCAGAATCACATTCAGCTGTAAACCAATAGGTGGACTAATCCAATATCACATACCCATGACCCAGTCACCTATGAGTGCATGAGGCTTTGGGGGGACATCTAGGTGTAAGCCATAACACAAATACACACACACACACACACACACACACACACAAAGTAAAACCTGATAGGTTTTGTCCTTTAACTGGCAAGTTAGTCTAATAATATTTATTTTGATTGTTTAGATATTTGGAATTTTAAAACTTTCTAATAGTTATTTATTGTATTTTTTTTCTATTTTTTGCCTTCCTCAAAAATGATTGGAACATGTGTACTTTGTGCATTCAAGTTTTTCACTCTTTTGGTTTGGAATTTTTAGTTCACCATTTTGTTGATCATCTTTAAAATTTTAATGAGCTATTTAATTCCAAGTCTAGGTCCTCAGATTGGAGAATTTTCCAAACAAAAGTAATCTTTATGATAGTTTTTGGTTTAGGGCTCTCTAAGGAAAGATAGCTACAATACAGAGGATACATTTATTCTTTTCTCTCAATCCACGGGACTAGAATCCCTCCTTTCCATTGAAGAACTAGACAAAGAAGAAAAACCACTGGTACTTAAAGGAAGCTGAAAAATAGGTAGAACTCAATAACAGATGGGAAGATTAAGAGTTGATTACTTCTACAGAGAGAGTGAAACATCCAGGGGAAGGGTGGAGAAGTAGGGGAACTAGATGTAGAAGGCATCTAGAAGGCAACTAGATTTGAGGGAGTGGACTGCAGAGTTTGAAGAGAAGGGAAAGAGTTGGAAAGCAAGAGATCATCCATGTAGATCAGTTCAAGTACTGGGAAGTGGGACTTTTCTCTTTGTACACAGTGAATGAAGAAGAAATGGCAGGATAACAAATCACCTGAGTCCATTCACCATCCCAACTCAGATGCATTTTCCTTTTACAAACTCAGCTCCTTGAATGTTCATCACAGGATCAGAAAATAAATTAACGTCAAGAGCAACAGGGAGAAGCTTCTACTTTCACCATCATTTGCAAACACAATAAGAACTGCTAAATTCATGAGTTGCAAAGAAGTGAGGTGCAAACATGAAAATCATGAACCAAAAAGAGAAGTTTCCTGAGTTTCTTTTCTTTTGGGCCATTTATTTCTCATGGTTCTGGAGGATGCAAAGTCCAAGATCAAGATGCTGGCATATTCTGTGTCTGATGAGGTCTGGCTTCCTGGTTTTTAGACAGCTGACTTTTCACTGTAACCTCACATGGCAGAATCAGAAAGAAAACTCTCTATGGTCTCTTTTTTTTTGGTTCCGGGGATTGAACTCCGGTCCTTGTGCTTGCACAGCAGGCGGCAAAACCACGGAGCTAAATCCCTGGCCCGATGGTTGCTTTTTTAAGGACACTCATGTCCCAGCAGAGTCCTCACGACCTGGTCACCTCCCACAGGTCGTCATTCCTTTTTCCTAGTACGTGTTTGCAATACATCATGAGTACATTCATCTTGGAAAGTTGATACATGTACCATCTTAATCCTTTTTACTTGTTCTTCCCTTCTCTCGGTCTCTAGATATCATTTGTAAAGGCCTATCTCTTGTTTCCTGTTATGAATTTTTTATTTTGCTCTTTAAATTATTTATGCTTTGGGTTTCTCATATAAGAGAAACCATGAGATATGTAAGCTTCTGTGTTTGCTTTATTTCACTTAACATCATGGTCTCAAAGTGCATTCATTTTTTTCTACAAATTTATCCTTCTTTATGGCTCAGAATTACTCCATTGTGTATAAATACCACCATTTTCTTTATTCATTCATCTGTTGATGCATATAGGCTGCTTCCAATGTTTAGCTATTGTGAGTTGTGCTACTATAAACATAGGTGTGCATGTATTATGATGACTTTCAATCTTTTGGGAAGATACCTAGAAGGAGAACAGCTAGAATTTCAAAATTCAGTTTTTTGAGCAATCTCTATATTGATTTCCATAGTGGTTAAACTAGTTTTCACTCACACCAACAATGCAGAGGAGTTCCTTTTACCCACAGCCTCACCAGCATTTGTCATGTTTAGAGCTCTTGATGGCATTCTTCCTGGTATAAGATGAAATCTCAATGCTGTTTTAATTTACATTACTCTAATGGCCACGATGTTAAACATTTTTTCATATACTTGTTGGTCATTTGTGTTTCTTCTTCTGAGAAGTGTCTGTTTATTTCAATTGCCCATTTTTTTGAGTGAGTCTTTTGTTTTTGTAGATCTAATTTTTTGAGTTCTTTGTATATTTTAGATATTAATCCTCTGCTGGAGGAGTAGCTGCCAATTTTTTTCCCCATTCTGTAAGTTGTCTCTTCACTCTGTTGTTTCCTTTGCTATGGAGGATATTTTAATTTGATATAATTTCATTTGTTGATTGTATTATTTCTTGTGCAACTGGGGTTCTGTTCAGAAAGTCTTTTCCTATGCTTGAGTCTTTAAGAGTTGTACTTATTTTATCTTCCAGCAGATTGTTTCTTTTTCAATATCTAGGTCTTTGATCTATTTTGATTTTATTTTAGTGCAGAGCAAGAGATGTGGGTTTAGATTCAATCTTCTGCATGTGAATAACCAGTTTTCCTTGCACCGTTTGTTGAAGAGGCTGTCTTTCCCACAGCTTGTGCTATTGACTCCTCTCCTGAGTTTCTCTTTCTCAGGGGAACACCCAGTAAGACAGTTCCAAAGCATACATGTAAGGACTCATTTGCCAATCCCTCCTATCTTCTCTCACTGCCTCACACATGCTAGACAAGACTCTATGACCGAGCTACATTCCCACCAACACCCTTCTCCCCACATTTATTTTGTTTTTGAGAAAGACTCTTACTATGTTGCCCAGGCTGGCCTCAAACTTGTGATCCTCCTGCCTCAGCCTCCTGAGCAGAGGTCATTTATTTATGGATAGTTTTGTTTCCTTCTGGAATACCTGTACCCCAAATGCATTTCCAGTGATTTCTAGATACAAATCAGAGAACTTAAAGACATTTGTAAAAAAAAAAATTGAGGACAAAATTCTAGATTTTTTTCTGGTAATATTTATATATATATAGACACTTGGTTCCCAACTTATGATGGTTTTCCTTAAGGTTTTTCAATTTTACAATGGTGCAAATGTGATGTGCATTCAGTAGAAACTCTACTTTTTTTTAAAGCAAAACATTTATTGGTGCATTTTAGATATACATAATGATAACATTCGTCATAGGGAATTTTCACAGGTTTTTACAAAATTTTCCTCATCATTTATAATTATCAATTATCTCATTTGATTTAATCAACTAGGCTTTTTTAAAAAAGAAATTTGTTAGGGCCTCTCTAAACTTTCTACTAAATTTTTGTATAAGATCCTCTGTTTTCTCATTTATATTTTATACATTTTCCTAATGTTTAATTAAATTGCACAATTATAATAACAACTGGTAAAACAGATTGGGGAACCAGTATATTGCAGAGCACATAACTCAATTGGAGGGGGAAATGCAAAGGACATAGAACAGGCAACTTACCAGCTGGGAAAACTGCTTGCTTTTGTTATCAGGGAATAAAGGACTTTAATTAATCCTTGAATAAAATGGATGCCATTAAAAAGCATTTTTATTTAATTCATATTTAACTTTAAAGCTTCTCAAGGAAAATATGGTTTTATTTTGTTTCTTACTACATTATATCTCCTTTTGATTTTCCCAATTACAAGACAATGGATTATCTTAGAATATGATAATTTCTTTCGAAAGATCATTATGGCCTATACTGAACTACTGTTTGTTAGCAAATGTGTAGCAGTTAGCGCATCCAATGTGACAGGCCCTGTTGGTGAATCAGAAGTGGTTCAGCCTACATGAGACACAATATAGAAATGGAAGTAGCTATTCAGCCCTCAAGACTAATGTTGCCTTAAAAGACCTGTGACCCTGAGTGACCTATAAGTTAGTTACTGAGAGATAGGCCAAGGACAAATACAACAAACTAGGTCATGATTGTGGCAGTCAATGATTCATTGTTGGATTCATGACAGCATCTGGCAAGTCCTCTGGAAGGACGAGGTTCAGGATATCTATTGCAGAAATTCTCAGAATGCTGATGCCGAAGGGTATACATTTATTCATTCATGATTTATTTACATTTTATCATGCACTGTTCTCCACTGGTCAGGGTTCTAGATATGAAGGTTGTAAGGGTGAGCAAGTCAGACAAGTTTCTTGCCTTCAGAGGACTTAGCTGGGAGCATGTGAATGAGCTGGGGAAGGTGATGAGAGCATATAGTAAATGCAGAGGCATAAGAAGGTACAGGAGCACATGGGACTAACATAGGCAAACAGGTAACAAGTGGCAGTAATGTTGAGAGATGAAATCTGACCTGAATGAAGACAGGGAGTCAACCTTCTCAAAACCTGGGGAGAAAGTGTTTTAGGTGGGAGGGATCAGCTATTGCAGATGACCTGAGACAGAACTAATCTAAGCATGTTTGGAGCAGAAAGGATGGGGTGACTGTTAGGAGGTAGCTAGTTTCCATTTCTACAGGACCAAGACAGAGTATTAACAAGTGTCTCCTGCCGTGGGTACCTGAGGACAGCTATGGCCTTTTCCAAGCTTCTTTGGCAACCTCCGGGTCCTGGGCAGTAATACTACTTGGAAGGTGAACTTGCCATATCAAAATGCAGCTTCTCAAGTCTCTGTGAGTGTGCAGGTGGGCACACTCTCTTGCTTTCCCTGTTCCTGAGGCTGCCCCTTGATCCAGGGCAATTTTAGGAATAATATAGAGGAAACTGCAAACTCAAATAGGAAATTCACCTCTATCATTTGGTTTTTTTCTGTTTTATAGTTTTCTTTTCTATCCAGGTCCTATTCTGACAAGCCAAGGCTTTTTTGGCAATTCAACTGAAAAGTAAACTTAAGCAAATGAATATGATTATAGGGATCCAGCCTACCAGATTACTCTATTACAGAACTTGTTTAGACAAAACCTATTTTCTCATTCCACAACTGACAAAACTGTAGGAAAATCATTCATGTTTGAAAGCAAAATACAGTAAAGTGCCATATTGTACCACTGCCTTCATCAAAGGGAACATAAACAAACGTGTTGCTTGAAAATAATAGGTCAGGTGTTTACTTAGGAAGGAGAAAATCTAAGATATCAGACTGGCAAGTTTGATTCTAAAGGATGATGATAAATGTGAAATAGAACTTTATAAGGAACACTATGGACTGATTTTTGAATCTTGACTTCGTGTTTGGGTCAATATACCAATAAATAATAGTTTTAGAAAAAAATTCAGAAGCACATTGGTTTGTCAACATACATGTTTAAGCTCCGACTAGAGATATGATATGGACATTAATTTTTTAAATTAAAACTGCAGTAAATTTCAAGTGTTTCTATTTAACCAACTAAGTCTTTTAACTTGCAATGTGAATGTAACCCAACATGATGGGTATTTTTTTTTATTTTATGAAAAAATAAAACAAAATTTCATAACTAATAATAAGAGAATAATAGTTATTACACTGTGTATCATTAATGTTTTTCTCGATAGCTTGCTTTAAAAACAAAGCAAAATTTAAAAATTAGCCCACTAGAAATTTCCTTGGCAAATGTAGAAAAATGTGGCAAATGTGGATAATGTTGATGATTTGGAAAAATTTAATAAAAACTATATTTGGGGTGACCGCATACTCTGGAATGCCCAAGATAGGCCCACTTTTTACCTGTTGTCCCCATGTATTAACAGCAGCTCTCTTTCACTCTCTAATCCATTCCCAGCTAGAGTGGATCCTAAGGGCAACATTTCTTCCCAGGATGGAATTTGTCTTTCTAGCAACTGTGCCTTTCACTTCAATTTCAGCATCTGCTTCATCCATTCATTCACAAGTACTTCTGAAAAGTGCAATATTGGATATTTTTTCTAGTCTCTGCAATTATGAAAAAGACTGAGAAGCAATTATTTTTAGGGGCCCAAGTATAGGAGGATCTGCTCAAGAGAGATGCGGATTGGTTTTCTCAATTCAGTGCAGTGAGCATTAGTGAGTATGTGCCAAGCTAAGCTGATAGAACAGTTAGCAGGACAAGGTCTCTATCTTCAGGGAGTGAGCATGTTAGTTGATCTACTTTGTTGCTGACTATTACTCTGATGATTAAAAGCCTCCATTGACTTCCTATTTCACTTGGAATAATCTAAACTCCTTATCTTGGCTTTGAAAACCTCTGATATGGCTGGCCCCTGCCTATCTCTATGAATTTATTTCACACTGTTCTTCCCCTGGTTCACTCAGCTCCAAACATACTGGCCTTCTTTCTGTTCCAGACATGGTCTGAGCTTATCTCTGCCTCAGTGGGTTTGCATTTAGCATTTCCTGTGCTGTATACAAACCCCTTATCCCAGCCATCCTGTGGTTAGTCCTTCTCATTATTTGTACCTAGGCTCAAGTGTGATCTCTTTTGACAGGGTTTCTGTAACCATCTTCTCCAATTTGCTTCCCTTTCTTTTGTACCATTTTACTTTGGTTTATTTTCTTTATAGCCTTTATCACCTTTGGAATGTAATTAAGTATGTGCTGTGCTGGGCATGTAGCGCAGCGTGGAGTACTTGCCTAGCTAGCGTGTGTGAGGCCCTGGGTTCCAAATTTGCAGTACTTGTAAAAGAAAAAAGGTATGTGTTTGGGGTCATCTTCTCCTGGAAACATGTAAACAAATTCTTGTCTACCTTGGTGCCCCCAAATCTCTGTACCTAGAGCAGTTGTTGGCATATAATAAGCATTCAAATAAATGAATAAGTAAACTTTATGACTTTCCTTGGTTTATACTTGTTTCTCACAACTCAACAAGTATTCTTAAAAGTCATTTCCCAGACTTTTCTCTTTTCCTCTCAAGTGATTCTTTTGTACTTTGGATACTTGAGTCTGTTATTTTCAGTCCATTCTCTTGACAAAAGAGTTATTTTATGTAGCCTGCCACAATACACAAGTGTTGATTTTGAAAACCACACAGGTATAAAACTGCTCTGGTTGTTACCGTCTGTGCCTCCCTGCTCTAATAAAATACAAACTTGAGGAGATTTTTGGTTACTTTTCTTGCCTCCTTTCATATCTCGGGTAACACACGCCAGTCCTTTTCAGTCTGGAGGAGGTATTGGGAAACTCACAGACTGAACCTGGCAGGGGTGGGGCTGTGCTTCAGATTGAAATATGACACCCTGGGTTCAGTGCAAACAAGATTTAAATTTTGAGTATTGATTCCCATAATGGTGACTGTTCCTCAGTTCCCTCTGGTCATTGGCATTGGTGAGGGATGCCTTGTTTGTCCTCCATTCAAAATAAATTGGTCAGGAAGGGGATCAACTTTGCAATGCTGTCTACATTGCCACAAGACTCCTTCTAAAGACTGTGGCCAGCCAGGACAACTTATTGGAAATATGCGTGGGCTTTGTTTTCCCTTTACATGGAACAATCTTATATTTCTTGCAATTCAATTTCTCAGTGAAAGATGCAGACCAGGGGCATAAAGAAGGTGCAGTGTTTCAATGTGGTATCAAGTACAGATGATGCCCTGAGGATAATGATTTGTTTTTCCTGATGTTCTCTCTACAATCCTATGAAGGGAGCTGTGTGGGATGAACCCATTTCTGAGATGAGTTTAAATGAATGAAGGGGATAGGGCTAAAAAAATGACAAAGAGCTTGTCTTAGTTTTTCTAAAGCTAGTCCATTATAATTTCCATTAGATTATATGTTCTGCCTCTTTTCCACTTTAAATTACATTTGACTTATGTATATTGTTGCATTTTTGGCTAGTCTGTCACTTGAATGGGACCAATGCAGCAACTTATAATGTGTGTCTCATTTTATTCATTGTTTACACAGAAGCTATGGGAATCCAATCACTTGTACTTGAAGTAGTACAAGGAGTATCAGATGCTAGCTCAGGATGAGATGTGCAAAAGCTTTGGGGAGAAGGTACTGGGGATTGAACCCAGGAATGTTGCAATGAGCTATATACTCAGCTCTTTATATTTTCTATTTTTTGAAAGAATCTCTTAAGTTGTTAAGTTGTTCAAAATGGACTGGAACTTGTGATCCTCCTGCTTCAGCCACCTGGAGTGCTAGGATTCCAGGCATGTGTCACCACACTCAGCTTGTACAAAAGATTTTATTGAGTGAAATGGCTAAGAAGAATAAAGGAGGAGGAAGGAGGAATGACAGAGGGAGAAGGAGCAGATAGGTCTGACACAACTGAAAAGGGAGACTCCAAAGTGTGTTAGCTGGAGGCTTTAATGAGCTTTGTTCCTCATAGGAGGTTATTTTCAGAAGCAATTCATCTGTGACATCTCCATGCCTGCCACACAGGAAATCCTAAATAGACATTGACTAAATATTTTGTTTGGAATTAGGATTTTCAACCCACTGTGTTGGAAATGGAAATACAGAGCCATCTAATAATATTTACTTCTTGGCTCTTTTCTGAAAAAGTTAACCAATACTTGGTTTAGATAAAAGATATTGGTTAGCCCACAAGGAAGATGATATCTTCAAAAAGAGAAAATTAATGATGTTTTATAAAGCAATTTTTTTTGAAACAGAGTCTTACTTTGTAGTGCAGGCTGGCCTTGAACTCACTATGTAGCCCAGGCTGGCCTTGAATTCGAAGTGGTCCTCCTGCCTCAGCCTCCTTGAGTGCTGGGATTACAGGCGTGCCCCACCATGCCCAGTTTATAAAGCAATTTCTTATCAGATTACATAGCAAAAATTATTCTGCTGGAGTTTGATTTGATCAACTCTGCCTTGGATAAAGCTGAATTGCTGAGGAGATAAAGGACAGTGCTAGAAGATGGATGGTTGGAATACCTGAGTCCTTGTTTAGCCTTAGCTACTAATTATTAGTGTGACCATAGATGTGTCATATTACTCTGTGGCCACAAGTTCTATTAATAAAATATGGTGTTTGGATGAGATGACTGTCAATCTCTTCTGTTTATAACTGAAACAAGAGTGTAATGCACAGAAACACTAATCAAAAGGGTGGGTCTGTATGATCCAGTGCACTGGAGGTGTTCTCTAGGTGTGGAACATTTTTATCAAGGAGAGTTTTGGTATCTTCCAGTGACAAAAATGGGCCTCTTTTTTATTTCAGAGAAAACAAAGTCCTGTTTCTGAGGACATTTAATGGTGTGATGCCATGTCCCATCAAGTGGAAGCAATCAGTGATGCTGATGATAGTGGTGTGGCTTCATGGAGCTGGGATGGCCCTGCATGGGGCATCAGACACTCTTCTTGCTGGCAAGATATGTGCCATCTTGTTAGATGGAAAGGGAAACAAATGTGTGTGTGTGTAAGAAGTTAAACTGCAAGGCAGCTCAGGAGACCCCACTGTCTTTATGAAACCCAGACACTGAATGTTTTATATATATATGTGTAGGATAGATTGTACTCATTTGAATTTCTAATATAGCTCAATGGTAACAATGCCAAATTCCACGTATTCCCAGAAGGGCTGGGAGAGGTTCATAAGAAAGAAGAATAATCCTTCTAGTAATATTACATATAGGGTTGCTAGATCTAGAAAATAAAAAATATAGGGTTCATAGTTAAATTTGAATTTCAGGAAAATAAGCAATAATCTTTAAGTTGCCCATCCAATGTCTGTATTCTATTTGGTATTGTTAATTAAATTAGACCCATTTCCTGGAAAAGTTAATGAGTAGAGTAGATTTTTGTTGTCATGTAAGTGCCATAGAGAAGCAATGGAGCTTAGAACGGGGTTGTATAGTCTTTCAAATGCTTGCCATCTTTTCTAACCCTTCAGAAGCCAACTATGGGGTATAATTTTTAAAGCAATAAAGGAAAAAATACAGCTTTAATGCTACCTTTAGAATTTCCAGGGTTTATTTGCAGAAACCACTAAAAGTTTGAGTCCAGCAGTAAATGATGGAACTGACCCAGACCCATATCAAACACTGTGATAATTGACTTTTTCAAGCCTTAGTCAGACTGAGGTAGAAAGCTATATTATGGTTGAGCTCAGAATATATTCTTTCATTTTATGAGAAAATAAAGTGTCCTGGAAATATAAACACCTTTTTTTTCACTTTTTCTCAATTCTATCAAACTTAAAAATTGTGAAACTTTTTAGTTTATCCAAAGCAATGATGAAGAACTTTATCCAAAAACCCTTTTTTAGACAGCAAATAGACATCGATAACATAGTCACTTGGAGGAGCTTGGGGCCCTAGACTGTATTCCTTTAGCCCTTAAAAATGACCACTGTAAAAAACTGGAAAAAACTCACCTTCTCCATCATGAGAAAAAATTTATAAACTTTTTTTTAAAAAATAGCTTTTTCTATTACTGCTCATTGTAAGTTTATGCTTAGGCTAGCATAATTTGACAAGCATCAAAATATCTGGAGCTATAATAGTAGGTTTCCTTCTTTAGTAAAATAAAACTGGATTTTGATTCACACCAAGAAGTACAGAATTACTAAAGAACTGTCATGAACACATTATCAAGAACAGATCAATTTAACTGAATTTCATCACTTAAGTTGGACAAATGTCTTAACTAAAATGTTAACCTTCACAAGGTTAGTAGCTGCCAGAAAATGTCCTAAACACTATCAAATCCTTTGAGGTTTTTAGCCCCTCACACTGTGTCTGTCTTTTTTCATCTAGTACCTCTTGTTCCAAGGCATGTTCTTCCATTTCTGGCTGCCTAGTACTATATTGGCATGCAATTAGCCTCATCATTGATCCACATTATGCATAACATGAGAATTAATTATATTCCTTATCATATGTTGTTTTAAGAGAATTCATATTCTCAGTTCATCTTATTCTCTTTCCAATTTAAAATCTGGCTGGTTTTCTTTGAAAATGAGCAGAACACGTCCATTGTATTGTGTTATTCTTTGTCAAGAGCTGTGTTTCAGTTATCTATTGCTGTGTAACAAACTACTCAACTTGTTGTAAAACAACAGCTGCTCACAGGGCCCTTATTCACAGAGCAGCCCCACTGCCACTGCTGGTGTACTTGCTGCTGAATGCTAGTGTCAAACACTGGGTGCCCACACCATATGGGTTGTTAAATATTTTGATATCTATTCACACAGCCTAATTCATCAGACCTTTGTCGAGTGTCCTGCTGAGAATTCACCTCTCTTGCTCATCGATGAGGCCCTCTCTGTGCCTTTCAAGACTCAGCTCAAGCTCCTTCCTTGGAGCTCATCTCTTGCTTCCAATGTTGTAGCACTGGATATACTGTATTGTAACTATTGCATTTTGAATTTTCACTATTCCATTGTGAGTGCAAGTGGAGATCTTTTTTGGGGGGACTGAGGGTGGAACCCATGGCCTTTACATGGAGCTACACCCCCAGCCATTTTTTATTTTTATTTCTGAGACAACATCTCATTAAGTCACTAAATTGCTCAGACTGGGCTGGGACTTGCCATCCACTTACCTCAGTTTCCTAGAGTGCCGAGATTACAGGCATGCACCAACTGGCCTAGCTGGAGCTCATTTTTAACTTTATCACCTTTCCACTGTATGCCTGTCACTTAGTAGTCTTCAAGGGATGAATGAGTCTTAAACATCAAATAACTTTCTCCATCAATTTTCTGTCCTTTGATAAGGAAAAATGGTTCAATATTTTCTTCAATATTTTTGAACATTATAATATCTCCCTACATCAGGGAATTGATCATGCACTTATTTTTTCTTTTTCTATTGCACATAGTAAAAATTCCTTCCCCCTGGTTGGATATGGTTTGAGTATGTGCTCCAAAGGTTCATGTGCTGGAAGCTTGGTCCTCATCCTCAATGTCATGCTGTTGTGAGAGTGGAATCTTTAGGATGTGGGGCCTCGTGGGAGGTGGTTAGGTCACAGGGGCACCACATTTGGCAAGGATTAATGCAGGTCTCATGGTACCCTGCTTAGTTCATGTGAGAGCGAGTTGTTATGAGAAAAGCAAGCTTACCGTGCAATTCCCCTTGTTTCTTGTCTCACCACAGGACTGTTCTCTCCCTCTCTTATTTGCTTCCACCATGGTGCCCTGTTCCATGTTGTGATGTAGGCAGAAGGCCCTCAGCAGAGACCAAACAGATGGGGCACTTAATCTTGGACTTCCACCTACCAAAACTGAGAAAAAATAAATTTCTTTATCAAATATACAGCTCTAGATATTTGTTATAGCAGCCGAAAACATACTAATACACCTCTCTTAAAAATACAAATTATAAGCTTTGTGAGGGCAAAACTCATTTCCTAGAATGTAATACATAACTTAGAATTTTAATTAACACTTATTAAATATTAAGTAACAACTAATATTTACAGTAAGGCATATATGCGATGTGCTTTACTCACATTCTCTTGTTTAGTATTCTCAGTAACTTAAGAGATATTTCCTATTATTTTCTCTACAGTTTCTATTATTTGATTTCTTTGGGAAGAAACTGAGGTTTGGAGAGGTTAAGTATGGTGCCAGCATTAGATATTTGATAGAGTCAGGATCTGAATCCAGCACACTCAATAGCACCATATTTCCATACCATCTTGAGTAACTGAATGTCAAAAACCCCCGTAAGTTGAATTTCAGTCTTAGTACTATTCATAAAGTCCATCTATGCTTAGTTACTTTGACTTCTAACTTCTTTACCTGAAGGAATAAATTTGGTATGTTCAAGGAATGACAAGAAGGCAAGTGTTAGAATCTGGGGGACAAAAAGGAAACAAGACGGAGATAAATTTGCAGAAAAGAGTAGAAGTGGAAGCACATGGGACTTTGGAGAAATTTGGATTTTATGTAAGTAAACTGAAATCATGGGAAAGATTTTGATTTGGCCTAATTTGGATGCAAACATTTTGGCTGCTGTCTTAGTAGATAATGCACAGTGGGTGTGGTGACAAGGCAGACTTTTGCAGTAATTGGGACATGAGCAGAGGGAATGTTGACTTGTGGGGGCACAGAGGGGCTGATGAAAAGTGGATGAATTTAGAATAACTTGGAGGTAGAGGTCCTTAGTAAACATAGATTGAATTAATATGCATACAATAAGCATAACACAGTACAATTATTGACATGTAGCGAGTGCCCAGTAAGTGGTGGTTACTATTGCTGTCATCATCCTGAGAGATGAAATTACATGGATAATCAGCTTCTTCCTCAGTACTTTATCCTTTGTCCCTTTAGGCCTGGCCTCTTACTCTACAGAGCCTACTCTCTCAAAGTGATCTCTAAGCTGTTTAATTCAGTGTAATTTTATTATACCCAATGTCTCTCTGCAGTCTTTGACTTTCTACCACTTGAAAAACCTTGACACTGGGGATGATATTTTCTTCTAAGTCCTTTTGCACATTTCTTGGGGCTCTTTCTGCGATTCCTTTATCTCTTCCGCCCTCCTAGTATAGGAGTTGCTGTTGAAGAATCTCATCCTAAGACCTTCAACCTCACAGATCAGATTGAGAAGACCGAATTCTCATCTTTTACCTTATTACAAACTTAACTCTTCATTTTTACTTGATGCCTTTTGCTTCAAGTCATGACTTAAACCTAAAAGAAGGGAAAGTCATCTACCTCTAATCCTTTAATTTCCTACCGAAGACCGTAAAATATATATAATTGGAAATCTTGGGAAACACAGAAAACATAATTTATAAAGGATAGAGAACTAATTTTCTATTGAGGAAATTAGGAAGAGTTTTGAATTTGGCCTAAAATATCCATGCCTAAAATCACTCTCACATTTTAGCTAGTTTACATGATGTTCATTTTTATTTCTTGAATAATTCATGTACCACTGACCAGTGTAATTAAATATTTCACTTTAAGCATACATCTACATTTCTTAACTCAGCTCTCAATTCTAATTATTACGTTCAATTTCTGTTTCTTGATAGGAAGAGGAATCCTACATAGAACTGAACAACAGGTAATGAACTCAATTAAATAGGGCTGAGGGAGTAGAGTTACCGAAATTTAAGCATAAATTAAATTTCTTTCTTGAGTTAAAAGTTTAATAAACTCTCAAGTAGGTAAAAAGTTTATCCATGGATTTGGCAGACTTGGAGGTGGGATCATACCCTACTGTCTTCCCTTCTTTCCTCTTTCATAGTGCCCCATGCCCACAAGCTCTCTGGGATCCAGAAAGGACAAAAAAACTCTCCCCTTATAGTTGATCTTAATGTTTTCCAAACCATGTTTTTCCTAATCTATGGTAAGTTTGGGAAAGGGAAAAAAGAGGGGCTGGTTGGGTGGCCTCTCCATTCTCGAGTAGCCTAATACATGTCTTCCTAGCACCATGGAAGAGAACATTCCACTATGTTTAAGAAATCAGGAGAGTCTCAGGCTATTTTGGAGAGACTCATAGAATGTGGAAGAGTACTTCACACATAATAGATGCTCAATAATGTGGGATAAATGAGAAAATAGGACGAAATGGCTCTCTTTGACTTTAAAAAAGATCAAGGATGTCAAACTTACCAGTCCTTTGTTATAGTCAGTAATCTGAAAGTGATAGAATTAAAAAGGAACAAGATTGCTCTTCTTTTCTCCTTCCATTCCATTGCCTTTTCTGACTATATTTTTCAAAATGGTCCCTTGTAAAAATTTCTAGCTTAAAAAATTTTCTCTATTGGATCCTTTTATGAGAACAGGGAGATTTTTAAATGTTATTTATTCCTTTTATCCCCATTGCTGTTCCCCCATCTATTCTTACACATGCAAACAGGTTTATGTTTGGTGTGATCCTTTTATAAACTATGTATTATTATTTTGTGTGCATTTATTTTGAATTTGCATCATATTATGCTATGGATCTTTTCCCTATTATTTTATTTTTTTTCTCTGAGCACTGTGATTTACTGTATAGATGAATTAATATCCAATTCAATAGTCTTCAATTGATGCATAGTCACTTATAGATATATCCTTTCTAGTCCCCCTTATCTGTGGTTTTGCTTTCTCTGGTTTTAGTTACTTGTAGTCAACTGCTATCTGAAAATATTAAATGGAAAATTCTAGAAATAAACTCATATGTATTAAACTGTGTGCATTCTGAATAGCATGATGAAGTCTCAAGCCATCCTACTTTGTGCCATCCAGGACTGGAATCATCTGTTTGTTCAGTGTGCTCATGCTGTGTCCAATATTCACCCTTTAGCCACTTAGTAGCCATCTCAGTTATAAGACCAACTATGGTGGTATTGCTTGTGTTCAAATAAACTTTTATTTTACTTCATCATGGCTCAAAACACAAGAGTAGTGGTGCTAGCAACTTTGGTATGCTGAATAAAAGCTGTAAAGGGCATCCTTGAACTGAAAGGTGAAAGTTATTGACTTAATGAGGAGAGAAAATAAAATGGTATGTTGAGGTTGCTGAGATCTGTGGTATGAATCTCTTAACCATGAAATTATAAAGAGGAAAAAGAAATATGTGCAAGTTTTGCTATCATACCTCAGACTGTAAAAGTTATAGCTGCATTGTGTGATGAGTGCTTAATTAAGGCAGAAAGAGCATTATATTTGTGTATGTAGGACAAAACATTATATATGTAGAGCTTGGTATAATTCACGGTTTCAGGCATCTGTTGTGTTCCTGAGTGTGTCACCCCAGTAGACTGGGGGCAGACTACTGTATTTTATCTGTTCATTCTTCAGTGTTTGACAGCAAGATTGCTCTTGATATCCAGCTTCAATAGTGATGTTGTAGCAAATATCCTAGTACTTATTTGTTAACACACATCTATAATAATTTTTGGGGCATATATACTCAGGAATGAGATTAATAATGCATGAGTAAAACATTGTATATATAGCTAACTGCAGCCAATTCCTCTCCAAAAGGGCTTCCTAGTCTACTTCCTCCATAATAGGGATGAGGGCTCCTACATCCCTGTATATCTGTCAGCATGACATTATTCAGTTCACTACATTTTGCCCATCCAATGGGTATAAAATGATATGCCATTATTGTTTTATTTTATTTATTTATTTTGTTTTTGTTTTTTTGTACCAGGGATCGAACTCGGGTCCTTGTGCTTGTGCAGCAGGCGGCAAAACCACTGAGCTAAATCTCAGACCTTGTCATTATTGTTTTAATTTACATGTTTTAAATTGGTGTTTTTACTAATGTTTCTCCTCATATGTTGGCTTTTCATATTTAATCTTCTGTAAATTAACTGTTTTGGTATGGTTTCTAAGTGGGGTTCCTGTTATTTTCTTGTTGATTGCCGTAGTGTCTTGACAGTTTTATACATTGCAAATATCTTTTCTAAATCTATCATGTCTTTTAGCTTTGCCTGTTACATCTTTTGTTGAACAAAAGTCTAATTTGTATGAAATAAAATTCATGATTTTGGTCTTACATTTTATGCCTCTAGAGTAAAGAGCTTTATTAAAGTCATATTTTTATGACATAGTACAAAGTGATTGGATTATCAGGGCTTAAACTGACTTGCGAATGGAGGTGAGGTCTGGTCAGAAGAGGTGGGTCACTGGGGGCGTGGCCTTGAAAGGTTTATCTCCCTTCCTGGCTGCTCCCTTCACTCTTCTTCCTGCTCTGTGCTCTGAGCAGGTCTTCTCCATAGTCCTTTCACCACACCTTCCTGCCTTGGAGCCAGATGACTGTGGACTGAAATATGTGACAAAATAAACCTCCCTCCCTTAAATTTTGGGTGCCAAGTATTTTGCCTCAGCAATGAGAAAAGTGCCACCACACATGACAAAGAAGTTTGGGTTTGCCAAGGAGTTGAAGAATTTAAATACACAATCAATGTCCTTCATTAAATACCTCTGTTTTTCTTATTATTTTTTTAAATTAAAAATAGATGATGAGAAAAAGACTACATGGTAGAAATTTCCACTGCGGTTTATATTTACTTGGTTTTGACTTTCTTTGGTAAATTATTCCACTTAGAAAAAAGGTAGATTGGTCCCTGAAGGGAATAAGCCCAAATTTGAATCAAAATGAGTGATGCTGTTTGTTAGTGGATTGCGTTGGTCATGTTTCTCCAAATTCACTGTTCCCTGAGAATTCCAGAAAGTGACCTTATTTGGAATTAGGGCCATTAGACATGCAATTAGGTTCCCAGGTGAAATCACTCTAAATTTAGGATCGGTCCTTAATCCATTAGCTGACGTCCTTATTAGAAACAGGGAGTAGGCAGAAACACAGAGAAAAGAAAACCAAGTGAAGATGGAGCTAAAGAATGGAGTTATGCTGCCATAGCCCAAGGATTGCCAGGCCAGTAGAGGCAGGAATACAAAAGGTTCGTTCTAAGAGCCTTCAGTTTAAATCCCAACTCTGTCCCCTACAGGGTATTATCTTGGGAAAATGCTTAGCATTGCCTAAGTAACTTTTTCAATGGTAAAATAGCTATGATAACATATCAATTTATAGAATTCTCCTGAGAATTAAATGAAATACATGCAATCACTTAGCACAGACTGTTGATAAGATAGTAACAAAACTATTGGTGGTCAGAGATTGAAACAAAATAGTGGCTGTTACTTCCATGCTTTGTCTCTTTTTGTTTGGAACTTTTGTTTTTACTATAAAATAATACAGTACAATTTACTTTATCCTTTATAATGTCTCTAGTTACAGACATGTAATAATTATTTGCAAGATAGAAGGAATCCCCATTTTTGTCAGGTAATACTCATTCCCCCCCTTTTCTCAGTAATGCTAATATCTGTGTCCTCTCATTTATATTTTTACCTAGAAACTAATATCCTTGCTGTGGAACTATTCCCTTGATTTTATGCCTTTATGGAGAAAGATATATTGTTATTGTCTTCACTATATAAAAAAGCAGATATATAAATTAGACATTAAGAAAAATCTTGTTCCCAAAGCACACAAGAAAAAACAGCAAAGCAAAACCTATAATAAACTTGGGTTAGAAAAAACAAGCCTCCTTACTTAAATTCCCCTTGTGTTTAAAAACTTTCACAAATGTTAAATGAGTAGCTTTCAATAGCAGCTATTTTAATATGCACTTAGGTAGATGCATTTTCTCTTACATATTTTGAATCTGAATTAATGCTGGAGACTCATTGGTCAGCCTGTTGTCTTGTCCCTGAATCATACATTTCATCTCTAAATGAGGTCTGAAGTGATGCAAGAGGGAATTGACAGAAGGGCTTGATCAATGTTCAGTAGAGGAAGGAAGGTCTAATGAACAAAATTCAGGACTGGGAGCAGGGCCAGACCTGAGTTCCAATCTTCTTGTAACTTTGTAAGCAGAAGCCTAACTAGGTGATTTTGCCCCTGGAGTCTGTTCTTACAACTGCCTCCTCCTCACAAATCCTACTATGCTCCCAGCTTCTTATTTACGAGGACAAATGGTTGAGATAACAAGAAAAGGGCATGTAGCAGCAGCAGAAGCTACATGAGGACAAGGCCTGTGATTTTGTGATTTTCATTGTTATCTCTGTCGTCCGAGTGTATATGTATGTGTGTATGTACGTATATGTATTATACACATGCATGTGTTTCTCTCCCTCTGTCTCTCTGTTACTGTTTCTGACCTTTGACACTTGACATTTGTTCATTCAGCATCTATGTATTGATTTCTACTCTTTGTGGGGAGCTGTGCTTGCAAACAGGGATTCAGTTATGGAGAAATTATAAGAATCTTGCTCTCAATTCTCAATGACTCACTAGAAAAGAAGATTTGGCTTTTTAAAAATTTTATGCTTTTTGAATTGTAGACATTTTTATGGGTGGAAATTTGAGAAAAAATAGTAAAACTAACCCAAATACACCTTTTATCTCTCTTCAAAAATTACCAGCAAATGGCCCATTGTGTGTCATACAGACCTCGTCTTCTACTTGCCTGTGCATCACTGTATACACATATATGGGAGATGTCAAAGAAGCAAGCCTCAGACATCTTGCTACTCTGGCAGGGCAGTTTCCATGTCATTGGATGGAGTATGAAGCCAAGACTCCTATTTTGCCAATGTTCCTCTATTGATGGCTTAGCAGTGTCATTCTCCTTCAAGTGTTATATTTCAGGCACTGCAGAGGGCTGCTGAGAGGATGTCCATCATACCAGGTCCCTAGTAAAGCATGTGTAGCCCTAATGCTTTGGCTTTCAGAAATCTCCAAGGCCACCCTGCCCGCCCCCCCGCCAAATTATGAGCAAGAAAAAACAATGGATCCAGGTTTGAATGTATGTGTATGGGTAACGTCGCTAATGTCTTCTTTGTCCACCATGTATGTACCTGGGAGGGCTGCTTTCCATGGCCAACTGTGCACGTCTCCTTCTGAACTTCTAGCAACTTCTCAGGCCCTTTGGGCCTGCACTTAACTAAAAGTGTCAGGCCCATCCCAACCTGAATTCTTGGCCACTGCTATTTGTGAGCTTTCTTGTTTCTCTGACATTGGAGCTTCATATTTGTGCTTGGTGCCCAACTGACAGGGAGCAGGCTTGAGAAATGAGTAATGGTAATGGTTCTAATGACAAAAACTAATAAAACCAAAACATAGTGAGTTCACTATGTGCTAGGTACTCAACAATTCTATGATGAAGCCATTTGTTATGGTTTTTGTCTAGATGTTCCCCCAAAGCCTCATGTAATCCTAGGCTATTTTGGAGGTGGCTGAATCTAGAGTGTGTGATTGATTCAAAGGTGGGGTAGGCCTGAGGGGACTAGGATTAAGGATGTGAGTGCTACCTGCCCTAAATCATCTGAGTAAGAAAAAAAGGGGTATGGGGCTGGGGATTTAGCTCAGTGGTTTCGCCTCCTGCTGCACACGCAAAAAGACCCAAGTTCGATCCCCAGTACCAAAAAAAAAAAAAAACAAAACAAAACAGAAAAAAAGGGTCAGGAAAACACTGTTAAGGCTCTTGATGCCTTTGCTACCTGGTGCAATTCCTATTTGCCATCCCTGTCTTGCAGCCAGACGATTATGGACTGAAACTTCTACAAACTGTAAGCCAAATAAACCCTTTCCCCCTAACGTTGGGTGTTGGGTATTTGTCTGAGCAATGAAAGAAAAGTAATTAACACACTACTTAACAGTGTCCTCATTTTAACAGTATGGAAACCATAGGTAACTGGACCAAAGCCTCATGGTAGTGAGAGGCAGAGCTGAGTTCAAACCATGATAGCTTAGTTCCAGAGCCCACCCTTTCAACAACTGTGCTAGACTGGTTTTTCTGGTGTCTCATGAACAACCACTAATCTCTGTGGGAAGAAACTCTAACAAGTACCAGGTAAGAACAAGAATGACAAAAGACATTATAAAGAAATGAAAAGATAGTGGAATTAAACCATAGGGGAAACTATATAGGGGAGTAAGGGGTTTATGGAAATGCTATTCTTACTGTGTAATTTACTCATGAACATAAAAATGTCTTTTAAAAGTAAGATCTTCTTAAGATCATGTTGTGTAATAATTTGAGATAAAGCCTGGTTGAAAGCAAGGATTGAAAAAAACATTCTTTTTTGTGAAAAAATATCATGAGAGAGATTCCTCCAAAATTTGTTTACTTATCACTTACAAAGCATTGTAAGGATCAAATGGGATTCACATACGTGAAAACAATAATTATGGGAAAGCATTCATGTTTCTGTTGATTTATATTGCCCTTTCTCTTGGTTCTATTTCTCTTCTCTTCTGCTTCCTATTTCTTGCAACTATCCCTTTTACTGCAGGAATGCCAAGTCAGTCCGTGTGTTTCCAGAAACTGGTTTCATGTGTTTGGTGTTGTACCTGTATTTTTGTTTCTGATCTCATCTTGGCAGGATCAATACACTCTAGAAATTTGCCTGACTGATCTCTGCCCCAAGTGCCTCTATAGGATACTTGCCTGTTTCTGCCATAGCTAACATTTGCATATATTACTGGTAGGGGTCAAGGTTAGTGTGCATCTGGGTTAGTATGAATAGTGTGGATATCAAAGCTTGACTCCCCTTTCTATGCATTTTAATTGGTGTCGTTCGGTGGTCATGTGTCCCATAATTATTGACCTACACATTTCCATTTTATTTTATTCTGAAGAAAATGGCTTGTTGAGTAATAGCTTCTGCTTTTTGTTTATCTTGGTGCTGTTAGAACTAAGAACCAAGATATTTGAATTAGAGTGCTGTGAATAACAGAGAATATTTCCTAAAGCAGAAAGACATTAATTTTTCTAATCTATCTGAGCCAAGAGGAGATCAGAATGACCTTGAATAGTTACATTGTGGTTTTTATTTGGTTGAATGGCTCACTTTTTTATGAGTAGGTTTTTAAAACTGCAGGGCAGAACTCTAACATCTTGATTTGGTTTTACAGTTTGGTGTACTCAGTGCTTAATAAATAATGGGGACTATTCTGCTCAATGAATAAAGATAGCTCTTATCCCATGCAGAGAATTTAGGAATCAGAAGGATTAAGCTGCAGTTTATTCTGTGTATTATAATTCAATCGTACTTCAGAATGTTTAGCTGTGGGAAATTGCTAGGATGATAAAAGCAACAAGTCACCCTTTTCTCTTTCACAGTTTTGAGGAACACATAAAATAATCCATGACTAAAATTAAAACTAGGGAAAATTAAGCTCACATGTTTACTGAGAGAAAAACAGGAACGAAAGGTATAATTTGTGAGTAACAAAAGCATGATATGGGAGAGTATACAAATTTGGAAAATTGTTTCCAGGTGCTATAAATGAGATTAAAAGCTATTTCCAGACATTAACCCACAAGAGTTGTTTTGCTCATTAGCACAATATTTGGATAGGCACACACCAGTGTGTGAATATGTAGATGCCTCTGCATAAAGACTACATAATACTCTATACAGTTTATCTTGTCAGTGTTGTTTCTCGCCCATGGCCTAACACTCCTCTAGAAACCACCAATATCTGAATATATCCTAGAAGCTCAGGTCCTCCAAACATAGTTCTGCCTCTTCCCTAAACTGTACACAAGAGCACTTTGCTTTCTGTCAGCTTCACCTTGTTGAACCTCATTCAGATGCTTGGAGGTATGAAGTCATAGCTTTGGTTCTTGCTCTTATGTCCACTTGCCCCTCCTCTTCTTCTCCCTATTGCTGTGATCACAGATACAATATTTTCTTAAGTCTGCCATGTCTTGTTCAACATGTGTCTTTCAATGGAACAACCTAATGCTTATGCATGGCTGTTAACTCTGGTCATTTCAAAGATATGTCATATTGCATATGTGAGTGTACAGGGAACAAAAATATGTTGGAGCACATTAAATCTATTGGTCTTGTATATCCAACCTTATGTAAGTAATTCCCATCGCATATTAACTTTACAAGATTAGACAAAATATATTCTACTTGTCTTCAAACAATACAAATAGTAGCCATGGGATTCTAGCTTTTATAAGGAGTTTTTTGATGATTATTTATTTCCTCCCTTTGGAATTACTAATGTGAAGAGCTATTAGGTCATGCCGGAATTCTTCTCATATTTCACTATCCTGACCCCCATAGGTTTTGTTTTGTTGAAACATGAGATCTCAGCCTTGCCTTTCTTTATCATGTATAAAAATACATTTATATGCTGCTTATTTTAGTATCAGACACTCATTTAATCCTCATAACAATCCAATGAGGAAAGTGCTATTAATTTTCCCATTTTATACAAGGAAAAGCAGTGCTAGTAGGTGCTGGGGTCATTATTCAAATCAGATCATCCAATGCTACTGACATGGAGGATGCAGCTTATGTGGTGATATGGGGGCTAAGCAGTGTGTAAGGCTCAGACATAAAGTAAGATGCACTGTTAGGATTTATACCTTGACTTGTAGAAGATTAACCAGGCTGTTTCATGGAGATACCAAGGGAGGGGAGTTTCGAGTTCCTCATAATTTCTATCAGTCCCTGTCTCCTCTGACCTTTACAAATATGCAACCCAAGGAAAGAATGTGCTTGCTTGACATGTATCATCAAAAGAATTTCTAGTACTCCATTCCAACAGATTGCTGCCTGAGGCCCTTCTTTATAGAAATTCCAGAAACCCCTTGGTTTATTTTCTAAGTTTCAGAGGTTACAGATGGTCACATTGCTGTAAAAATAAATATTGTGGATCTTTGAAATTTGAAGCCAGACAATCTCTTGGTGCACTTTCTCCAACATTCTTGATTAATGGATTCATGAAAGTCATATAAAAAATCAGCTTCTGAAGGGTTATCATCTTTGATTAATATTGAATTTAGGCACTGGCCCATTTCTCCATTTGTATGATAAATTTTTAACATTGAAGAAAAACTTCTAATAACTTTTGTCAGTACTTTTGTGAAATGATCTAAGCCAGTGCAGGTAGCAACAGCATTAGACTATAGTAATGA
Source organism: Heterocephalus glaber (assembly GCF_000247695.1). Next base: position 9,330,546 of record NW_004624802.1, on the reverse strand, counting down.
AAAATCCACATAATTAATCATTTCTTCAACAGAGCTACTGGCATTCATCCAAGAAAAGAGAAACTTTCCTTAGAAAACGGTTTGATATTACAACTAAGGTTTACCTCAATTAAGAGCCTCTTTGGGAAGCTCAAAGCAAAAATGATGAGTGGATAGTGCTGACTCCTTTTCAGTTGCAAGTGCCAGGCTAAATTCTCCTGGTGTGAAGACTGAATTTTCAGAATTGAATTTCTGGGTTCTAAGACTATTTGCTTTCAAATATCCAAAGTTTTCTATTCATGGACATGTATGAACTATCATATTTCACATAACCCTCAGGGTCTAGCACACTTCCATTTCAAGTATTGATTCCACATCGAATTATCACATCATCTAGTTGTTAAATATTACAACTAATGTATCTGCTTATTTTTCCCAAAAATGGTCCTTTTGTGTAATCTGCACTTAGATATGCAGAATGGTATGTTTCATTGTAAGTAAAAGAGTGTGTTAGTGTTTATACTCTCACACACACACAAAATCCTAACTTCTTATATATTTTTATGGTCTGTGAACTGAAAAAGGTCTACTTACCTGACAAAAGACTAGTTCTGTTTAATAGAGTGAAGACCACTTTCTTTTCTTTATTAAACATTACTAGCATAGCAAACTACAGTGAACATATTACTAATGATTACTGGAGGGAAACAAATGGACCCAATAAAAATTTACCATTTTTCCTTAATCAATGAATCATATATAGTGCATTAGCATTCACCAGAAGATTATTAGTCATTGTTAATGAAACAATGATAAAGTTGGAAGTGAAAATACCCACAGATCCGCTCTACTAAAGTGTTAAGCATGTTGGTTAGGGCATAAATTCCTAAAACCCTGACAGGCTGCACCTGAAATCTGTTTTTATTTCTATGCAGACCAAATTGGCAAGAAAACTCTAGAATGCTCTATGGTGAAATTTAATAAGTAAAAGAATTGCATTTACTGGCAATAGTAATGATACATCTGAAAAATTATATTCCTATTGAATATTTTCCCAAAACATCTGCAATTATCATGAAGGATATACAGATGAAAATATCATAGCTCATGGGCTGCAACAAAATCCATGTTCTAATTAATCATAGTGATAAATTTGGATCTTCCACTTCTGACTCAGGTTCTGTTAGTAGGTTTTTGTTTCTGCTCAGTACTGAATCTTTTCATGGTATTGTTAAGGGGATTTCATTTCCCTACTATTGTGGATACAATACTATTGTCATTGGAATTGTGTTACCCAGGGATTGGCTTGTTGGACATTTTCTAGGTGATATGCTTTGCTATTTTATATCCTTTTTATACCTTTTTTATACCCTGTCCTCTTATGTTTCATATGTGTCCTGTTGCTGAGTCCTTGCCCCTAAGGAGTTTTATTCTGCCTTCTTTGGTGGTAAGAGTAACTTTGTGTTTGAGATCTGATATGAAAATGAATCCCCCATTGTCAGGGATGTGCTGAGATACTTCCATTTTGAAATCATCAGGTCTCTCTTTCATCTCGCCCATATCTTATAGATTCAGAGACCTTCCTGTTCCATTTCATCTATACTATTATCCAGGCTGTTAAGGGGTCTGCAAATGTTTCTTATATTGCTTAAATTAGAATTATGTCAAGTAAATTTCCAGTGAGTTAGGTCTATCAATGCATAATGAAATGTTTTTCGGGTATGGAAAGGCTATTGCACATCTTCTTCTTTTTTGTTTCAGAATGACTATGCAAAATTCTACCTGAAAACAGCAAAACAAATGTGTGAACTGGTGTTTCTATAAAACTAAAATTCTTGAAAACACAATAATCCATCATACACATATAAAACATATATATATGGTATTTCATGTTATACATCCCCTAAGATATCCCTCAAACAGACCAAATTGTTTTTAATTTGTAAGTTTAACGTAAAAGGCCATGAAATATATGGAAAATATTAATTGACTGAGTTGAACTCTTTGAAACACAGGATGCTGCCAAAAATGATTTTGAAAAAGTTTTCTTTTATTTTCTTAAGAAGACATTCAAACATTTTGGTTAATCATCCTGGTAAGTTATATGACTCAGTTCTTTAATTAAGAGAGATTATATTAATGGTATTTTAAAAAAATCAATGAATGAAATGTGAGCATTTCTGTTTTGCTGTTAGACCTTTCAATGGATTTCTGGGTTAGTAGAGGTCAAGTTGTTGATTCATATTTCATAACCTCTTTAGCTTTGATTCATAAATCTTAAGTTTGCCTAAATCTTGGTGGGTAAAGAGAGCTTTAGAGAGCCATTTTCTTAATGAGGATAATTTTCCCAATAATTAGGTGTCACTACTTGGTAAAAGTTCTTGTAGTATCACGGACTGTGGGTAGAGGATTTAAATAAATGTGTTCATGGAAAAATGAAAGGATTTTCATGTACAAGCTAGACTTTTGAGATTGATTTTTGAGATAAAGCCATCCTTGAAAGGACAAGAGCACTTGAAAATAAGCTTTATTTTTAAAGCTCAAAACCTGAAGTTGCTTCTACAAAACACTGCAGATTCCTTGGTAAATAAACACAACAAGAAGGAGCTCATATGTTGTGAGAGAATTGCCAGTGGTAAAGTATCATCACGTTTATTTGCTTAACATTTACTCGATACTTAAAGAGCTACATAATGTATTACTTACTGCTTTTCCTGCAGAAGGCTGATTTCCCTGTATGCTTACAAAAGGGGTAAGAGAAAACAGTGACTCTGCATTGATATGTTATGATATTGTAAAAAACATTTGATATCCATTAAGGACTCTGTGGCTAGAAATGCCCTTCTAAGAGAATGAAAGTCAGCTAAGGCTGTAGTGAGCCATCCACCAGAGTTCTGTGAGGGTCTGGGAGTGCTCATCAAATTTTACCCATCATGACTTTCAACACTTCTTTGTTTTAACATGCTTTTTTTCAATTTACAGCCACCACCATGGCCCATTCTTGGTTTTATTCCCTCCCACTTTCCAATTTGTGAGATTGGATTCCTCTTTTATCAGACAGTCTCATTCCAGGAGTACTTCTTGGTTCTTGTTTTCTGGATTTGTTTTCATTGCTTTTTAAAATTCATTTTGTATTGGCTCAAAGCCCAGTGGCACTGTTTACTTTACTTTATCTTCTCCTGGTTATTGAGTTATATAATGCACGATAATTCTGGAGAAATATGAATTCTAAAGTCCTGAGTGGGGTGAACATCTAAATATTTTACAGTAGTTTAAGAACACATATGACCCCTTTTTATTGAGAGATTCTTAAAGATCTTAAAATATATATATATTTATACTTTCTCTATGCAAGATTCCCTTCTCAAAATTGTTAATGTACAGTGTTTTGACAAAGTGATATTTTAATGTACAAATACAGCAGTTGAAACACTATATAATAGGTCATAGGGAAGGAATAGCACTAAATGCTGATGGCTGTTAAAACCAGACAGGAAGGAAACTATTACTTTATAGACAGGTTATTTGAAGTACAGTTTTTCTTTTCTAATTATAGACATTTGCTAAATTCCTATTAGGAAAAAGAAGTTCTTCTGGATACCTTAAATTTGACATGGTGATAAAAATTTATTAGACCTAATTTTTACCTACAAAGAATTTACGCTTTCTTTGGGGAGATAAGATATAGGCTAGATAAATGATAAACCAGAAATGAAATGATTTAAATCATACATAGCTACCAGAAAATTTGGCATTTTGTAGTTAAGATTACATTTTTTTTTGGTTAAGTGTAAGCAATACCTCTTTCTACCCCTGGCATTTAGTCATAAAACTTAGCCACTGATTTTTACTTTAGATTTTTGGGAGGGTAATGATTATACTGTACATGAAGTATTGTAACTGACTTTTAAAAATTTTAGTTAACTCATCTGATCTTCAAACTTCCTATATTTTATGAATGTCTTGGGTGTGGGAATGACTGTATAAAATGAAGAATCATTATGAGTTTATTTAACAATAATCATTGTTATTTAAATTTCATTATGTAATTGTAATGGGAGATGCCAGATACCACTTATGATTGTGTAATTTATAGGCAGCACCCAAGGAAGTTAAGTTCAGGAGCTGTAAGAAATAAAAATCAGAGTGATGTTATAGAACATGAGGGTTTCTGGTCAGGAAAATGTAACTAGTGTAATTCCAAAAGTTAAGAAGTAGAACAAGATTGTCAATCTCACAGCAACAAATTGATTTTGTAACCCTAAGGGAGAATGAAAGAAAGATTGAGATATGTCAGCAGGATACAAGGGGAACTCAAGGGGAAGCTGGCATTGACACTACAGGAGGCATTTGCTGGTCCTGTTCATTTCACTGCACATCATTTTGTGCACCTGTCATGAATAGTAATAATGAAAATGAGCTCACTTAGAAAATGACTCTTTTTATCTCTGCATGGACAAATTGCAAAATTTCATCCAAGAAGGCATATTTAAAATAAGTTATTGAAATTACATTTTTGGACTTAGGAATATCTTATTTATCAAAAAAGTTTGCCTTGAATAAAACCAAAATACATTCTAAAACCAAGAGTTGGTATATCTTGCTCATTTTTAAAGTATCGGTTGCTAAATAATTTTTTCTTTTTCTTTAAAAAAGAAATCCAGAGCCTTTTAAAGTGACAAGTTAGAAGATGTTTTGATTTGTCCTTTTCCCATCTTCCCAATTTCTAGGAAATATGAAAGACTTTTTATGTAGAAATACTAATATCCATTCATGTCACCTTATGTCAAATGTATTCACAACTCTACAGCACAAAATAGCATATAAATTACAAAGGAAATGGTGTACTTCCTATTTATATTTATATTCTTATCTTCAAATTCTTACTATCAGCACAACTTTAAAAACAGAATTTAAAACTGGATGGGACTGGAAGATCACCTCATCTTATCCTGTTCATTTTAAAGGTGGAGAAACAAGCTTTAGAGTGACCTGTCCAAGGTCACAGACATTAGTGATGGAGTGCTGACCAGGGGCTTTTGACTATCAGCTTAATTGACTTCATGTCGCACATCCTTTAAAACTAAGCCCTGAAGAAAAATTTCCCAGGAATATCATGCAAAGTAGAGCTATTTTCTATTATTTTTCTTTGAACACAAACACATTTGTAATCTGTATTAAAGAACTAATATAAAACAGTAAAAGTGTAAAGTTCTCTAGCATTTTAAGCATTATCTTTTCAAAGACCCCCACCTCTCTTTGGGTTTTTACGCTTGCTCCGGTGAAGAATGGAGAAGTGGGGCTCTTAGAAAGAAATGGGGGAGTCAAGACTGGTATAATGTGAAGCAAAAGTTTATTTAAAGTGTGGCAAATGCAGAGGAAGCAGAAGAAAAGCTGACTAAATGGCAGAGTGGTGCTGGAAATGAGGGGGCATCTGGCTTGGGATGGCCCCTTGAGTGTGAGGTGTGTCCATATTTACAGGGACAAACTGTTTTGTTGACTGGTGTGGTCAAGGCTAATGAGGGTTTCAGCCTTTGTTTCTGGGAAGGGGACAAGGTCAGCATATAGTAAATGTGAGTAACATTTTCATAAAGGATACAGAAGGGTACTTTTTTTTTTTTGAACACATGGTACATGGTAAGCATGGGACTAGGTCAATAAGTTAGAAACATTTATTGAGTGCTTGCTCTTTATAGGACACTCTGGAAAGAAGAAATTACACATAAACTTATGTCTCTTTCATTAAAGAACTATTTAAAGGGGCTATTCAAAAATATTTCATAATAAAAGATATCAGTTCTGACTGTAATTTCTGAGCATTGTGCTGTGAAACAGTTTTCAAGATGGTTACCATTACTTCTTTTTCTTTCTGTATGTTCATTCTACTTTATACATCATGAGAAGGAGTCCAATTCTCCCTCCTGTGAATGTGAATTTGCCTTAGTGATTTTTTCTGGGCCAGGAGAATGTAGCAGAAGTGATTGGAACTCTGCTCCAATCCTTCTGGAGTTCATTCCTAAGATTTCAGCTCCTGCCTGGACTTCTTGGAGCATTTACTCTGAGACACCCACTCCAAGCTACATCCAGGGGCCACAGGTAGGAGGTTTAGCTGAGCACTCTGAGCTACAGTCTAACAGCCAGAAGCAACAGCCAGGCATGTGAGTGAGAATCTTGGACGTCCAACTAACTCAAGCCTTCAGATCACTCTAGTCTTAACCGCCATCTGACAGCAACTGCATGAGGGATTCCAACTGATAGCTTCCCTGGTTGAACCTCACAAACATGCAATAACTGGTAGGTAGTAGTAAATTATTGTTTTAAATCACTAGTTTATAGGGTAATTTATTTTGCAGCTATAGATTTATGAAGTGTACACTATTTTCTTCTGCAATAATTTATAAATTGTGACAATTGTTGAGGTAATTAATAAAAGTACTTGTGTAAATATTTTAGGTTTGATATAACTGGTCTCTAAAAAAACCCTTTGGAAGAGGAAGCATGTTTCACTCTTTTAAAAAATAATAAGTACCAATAAAAGAATTTAAGCAAAAAAAAATTTCTGTAGTATTGAGAACCTATCATACATCTGACTGTCAATCACTAGGTACTTTACATGCAACCCATTTCTTCTCAAGATGTCATAGATCTCATGATAAATGTTATCTTCTTCAGAACAAAAGATATCAGCTATAAGGAATATTATTCTTTGAAGTAGAAATTTCAAAATCCTATAAGAAGATAGTGTGTTTTATTTGGATTTTTTTGGCAGTTGGCACAGAACATGAAACAAAGCAGACAGTTAATGACTATTAACTTAGTTATTTATGACCTAATTACTTTCCTTTAAATGCATCAGCTAACACTTCACCACTTTATTCCTAGACATTATCCAATCAGTTTAAGGTCTTTTCTGGCTCAAAAATAGGTTGGTAATCAAAATTTAATTATCATACTCACAATTCAAATGTAATGTAGAAGTCAGCAAAAATTCCTATTGTCCTCCTTTAAATATTTACAAGATCATAGTAGACTGGCAAGAACTCTATGTCTTCTTGGATCTCCCTTGCTGTCATATCGCTCCTTGTTCATTTGCACTTTGACGCCCCTAGTCTCCTTGCTCTTCCTCTAACTCACTGCACATGCTCCTTTCTCAAAGCTCCTCTCTCTGTCTCTGTTGCTGTCTCTGTCTCTCTCCTCTTTTCAGCTGCTTGAATGTCATTGAGGCCTCTTCTGAACACTTTTTAAAAACAGCATTCCACCCCAATTACATAGATTTCTTGCCTTGTTTTATTTTTCTTCACAATACAAAGTATCATCTGACATAATATATGTTTGCTTTTAAATCCCTTCATTAGAATATAAGCTCTTCATGCTCAGAGACTAGGGGTTTTGTTTTCACCACCAAGGACAGCAACCCCACATGTCTAGAGCTGAACAAACGGAAGTACTAAATGAGTATGTGTGACTCTGCAGTTGAATCAGAAAACAGAAATGTAACAACAGCACAGGTCTCAATGTTTTCACTGTGTTTTTAGAAGGTATTATTGGTTCAAATTTTGGCTTCTTCCATAAAGAAGAAAATACTGAGAAATTTGCAGTGCTAGTCATTAGGTTGATCTTAGCTTAGACAAAGTGCTTGCAGAGATCTTTGCTGCAGAGTTGGCCAGGAGCTCTGGAGCCCCATGCAGTCCCTGTAAAGAGTGATGGCTCTAACACTATAGCTGAGGTAGGCGAGAGAGGACCAGAAAAAAGTCTGGGAACTAGAATACAAGGAGACTCAACTGCAATCAATTACAGTTAGCACTTTGTGGAAAAGAAATGAAATTCTACCCATGTTTTTATGATTTTGGTTTCATAAGCACTATGTTTACATTTTAAAAGATTTCACATATCTTTAAATGAAGTGATAATTTTTATACAAATGTATTGAATCTATGTGCCCTACAAGCAACTGTGTTTATGGATATGCTTGTATTATTTAAATCAAATATCTGCACAGAGTTATCACTATCTCTTAGAACATGGATGCTTATTGGAAGACAAAATTCTTCTAGAGCAGAAAATTCTCCCAGAGAAAAAGTTCTCAAAATACAGAGTGAGAAATCTCAAGTTACAAAACCATGGCAAACATCATAAGGCTAAAGAGAAATAAAGCCCATGTACTGTGGAGAGCGAAAGGTTGAAATAACCTTGAGAGACCTCTGAGTCTCTTGAGAACATAATGAATCCTGGATATGCAGCTGGCACAAAAACAAGGATGGTTACTTGTAACGAGAGTGGTTAAATAGAAAGAGTTCGAATGTCTGCAGTGCAAGGGAACGTTATTCCCGGAGTTGTAAAGATACATTTGACCTTTTCCCTGGAAAATAATTAGTCACCGAATTATGTGCAGAGGAGGGGTTGGGGGTTGTGGAAAAGGTAAAGGGCAATAAAGTGGGAAGAGGGGTCTCTCCTCCGCCTCTCTCTCCTTTTTCTTTTCCTCAGAGGTTTTGTTTTTCTTTCATCCTCTCCCCTCCTCTCAGGTACTGTTCGACTAGTGACGGCTGGCACCGTCACAGTGTACTAAAGCAGTGCCACTGTGTGGGGTACAATGAGGCACAGCAGAGGCTTCTAAGCCCTGCTGTTGCAGAATCAGTGCATTTTAAAATGCAACATAAATATTGTTGGGAGAATATGTGTTGCTATAATGTTTAGCACCCCAGGCAGAAATACACTTTGCTAAGATGACATCAAGAAAATGTGTTGATTACCTGAAATTTGCAATTCTGACCACAAGGCCCTTGATTTTAATCAAGAGAATTCAGGGTCATGCTGCTCAAGGCCATGTCTTTCTCCATCTTGCAGCACATCCTCTAATTACCAGATTCTTATTTATTACATTTGAAAATGCTCAAAGTCAATTCAAGATAATAAGTTGGGCTCAAGAGAGGTAGTTTTCTAAAATATGCTCTACGGAGTACCAACCACTTGTTTTATGTGTTGAAAAGCCTGGCATAGGAATGAAAAGCATAGATTTTGCAAAAAAAAAAAAAAAATCAAGATTTATAGCTTGGGTCTGTCACTATGTTGTCACCTTGGGTGAAGTACTTTACCTATCAGCTCCTTGGTTTCCTTGTCTGTAAAATGGAAGCACTGATATCTTTCCCCAAAGGTATCTTGTGTGGACTAAATAAAATAATGTATGGTGATGGCTTACCTTTGTGCTTGGCACATATTAAGATCTCAACATATGGCTACAAAAAGGGAAAGTGGTTCTTAGGGGTATATGCTGTCTTTTTGACTGTCTGCAGCTATCTTTTCTCAATCTATTGTAAAAACTTTTGTCATGAAGCAACTTTTCCTATGGTTTGCTAATGAGCTGTTTCTTAGGTGGCTCACCTATCTCCTCTACCCTCCTCTCTAGTGGTGATGGTTTAGGGATTTTGCTGTTTCATCACCTCCTAGTCAGTGTGTTTTACCTACATAGTTGATTCTGCCAACACATATGCTTTTGAAGTTCCAGACTTACCTTCATCTAACTATGCCTGCCTCTATCTGGAGTCTTAATTTGTATACTTGTGAGTTATGTCAAATACACAAAGATGATTGTTTAGCATGATAATTTGGCTTTGTTTGCATGTAATTTTTTTTATTCCATGTAAGTCTAGTTATATCTTTTAGTGCTTTAAGGGAATAAGAATTTATAATTGTTGCTATTTATCATTCCATCACTTGGTATTATGCTCAGCATATGAAGAAAGCCTAAAATTATTAATAATATTGCAAAGTATAAAGGGCCAATAAAATTTCCAAGAAAAACATCAGACTTCAAATTAATGCAATATGGAAAATCCTAGCACCCACTCATAAGAAATCAGAGGCAAATGTACTTAGAAAAACCTATATCATATGTCCTTTCATTTATGGACAATGAGGATTCTAATAAAATATGTATGACAAAAATCCTAATAAGACAGGTGACTGGAAAGATGTGAAGTAAACCTCTGATCATTTAGCTCCTGTGTAAACTGCGTTATGTCATCAGGAGAAAAACCCATAATACTTCCCCACAAATAGTAAACGAAACTTGACGTAGAGTTTGATCCTGGCTAAGCTTACAGAATATGCAAACAAACAAATGAGATAAGAAAGTTCAAATGGCCTAGTCAATCAAATATCAGATAGTATCACCAAATGAACAGAGTGAATCATTCCTCAGAGAACTTATCAGAGTTCCAGGGAAAGGTTGTTGAAGGTTTTGTGCATGCCCAGCACACAGTCATCTGCAGATATCTACACCTAACTGGGCTAGTAATTTCATTCCACTTGACAGATTACAAGGACTATCTAAGAAAAGAGTCGACCCTAAAAAACCACCAATAGTAATTCAAAAAGATGAATGAGGCAAGATTTGATTTGGAAATTAGATTTCAATGTAAGAGAACCTCTTCTTTTGCATCATAATAGGAAGAAAAATGAAAACTAGGTTGTAGAGATACAGAAAATAAACACCTGTGTCAATACTATTGCACTGAACTCTTATTGTTTTGTACCCGAAGCACTAAAAATGCTACAACTCATAAAAATTGTGATTATCAAAAGATTGATTCATTAATTCACTGTGAACTTCCAATGTGCCAGGTAATGTAATGGACATGGGAGATATTGAGATACATAGAAGTCCTTGCTTTAAAGAAGCTCACCAATTTTTTTTGGATGGGAAGAAAAGTGAAGAGGTAAATTATAACACAATGCTGTACATGCTGTGAAAAAGCTGTGAGATCCTGAAAGGTTTGGAAGTGCATTTGAATTTTGAAGAAATGAGAAATTATTTTTATGAATTTTCCATTAAGCATATTTGGTTGTTTGTGTTATTGTATATTATTTTCCCTTTAACCAAGATATGTAAAAGTTTGCAGTAGTCAATGTAGTATTTATCTTTTTTCACAAACAGAGAGAGAGAGAGAGAGAGAGAGAGAGAGAGAGAGAGAAAATTTATTTATTTTAATTTCAGCATGGAATCTTGTTTAAGAATTGGCTGGTGATAGAAGTATGAGTTTAAAGGACTTGAGAAGTTATGTAGGATGAGATCCCACCTGACCAAAAAAAATGTCCTTTTCAACATGTACATGCATATCTCCCTGGTTCCTAGTGAACTAGGGGCAGCCAGTCTGTAATTGTCAGATCCTATATGGGAGACTTCTTTATATTGAGCAGAGTCCTGCTAATTTCATTCTCTGGAAAAATGAAAGTAAGCTCAATAGTGCATCCACGGGATACACTTAAAATATAAGAATTTTTCTATTGAAAATTTCTCTCAAAAAGATGAGCCATCCTCATTTCCCTAAAACATTTTTTTGGTGTATTGTTTTCAGTTTCTTCACATCAAGTGAAATGTGAATTGTCTACTCCATTACACTACTGAGGCTTGCCAGATAGTGCTCATTCTGTGTGGAACATCCTTTGCCTGACTGGTTGCTCCTCTCCTGGAAGCCCTTCCTCATTGCTTCTTCCGCACCTACCAGCCAGAACCAGATATTCCTTCTCTGTGTCTTCTTTCCAACTCATGTACACCTCTTTAATACTTTGGCTCTACAATCCAATGTGGATGTTTAAGATTAGATTGATCAAATACCAAACTACTTTTTTGTAAGTTACTTATGTGTAAATCACCTCAACTCAAAGTAGGCCATGAGGTCTGTTCCATTAGATTCCCTAACACCCAAGCCAAACCTTAGGTGTGAACATTATGGGTAAGGACATACCTGTGTAGCACCCACCCACAAATGCCAGGGAACAAGCTATACATAAAGGAGCATATTTGCATTGAAAGCACTGTGCTCAGATGAGCCTGGGCATGGACAGTGTCTCTATCCTGAAAGACACATGAAAAGAATAAAGCATCTAAAGAAAGAGATGATGGATTGATCAGCCCATATTGAATTTACCATGGTGCCTTCTTTGGAAAAAACCCCATAAGCCATACACAGGACTCTACTCACATCTGACAGCTCTATTTCTGGAAAATAGAGTCTCCAAAATGTTGAATCTGACCAGCCACAGAAACTGTGCTGCAACTTGGGGTAGAGCAGAGTTACTTTTTCTGAAAGGATAGTGTAGAGGATTATAGTGTAATACAATTGTCTGTTTATTTATCTTCCTCCAACATGTAATTTGAGTTTCTTGAGATGATTGAATACTGAGACTTTTGAAGAAAAATAACTTCTATTTTCTTTTTTATTCCTCCATTAAGTGTATTGGTACATTTTAGATATACAATACAGTTACATTAATCATTGAGATCTTGTACCTTTACATGATGTATCTTGTTTCTTATTTTTTTCCCCATTCCCCTGCCCTCCCCACCCCCTCCACCCTTCCCTATTTACAAAGACTTTGTTTCTATCATTTTACTTTTCTGATATATTTTCTTTTCCCTTCTTTTCTTTCCCCTACCCCTCCTAAGTCCGCTACTCCTTTAGACCTTTTCTTCCTATTTCACAATATCAATTATACATTTTGATCCTTATTTACACTTTTAGTTTTTCAAACCAGAGAAACTATTCAGTATTTACACGTGTCCTATTTATTTCACTTAAGAGTATGGCTTCAATGTGCATCCATTTAGCTATAAATGTCTCTAATTTCTCATTCTTTATAGCTGAGTAGTACTCCATTTTATAAAAAACCCACATCTTCTTTATCCAGTCTCCAATTGATGGGCAATTGGGCGGTTTCCAAGTTTTAGCTATTACAA